>CM035435.1:109869595-110279595 GCA_020310875.1 Ceratopteris richardii
GCAAGTGAAAGAATGAGCATTCCTCCCCAAGAAGCCTATGTGCCTAATTCCACTGAACCAGACACCTTTTCTTTTATGAATCAATATTCCCAAGAATTTCTAAGAGAAATTCAAGAAGAGAAATGGGCAAAAGAAAGAAAAAAATCCTCCCCCCCTTGAACTTGAGGATGACCCCATGATCAATTCCCACAAGATATTCCTTCTATTTATGGAGAATAGGAGGATGCCTAGACAAGTGAACGATTAGACTTTGAGTCTAATTCCTTGCTGGAATTACCCCGTTTCACAGGTCCATTGGAAGTTGTTGTAAGAAAATAACAGCACAACGGAATAGACCTGTAGACAGAGTTGAGAGAAAAACGCAGACAAGGATAGACGGAGACTGAGAGATAGAGAACTCAAATTCTCAGATTTCCGAGCGTAATGCAGATGGTGTTGTCCACCCGTGCACTCCCACTGTGGAGCTTAGATGGCGATCTAGACAGACTCTAGATGAAGGGCTTACTAGTGTGCAATGCTATGTAAAGCTCAACCTAGGCCGTGCTTATATAGCTTTTACAAGGCGGTTCGGTATAGATAAACGTAGTCGGGAGATACAAAATAGTCGGTAAAATATATGATCCGAGAATATCTCCACGACTAGAAGTCCTACCGTCTCGGCCCTACGGGCCGGGGGGGATAGGCCCCTCGGACCCCGTAGAAGGGGGCAAGCCCCCCTCTGCACTCCCCCCATTAAGGTTCTATGGGGAAACCGCGCGACGCCACAGGGCCTTTATTTTCACCTTAAATGGCAACCCAATGGCCTGGAAGTTTATGCCCTACCTAACCTAACGGCTAGACTCACAAAGATCATCTACAACCATCAATGGTCACATATAGACCTCATCTAACTTGGAAGTTAGGGTTCCACAAATGTCCGAGCTATCATAATGGCTTCTCCTCATAATGGGGGCCTTACAACTTAGAGCACCATGGATCATTTGTGGTCACATGAGGGTGGAGTATTGAGCATATCTAACACCCCCCCTCAATGTCCACCCGATGGTGAACTACCTCCTTGGTCCAATCCCAAGCTTTGGAAAATGTTGAAGAAGTTGCTCTCTCCCAAGAGCCTTGGTGAAGATGTCTGCTCCATTTTCTTCAGTAGGGCAATAGGTTATCTCCACGATCCCGTCCTCAATCAACTCACGCACATAGTGATACTTGATTTCTATGTGCTTGGTACATGCATGGAAAACAAGATTTTTGGCGATGGCCATGCAACTTTGGTTGTCACACTTCAACTCTGTAGCCCCTATCCTTGTATTCCTATGTGCCATAGGATCCTCCTCAACCATACTACTTCACATGCTGCAATGCATGCAGCTTTGTACTCATCTTCAGTAGAAGATAATGCTACAGTCGGTTGCTTCTTACTGATCCAAGAGAAAATCCCTGATCCTAAAGAAAAGCAATATCCAAAAACTGATTTTTTGGTATCAATATCTCCTGCCCAATCTGAGTCACAGTATCTGACTAGAGATGATCCTTCTTCATAAAGAATACCATAATCAGTGGTTCCTTTCACATACCTGAGTATCCACATGCTTGCCTTCCAATGATTTTGGCAAGGCTTATTAGAGAACCTCCTTACTACTCCAACAACATAAGAGATGTCTGGTCTACTATTGCACAAGTAGATGAGACTTCCAACTAATTTCCTGTATCTTCCAATATCCACTGGAGGTGAAGTATCTTCAATAGATAATTTTGTGTTGACCTCCATAGGTGTAGAAATTTCCTTGCAATCCTCCATGTCGAATGCCTTCAATATCTGCCTTGCATACTTTTGTTGAGAGATGAAAATCTTCCCTGGTTCCTGCCAAACTTCAAGACCTAAGCAATAATGCATTAAGCCCAAGTCTGTCATTTCAAATTCTGAACTCAGGGCATCTTTTGTTTGTTGAAGAAGAGCATCATCATTTCCTGTAATCACAAGGTCATCTACATAGAGTACAAGCACAATTGTCTTAGAACATACAAGTTAGCATCAGAAGCACATCTTTTGAACCCTAGATCCAAGAGATACTTATCTATCCATTGGTACCATGCTCTAGGGGCTTGTTTTAGCCCATATAATGCCTTCTTCAGCTTACATACCTTGTTCTCTGAATGGGGAGCCTCAAACCCTGGTGGCTGAGACACATATACCTCCTCCTTGAGGTCTCCATTCAGGAACGCTGATTTAACATCCATGTGATAGACTGGCCAATGCTTATGTGCAGCCATAGCTAGTACTACTCGGATAGTAGTCATTCTTGCAGTCGGGGCAAATGATTCACAAAAGTCAATGCCTTCAACTTGTGAGTAGCCCTGTGCAACAAGTCTTGCTTTATATTTTTCTAGAGTACCATCAGCCTTGTACTTTAGCTTCCAAACCCACTTGGTGCCAATGACTTTACGCTTAGGGGGTCGATCCACTAGCTCCCAAGTTCCATTCTTTATGATATTGTTGTATTCTGTTTGCATGGCAGCCCTCCAACTCGGATCATGGAGTGCCTCTTCCACATTGGTTGGTTCCTTTGCTTCTTCTTGAATGAGATCAGCCATCAAGGCTGTGTTTACAATATGGGCGCTTGCCCGTCTCTGTTCCTCTATTCTCTGTGATTGCCTCGGTCCATCTACAACCTGTTGTAGTGACTCTGGGATGGGGTTTGCAAAATCATAGAGCTGCCTCACCCAACGTGGCAATGGCTTTTCCACTTGGGTGTCGACAGGTTGGTGACTTTCAGACTCATCATCTGAAGATGATGCTTCCTTCTCTTGTGTAGAAGGGATAGCTCTTGGGCCAGGTTCATAGTGGATTGCCCCTTCGCCTGATGATAAAGTGGAAGCTCTCTTTTCCTCCTCCACTACATGTGGCTGCTCCTCCTTAAACACCACATCATGACTCGCCATGATCTTCTTAGCCTCAGGGTCATAAAGCTTATAAGCCTTCTTATCTTCATTGTACCCTAGGAAGATAAATTTGATGCTTTTTGGTTGAAGCTTGTTTCTTTCCCTATCTAGAACATGTACATAACATTCACTTCCAAATACTTTGAAATGGGAGACAGAAGGCTTTTTACCAGTGTAGGCTTCTTGTGGAGTCTTTCCATCAAGTGCCTTGGTGTAGCTTCGATTCAAGATGTAGACAGCAGTGTTGACAGCCTCTTCCCAAAACTGATTAGACAGACCCTTTCCTTTCAACATGCACCTTGCCATCTCCATGATGGTTCGATTCCGACGTTCTGCAACACCGTTCTATTGAGGACTATGTGCCACTGTGAGTTGATGCTTGATTCCCTTACTCTTGTAGAAATCTTCAAACTCTATTGATGTGAACTCACCACCACCGTCTGTCCTGAATTTCTTCATCTTCTTCCCTGTTTCAGTTTCAACAAGCTGAAGCCATTCTTTAAACTTACCAAAAGCTTGAGCCTTATCACGAAGGAAGTACACCCACATCTTCCTACTATAGTCGTCGACAAGTAACATGAAGTAGGAAGATCCTCCCAAGGCCTGTGTAGGCATTTTTTCGCACAAGTCAGCATGCACCAACTCTAGAGGATAGCTTGCCCTGTTCTTGCTTTCTTGTGGAAACGCCTTCCTCTGTTGCTTGCCCATCATGCAAGCTTCACATGGTTCCTTCATTTCTTCAATCGATGGTAGGTGTGCAACCATACCTCTGTGATGCATCTCCTTCAGTACAGGGTATCCAATGTGGCCGAATCAACGATGTTGTTGTTACCGTCCATAATCTTAGCTCCTGTCTTACTGAAAGATACTTGGTGACCTTGATCAATTATAGAAGCTACTGAAAGTAGATTTTGTTTTATTTGTGGAACATACAACACATTTGAAAGCTTTCTGATATCACCATTAGAGTTAATGAAAAAAACCGTACCTTCGCCCTCTACAGGACATCTTGCATTGTTCCCTACCTTTACTGTGATGGGTTCCTTTATAGGCTGTAAGGAACTGTAAAGGTCTTTTCTACTCGTCATGTGACGAGATGCACCACTGTCCAACACCCATGAGTCATCTGTTCCTGAATCTTCAGCCGAGGAGCATACCTCCTCTATCGTAACAAATAACTCAAGCTCTGTTTCTGTCGTGTTGGCAGACTCCTTGCCCTTGCCACCTTTTGAAGAGCCACTCTTCTCTTCTGCCTTCTTGATACGACAATCTTGGATTCTGTGTCCCTTCTTCTTGCAGTGGAAACACTCTCCCTTGAACTTCTTTTTGTCGTTCTTCTTTTTGTCTCCATCTTTTGAAGAGTCTGTTTTGCCTCCTTTGGCATTTGCTGTGAATGAAGCATCTCCTTTGCTACCACCACTCCTTGCCTTGAGCCGTAGCTCCTCCTCCATGAGTAAGGCACTGAATTCTTCAAAAGTTAGTGGTTGAGGTCTGGTTTGAGTGTTAAGAGAAATTACCAAACCATCAAACTTAGGTGGACAGATTCGAAGACAACGTCGAGCTAGCTCCTCACTTGACTTTTGAACACCTACTCCCGCCATTTGATCTCGTAGATTCTTTATGCGAGTGATAAACACCTCTGTAGTCTCCCCATCAGCAAACCGTTCTGCTGCAAGCTAATTCTCCAAGTTCTGAATCTGTGTCTGATTACGAGTTTCATATTGATTTCTCAATATGTTCCATGCTTCACATGCCTTTGTAGTATGCTGAATGAGAGTGAAAACACTATCAGAAGTACTTGTAACAAGAGCACAGAGTGCATTTGCATTTCTACGTTTCCAAGCACGTAGAAGATCGGCATCAGGAGGAATCATTCGACCAGGATTATTTGGATCAGGTCTTTCTTGGGGCTCATGATCAGTCCCAAGAATAGTCTCCAAAAGCTCATACGAATCAAGAATAGAAGTGATTTTGAACTTCCACAAGGTGTAGTTCGTACCATCAAGTTTACCTTCTGTGAAGGCTGGTGGCCGTATCCGCAACGTTGGGATGACCGGCATCATTGCTGCTCCTACTTGTGCACCACCTACTCCTGTTGATGAACCACCTTCGCCCCCAGTCGTAGATGATAACGCACCGCTTGACATCTTCTCTCTTTTGTTCTTCAGACCTCTGCAACCTCTACGTTTCTACTTCTACACCACTCAGAGCCTCCTGAGCTCTGATACCATGTAAGAAAATAACAGCACAACGGAATAGACCTGTAGACAGAGTTGAGAGAAAAACGCAGACAAAGATAGACGGAGACTGAGAGATAGAGAACTCAAATTCTCAGATTGTCGAGCGTAATGCAGTTACAATGATGGTGTTGTCCACCCGTGTGCTTCCACTGTGGAGCTTAGATGGCGATCCAGACAAACTCTAGATGAAGGGCTTACTATTGCACAATGCTATGTAAAGCTCAACCTGGGCCGTGCTTATATAGCTTCTACAAGGCGGTTCGGTATAGATAAACGTAGTCGGGAGATACAAAATAGTCGGTAAAATATATGATCCGAGAATATCTCCACGACCAGAAGTCCTACCATCTCGGCCCTACGGGCAGGGGGGATAGGCCCCTCAAACCCCGTAGAAGGGGGCAAGCCCCCCTCTGCACTCCCCCCCATTAAGGTTCTATGGGGAAACCGCGCAACGCCACAAGGCCTTTATTTTCACCTTAAATGGCAACCCAATGGAAGTTTATGCCCTACCTAACCTAACGACTAGACTCACAAAGATCATCTACAACCATCAATGGTCACATATAGACCTCATCTAACTTGGAAGTTAGGGTTCCACAAATGTCCGGGCTCTCATAATGGCTTCTCCTCATAATGGGGGCCTTACAACTTAGAGCACCATGGATCATTTGTGGTCACATGAGGGTGGAGTATTGAGCATATCTAACAGAAGCAATGTCCATGTGTATGAGAGCACCCACGATCATGATAAGGAACGAACACTCAGTTTTTCCTAGAAACACAGAGGTAGTAAAGAATACTAAAGTGCAATGTAATCTCACTTTAGAGGAGCTATTCAAGGTTAAGCCAGAGTTGTGGAAAAATGTAGCCAATCAAGTGTTAGAAGTAGCTAAACCTCATTCCCAGGTAGGATCACATAGAAAAATGCCAAAAATACCCTTGGACAAGATAGGAGACATGAGCGAAGGTGAAGAAGGAAACACCTATCTTCTAATCACTCATCAAGGTAACGCCACCAAGGCTATATTGGACTCAGGTGTAGGAGTCGCAATCGTTACGAGTTCCCTATGGAAGCATTGGGGCAAAACAACACTTAGGCCAATGAGAATGAAACTAAAAATTGTGGATGGTCACATAGAGAGACCTTTAGGACTACTAGAAGGGATCACTCTCACTACTTGTGGTGTAGAGTTATAGCACATGTTCGCCATGTGTGACTTTAGCAAAAATCAGGCCTATGAGATGATTTTGGGAAGACCATTCATGAGACAGTTGCAAGTAGTACAGGATTGGGGAACCAATTCCTTGTATTTGCAACACCTATGTGTTACAAATAAAGTCAATTTTAAAGATTACCTCATAGAGATGTGCCCCCTATCCAATGGAATCCCATCCATAGTGCCTTGCGATGGATAGGTTTTTGGTTGAGTGCACATGTCAGTCATGATTTTTCTATTGATTGTGATGGATAGAGGTGTCCATCGTGATGGATACCATCTCTCACAATGGACAGAGGTGTCTGTCGTGGTCTATCAATTGTAATGGATAGATAGTCCATCACGATGGACACTCTCAAGGTCCTTTTATAGTTTTAGACTAGGTTTGGATTAGTTCAGACCTAGTGTTTGGCCTAGTTAAGGATTAAGTTCCTAGGCTGTTTTGGAGGCTCAAAGGAGCTCTAAAAAATCATGAAATTTTAGACATAGGTTCTCCTACCACTCCTCAAGGTTGAGAACGACTCATTTTGAAAAAAATAGAGTTGGGTTTATCAGAAATGAAATGAATATTTACAATGAGGAGGAGTGATTAGAATCATTATTGCTTAATATGATTGATTTGGAAAAATATAAGGTTGGGCCTATTCCTTGCTTGATCAATATTGACTGCTTTGTCTGCTCATACCTCCTTGTTCTTCTCTTTGGTTGTCATGTCTCATGCTTCCTTGTCTACTAAGGCCTCCTTGGCTAACAAGCCCCCCCATTTGAAGGGTGTGAAGTGGAAGAACAAAAATAGGCTAGAGGATATTCCAAGAATTAAAAGAAATTTGGTTATTTATAAATCCTTAAACAATAATTGGTTTTCCTATTAGTCTTGGATTAGATGGGAATTCAAGTGCAAGGACTTATGGCACCCATTAATAGAGAACAAGGTAGTCCTCTTGTGGTAGATTCTTCATAGAGGGATTTAAACCAATGTCAAAGCTAGTAAAATATGTGGTTTTCCTTTGTGGTGTAAAAGGTTCTTTAGAGGCAGGGAAAAATTAGGTTACCTTTTCTTTTCTTTTCCTAAGAGCCGAGAAGTTCTCAAATACTGTGCAGCTCTATGGAATGCCATTAGAGGTGAAGCTCTTTGGAAAGTTTGGAAGGAAAGATGTACGACCAAGTTCGACAAACCTCCTAGAGAATGGTCACTAGAGAAATCCATTGATTGCCTAGGTAGAAGGATTCAAAATTGTAAAAGATGTCTCCCCTTCAAGCACCACAGGGTGTTTGTTATAGAAAACAATAAGTTGGAAAAGAAGTGGATCCCTCACAAAGGGGACTAAAAGGTTATCCGCATTCTTTGTACCTCTCTCTCTCTCTAAGCCTCTTGTAACAATTTCCTTTTATTAGTTCAAAGCACTTTTTCAAGAAAAAAACTATAGTATATTTCCCCCATATAACAATTTCTTTTGCTAAGAACATGGTCAAGATAGAGACGTTGAGAGGAACAATTTTTTGCCAACATTGTGAAGTAGCTTTTATAAATTCATATTTTTGAGTAACGGATAAAGAAATATTCCTAAGAGGCAACGGTTTTCATTAAGGAATTGAAATTCAATCTTATGAGCTTATGTTCATTATATATCATGTAGAATGGGTAAGAGTGTTTACTTTTTCTTGATTAATGCCATTAGATTAGTACCCATTTTCATAAGATTATTTAGTTTAGACAATCATTAATTTTCTATCCAAATAGCCTTTCCTGAATTCCAATTTATCTAAAACAGTTCTCATAAATCAATCTTGTAATGCTATAGACGGTGCCAAATATCAAAAGCCCTAATTATTCTCCTCATAGGTAGGTCTACGGAGGGATATTTTTATTCAATTTATTCTCCTTGAAGCATAACTTCACTACTTCAAGTGATGATGAAAAAATTTATTTTCTTTGTTTTTGGCATAGATACGAGAATATATGCAAGAATTGTTAGTCAATTACATTTGTATGTTGATATATTTTGATTTTCTACTAACCTCGAAATTTATTTTCTTTGTTTTTGGCATAGATACGAGAATATATGCAAGAATTGTTAGTCAATTACATTTGTATGTTGATATATTTTGATTTTCTACTAACCTCGCCAATCATCACCCTATTTCTAGAATAATTTAACTCTATATGTTGATATATTTTGATTTTCTACTAACCTCGCCAATCATCACCCTATTTCTAGAATAATTTAACTCTATCAGATATAGTACACAATTTCTATATATTTCTGTCATATATAGTACACAATTTCTGTATATTTCTGTTAGATATAGTACACAATCTCTAGAATAATCATCATCAAGTAAGGTATATTTCTTTCAGATATAGTATACAATTGAAACCAATGTAATTAATATGTTGGCTTATTTCGTGACTACTATGTAGACTTGAATTTCGCTTGAAGTAGAAGGTATTGAATAAGAAGACGTCCAATCTTGATATATTTAGAGGAAGAATTTGATATGGTTGTAGTATTCTCCAAGAGGAATCTTTGATGATGAATAATCCCATGAAACATCGATGATGGAAATTTTCCACACAAACAATTTTATTGATTTCTATGAAGTAAGATCTTTTCTATGAGGTCTTAGTTAATCAATGGAGTTTCTTAGATTTGAATACGTGGTTGAATACCTCTAACTATGTTGATAACATCTCCAATTCGTAGATAACATCAGAATATTGAAATGTTCGATTTTTGTAACTTTTTTCCTTAAAAAAATACATGAGAACATGAATAAAGAAGTCACTCGTTTTTAGCTATATACTTGAGAACACGAATAATTAAGTGACTAGTTTGTAGGTATATACAATGCTTTGCCTCTATAAATAGAAATATATTAATTTCCTTAAACGGGCACATATTGACAGTTTGATTGTACTGCATGAGAAAACAATGGCATTTTGGGTAGCTAATTATACGTTTTGTTTTTAACCTTAGAATTTCCGATCAGCATATTAATTATTAATTACCGAAATATTATATGTTTTTTGAACCTTAGAATTTCTGTATGTAATTATTAATTACCGAAATATTACTAATGGCACTTTGGGTAACTAACTTGATGTTTTGTTTTAAGCCTTCGAGTTTCTGATTGCTAATAAAGATAATTTATATAATATTTCTTCTTCGGTAATGGTAATCAGCAGCTGGAGTAGCTCAGTCGGTTAGAGCGTGTGGCTGTTAACCACAAGGTCGGAGGTTCAAGCCCTCCCTCTAGCGTTGTTATTGTTCTTCAACAGCAATACGACCTTACAACTGAGATAACTGTCACTGGCACATTTTTGGATAGTAAAACTTTGAAATTTATAAATATATGCATACATACATATGTGTCTGTACGTATATATCAAAACAAACTCATAATTTATCTCATATCGATGTGTAGTAGCATACTATGATTTTGATGTCTTATTGTAAAATATATATTTTTCCTCCATAAGAAATCGCAAATGAAACCATAGTGCTTGAAAGGACAAGAAAAGCTCTTAAGATGTTGAAATGGCTATATCACCATAGCAAATAGACCAAGAGGGGGATTATACTTTTGAAAAGTGTGTGTTATTCAAAAGAATGAGTAGGCCATGGAATAGGAAAAATCATGTTTGATTAATTCGAGTGAGCTTTTTGAGATAATGGAAAGCTCACAAGCTAGAAAATATGTACATGATGTTAGTCAGAGCCTCCTATTAGAGATATGGAGAGATGATGAAATCTCCCAGAAGTATAGTATGCAAAGGAGCTACATGGAATTTTTTCCACCTAGAAAGAGATGAGTCCTAAAAAATTGAGGTGCACTCATGTACATATGATAATATAGATGGATATGAAATGGATAGAAAGCATGTAGCACCGATCCTTCCATAAGCCATCTATAGCTCAACTTTGGTGCAATTGAATACTAGAAAGGTTCTTTAGGTAGCAAAATGACTAGATCAGGGTACATTATGAGATGCCTACCAAAGTCTCTTAAGAGGTACAATGCTTCAATACTAGAAAGGTTCTTTAAGTAGCAAAATGGAACTAGATCAAGGTACATTATGAGATGCCTACCAAAGTCTCTCAAGAGGTCCAATGGTTGAATATAGTCCAAGCGCATGTCATTATATCACCAACAATGGTGGATGCAAGTAGAAGATTTAAAAAAAAAAAGCAAAATTGCTCTAAATTATATTAAACAAAAGATACAAGAGAATTAGAGGGAGATACAAAGCACGATTATAAGCCTTTCACCCCCTTCATGATGGAAACATATGCTTCTCAACTTATCTCCTTGAATAACTAAAACCTTTTTGCGCCTAAAGGGTGGGTCACTCTTATTTTTTTAATTCATCTACCTAAGAAATCTAAGGATTCGAGATTGACCACTCTTTAGGCATTATGCCAAACTTTATGGCACATCTTTCTTTCTAAATATTCCAAAGCAGATGACCTTTGATGATGTTCCAGAGGGCAATCAAACAACCGATTGCTCCCCACAATTAATCTTGCATGTAGAAGAATATTACAAATTTCTTATGATAGATAATATATTTATTATGTAGGCACATGGTCCCATTTGCTACAAAACATATTTCTTAGTACTATAAAGTAGTGGGTGAGAAAGTGATGGCTAATTACATCTTACTTGAAAGAAGATTAAGCTTTATCCAATCATGAACATCCGCCTTAGAGTGTAATGGTGTAATTGAAACTAGACTATTAGAAAAGGTCAATGCTATCTTGATACCAAAGACCATGATCTTGAGTGAGATCTTGATGAATATTTGAGATATTTCTCCATGTTTTATAATGGGAGAGTGGCATGTTCCAGTATTAGAAATTTTTGAATATCGATTCTTGTTAAAAATTTTCATATAGTCCCAAATTGATTATGGTGTTTTATGGTAACTCTTTGATTACTTCTCCCTGTATGCAAACCTAGGAATGCCAATGAACATGATCAAGAAGATCACATCCTTGTAAATCTTCCCACCCAGTTATGCCTCAGTGGCTAGGGCCGACCATTCGGTGAAACTATTTGCATGATAAAATCATATTTGAGGAATTTTAGATGGGAAGTCTCAACTCAAAGGAGGTACTTTGAAGGTTTCACTCTATTCACTGAAAATTCAGAGTAGCACTTGAATAGGTACACTGTCATTCTAAAGAATTTCCACATACCCATTTGGAAGGCTTAATGATAATTTACCAATGAGACATTTTGTTTTGAACCAAGTTGTTAAAGCCTCAATTAAGGGTCTTAGGCCGAAAAACATCTTCTCAACCATCTATGCATGATATTTATGTGAATATCTTTTGTTTGTTGCCACAAGATAAAATAAATTAGAGGAAGAACAAAGAAGAGTCATAAGTCGCACATGATCCACCCATCATAGAACCGAATTTCTTTCATGAAAATCCCCAAATGAGACATACCCTTTTCACTCCTAGAAACAAGAGTTTGAGCTCATCTCTTCCCACCACTAGATTAGCACCTCTCTAGTGAGAGATACTCACCTACCCTGCTCTTAAAACTTTGGATGTTTGAATTTTAAATGGCCTTTTGGATGTGAATTGGAGACTTATTGGTATGGTTTTCTCTCAATATATTGTGGTAAGTAAAGAAGGTTAAGGAAATATTTCATAAAATTTAGTAAGGTTCAAATGCCATATGACAATACAATACTTGTATGGTTTTAAATAATTGGATCATAGAGAAAGAACGCATATAGAATGATGATAAATGTAATTATCAATGGAATGACTATTTTTTAGAAGCATTCAAATTTCTCTCTTGTTACGAATCATGCTCCAATTATGGTATGCAAAAATAGAAAAGAAAAAGCAGAGAAAACTTACTTTATTAGAAGCACCAGTTGTAGAGAAGGTTAATGATTTTTTCATTACCCTCATAGGCAGTCCATCTACATTTGATCTTGTTATTATCCAAGACTAACATCTCTATGGTGTTGGAAGGGAGATGACTTCTTACAATTATAGATTTGTTTGCCTAACGAACCAAGGGATTTATCAATCGACCATTCTTTTGGATGGTCATCAAAGTTGACTACACATCTTTCTTTCGAAATTTCACAAAGTGATTCCACGCTGATTGTGTTCCATAAGGTAGAAGAGTAGCCTATTATTTCTCCAAGTAACACTTGTTTTTAATTTAAATCTCTAAACTCAAAATCCTAGCAAGAGCCTACCATATTGAGTGACTTTTAGGGCACGAAAAGAAGTGGTGTCCAATGTCTTCCTTACCACGGAGGAGCACTTACACCACTAAAGGCCACATAGATTTTATCAACTTTGACATTAGTAAAGATCCCCTGTGGAGAATTCGTCACATACGAACATAGTTTTTATTCTCAGTGAGAGGATGCCATGAACTTAAGTTGAAATCTAACATAGGTCTAGTTAAGGCACCATCTTCTATTAAGGGAGATATGCATGTATAGATGCTTCTTGAAATTCAATGCCTTATCAAATTTCTTACCATTGATCCATCTTAAACCTTCAATCTACAAGGGATCATGCCCAAGGATGAGGCAAGCTTTTATTTCTCCCAATATTTGATTCTATGTCTTAAAAGGCACCAATCTTCATAGTGGAATCTCCTAGTTGGGGCTATGTCCTCAAATCTAATCTAGTGTCTTCTCTCTTGATTCAGAGATGTTTCAACATATGAAACCCTTTGTTCCATAGTTTCTTTTCCCTTTGGAGGTTCTCCAAGTCAATTTCTTTGATTCCCCCATTAGGAAACCAAATAGAATCATTATGTCTAATCCTGACCGCCCACTTCCAATCCTCATTGAAAATGATGTATAATTTCATCTTGTTCCAAATCTTCCACAAGGAGCAAAATAAGTTTGAGCCCCCTTTGAGTCACTAGAGAAGAAGAAAATAGCAAAGTGAGTAAATCATGCTCCTTCCACCATGCTTTGATCATCCACTTGGCATCCATGTTATCTACCATCTCCCCCACATCCAAAATGCTTAGTCCACCCGAGTCTTTCTTGTTAGCACGAATGGACTATTTGATTTTGGGCACACATTATGCCAAGAAATAGATAACTAATGAAAGAAAGAAAGTTTTTATCACCATTTTTCCCAAACAAGTTGAGCTCCATGCACTTACATTAGCTAAGCTTATTATCAAGCTTGGCAAGAATCCAATTCCACCACTTACTCATGGAAACATCAAAACCCATCGAAAATCCAAGTAGACAAAAGAAATGTCCTTTGGGGATATCTTGACATCCTTTGTCGACAAGAATTGTAGAGGGGGTCCCCAAAATAGTCTTGAACACCATTTTCAAGTTATTTATTCTAGAGCATGAAGCAATGCAGAAAGTGTTTAGACATTTCCAAAAGGTGGTGATACTATTGATGTCAGTATGCACAAAAGCATTTGTGTTGTCAATGAAGAGTTTCATTATCATCAAATTCAAGCTATGGGGAAGCAACAGACTGTGGATTTGTCGAAGACGGGCATGATTGTTAATCAAGCAGATGAAGCCATTGGTGGTAATATCATAGAGCATAGGAGCTAGGGGGTAGCTCTTTCTAATAGAGCACTTTAATTTGATTGCCTAGGAAAGATGTCTTTTGATATTTTTTTCAAGTTGGGGCATTTCCCGTAAGCATTGCAATCATCTTGACGAATTTAGACCCACACCCCAAATGATATTGGGATTGAAGAATGAAGCCCCTCTTGAGGTGATCAAAAGCTTTATCAAAATCAATCTTGATGAAGAGGACATGTTGAAAGGAACCCTAAACAAACTCTAGGACTTTCGACACATCAATAACAACCTCTAGGATGGATCTACCCTTAATGAATGCTTTTTTATCCTCATTAATCCATGAGCAAAGATGTAAGGCAACACAATTAGCAAGGACCTTCCCAAAGATTTTATAGGAAGTTTTTCGCATAGTAATGGGCCACCAATCTTCAGTTTTGTTTTTTCTATCTTTTTATGAATTGATTTGATCACAAGTTCATTGAGAAATTCGAGTAAAGCATCAAAGTGGATGGCCTCTTGCCAGAACAGACATAATGGGTTAACTAAAACACCCTTGAATGTCTTGAAGAACACATTGATGAAGAAATCCACACTTGGACATTTACCATTGGATAGAGACTATTTAGCTTCATCAATCTCTATCTCATTGATGGAGGCATCAAGATGCACCATTGTCACATCATGGAGGCTGTGTGAGAACACGTCTTGGGTGAGGTGGTAGAGATGCCAGATGGCACCTATTTGGACTTATGCCATATGGTAGATGAATTAAGAGAGGATTATCTCATATCTTGTAAGAGGCCCTTACATGAGTATGTGAAGATGGGGATAGCTTGGTGATTGAGATGATCCAAAAAAAGACAAGTCTATGTGTGAGATGTAGCTCGCAAGAGCTCCTGGACATGAAGCTAAGGTAAAAAGATTTTCTTCATGTCATAGTGGTATCAAAGCAGCGATCAACCACACAATCACACAATGTCATGCACTAAGATTCAAAATCAGGTCCACAACATGATGGGTGTTTGTTCTATGCATTGAGCAAGTAGCTCTTGGTGAGATGTAAGCTTCTTTATTATTATATATTTGGAGTAGGGTTGGCGCTCATGAACTGCCGCCTTTGAGCTATGTGAGGAGAGATGAATCCTCTTTTCTTCCTCCCTCAAGTCATGCTGGGTAGTTTCCCAAATTGGTGGGAGTAGTTATAGTTGTGAACATTATATTTATGAGTATCATGAGTGTTCTTTTTGAAAGTGGCTAGTTTATTCATCAACAAAAGCTATTAGAAGTATGTAAACAAAAAAAAACAAAGCATCTTCATCCTATATAAAAAGTATTTTCATAATATATAAAAGCTATGAGAAGATGAACTAGCTATATACATGTATTATTATTATTTCAATTTTGAAAAAGTGGGACTATTTGAGAAGGAAAATGAAGGGCTTGACATCCATGCTCGTGGAGGGAAATCATATGTATTAAGAGAATGAGATATATACTTACATCTAGAGTCAAGGATTCCCTCAAGTTGCAGGAAAGCATAAGCTTTAGGCACCTCCAAAGTAGCCTACTTTCATGATGTTCACATAAATTTTAGGGGCTATTGTAATAAGGAGACATTTTGGGAAAAGGAAATGAAGGATGGTGGGAAAAATCATGCATACATATATTATAGTGCATGGAATTTCATTTAAAATCAAGAAATTAAAAAATTGGCTCTAGTATGATGGGAGCTTGAAGCTCTACAAGACCCCCTCCCATCATTGTTTGAGAAAAATTTCCAGCACCTAAATTTAATAAATTTCCATTTTGGAAGAGGAAAAAAGAGGTTCATTTGGTATGGACGGATGGAAAAATCATACATACTAAAACTATGCCATATGGAATATCCTATGGAATCATTAGATTAATAAAAATGAACAAGTTAAGGAGGTATTTTGCATCGTCAAAAACACTGCTTTTGCACTTTTTGGAAAAAAATTTAGGTGTTAATTTTAGCAAAACTCCACTTTTGGGAGCAAGAAAAGAGGTAGTTTAAGAGGATTCCCATGGAGTAATGCATACATACATGAAGTATGGTATATATATTACCATAGGGAATCAGAAAAATTCAAGAAAAAACTACATTAGGAATATATAAAAAGCTTGTTAAAGTCTCCCATCAAACTTTTTACAAGAAAGTAAGAATCTTGATTTATGCCTTTTTTGGGGACAGGATTAGCATGCAAGAAGGGAAGAGTTGGAAAGGAGATAATATTCCAAAGCATCTCCATATATTACTCTATGAGATTATGGAGAGAAATATAAGATTTTCTTGATAGAAGAATGCCTTTGGGCTCTTCAAAAATCACATTTTCACACTTTTTTCTAGCTCCTCCACCAATTCACTAGTTTGGCACATCAAGCTTGTAGAGGCCATATCTTGGGGTAAAAAACTCAAATCAGGAGTGCTATGGCTCATTTCTAAGAGTACAAAGTTTTAGCTTTAGTTTATCAAAAGAAATTTTGAAAATTATGTATTTTTCAGCTTTATGCATGTCTACAAAGCCTGAATAGTTTTTGAAAACTACTTTCCAAAAGCCATATCTTGCAAATCGGAAGGTGATTCAAGTAATTTCACTTTGAGCCACTTGCACATGATCTATATTTTATTTTATGATTATTTGTAGGTCCTAAAAAAGTTTTTGTATGTCTAGAGATGGATACATATGATTTTTTTGGGTATATTTGCATTATTTTAGTAATCAATTGACCATCATTGATGTTTTGGGAAGTGATCGAATTCCATTGGACACTTCAAATTTTGTTTTAGCACTTGGTAAGGAAAGAGAGGTCTCGATGCTCATAAAAAAGGCTTGGATGTATGTAGTTTCGACATCAAACCATTCAAGGACATATGGCTTATGTTTTTCAACATCATGGTTTATGTTTTGGGCATGTTTTGGTATATACATCTGTTGTAGTATGCCCTTGGGAGCCAAGACCCACACCACCTTGCATGGAAGCAAGAAGGAAGGCCCAAGAAAGACTCTCCTTTCATCCACCCCATCCTCCATCATGTTCAAGCCATTGGCCATCAGCATGCAGCTATGCCACATGCTTGAAAATATGGAGCAATGGGAGTCAAGGATCCTAGTCACATATGTAAAATACAAGATAATAGCAACACTCTACTTACACACATAGGAATTGCTAGCATGCACACACACCTCACTCTCACACACTCCAAGACTAGATACATATATGTACAAAGCCTTAAGAGAAAGGAGAGTTCTTCCATTGAAAGGATTTTACATGAGAGCATGACCAAAAGCTCCCTCATTACAAGAAATGAGCCTCTATATATAGGCTAGACACATTCCCCCATGTGCTCCTTTTGACTAGTCAAAAAGGAGCACATGCCTAACTAACATATCTCAAAAAGATCTTGGGAAATATCCTTTCTAACAACCATATCTCCAAGAATACGTGCATGGGGATTTTTCTACACTTCTACAAAAAGTATGGGTATTTTTACATGCTTCCAAAAGCCTTACTTTAGGAGAAATATTAAAAAGTGTCTAAGAGGGAGTTTTCATGTGAAACTCTAAGAAGATACAAAAAGAGGGTTCCTATGCACAAATAAGATATGTGCATACCCAATACTCAACACCCTCCTCCTCCTAGACTTTGTTGTCCTCGACAAAGCTAAGGGAAGAGGATCATACATAGCTGAACTGTTTTGAGTCTTCAAATCTTGAAATCTACAGCCCTTCAAGTCTTCAGGTCTTCAATGTTGAGCGACACAATCCCCCTAAGGGGTAGTCAGCCCAACAACCGCTGGTGCCAAATATGTAGCAATCCTTCTGAGCAAGTCTTTAGAGAACCTGAAAACTGTGAGTCCAAAAACTTCATGTGCATACACAACCATTGCAAACAAGACAGAGCAAGAAAGGGCACATCTTAGGATAGCAGTCCTAGCATCAAAGATGTACCAAGCTTCCCACAGGATGGCTGGGAAAGTGGACACAATCCCCAAAATATGGCAGTCACACACTGAAGTAACTCAAGTCCAATATCTAACAATACACCCTGAGTAAAAATTAGATTGATAGGGCACCACCAGCTTCGGCATCCATCAAGCTTCCTTCATCCCCGACCATATGAGCGGACACCATCATAACAGAGTAGAGGACTCATTTCTGAGAATCTGAGGAACAACCATCTGTACATAGCAAAACATCAACATATACTGCAGATCATTTTTTCAAGTGAGGGTGAGGGCAACGGACACAATCCCCACTTCGGACAGTCACACAAAAACCCAAAAACCCTGTGCAAGCCAACATCTGCTGAATATTCATAAAACAATAAAGCAAGGAGCTTGAACCATTTGAAAGTCACAGGACTTAGTTTCCTAGAATTTGCAGGTAGAAAACCAACAGTGGACAGTCCTCATGAAAAATGTCATGCAGCCCCCCTGTCAGCAGTCAGCAAACCTGGTGCTTCTAAAGCCATTAACCTGCAAGATACGGACTGAAGATCAACAGTAGGCTCTGAAGCCCAGAAGCCACATTCCTTCATGTTTGGTCCTGTAAATGATGTGTATCAACCATAGAGAGCACATAAAAAATGAGAGCAAAAAATTATCCCATTTAACCACAGGAGAATCTCGTCAAACCCAGTGAAACACCAAAATCTGGACATGGCATCCTGCTGTCAGAAGCCCCGACTGAGTTACAATGATTGAGTGCCCAAGACTCGCATAGGAGCCTCAGGGAACCTGGGCAGCAACCACCTTTTGGAAGCTTTGCAACAAGAAATTTAGTGCCAGTCTCAGGAACCAAGATAGTAATTGATTCGTGTGGGGAAGATGCCTCAAGATAAGTTGTACAAGAACCAAACCCAACATTAGCTACAGATGTGATCAGAGCATAAGCACAGACAATGTAGGTAGACTTGATCACAACAGTAGGCTGAGATACCCTTTCTTTCATATGCCTTCATAACTGATGGCACCAGTACCTCTGTTACATTAATCACCTGCTGCAACATATGCAGGAACAAAACTAGAATTGAGACATGGCATTTTGTACATATCCAAGAGCAAATGACTTTCCCCATGCTCATAGATATTCTAAGATTATGCTGCTGAGCATGCATTCTTTCCACTGGAATACCTGAAAAACCTAAAAAGGTTTCATGCAAATCAGGTGGACAGATGTAATATGTTTAATGTGGGATGTGATCCCCTTAGGAGCAGTCGCCAAATCCATCTGATTTGCCATGAAGTTCTTGTCCGAGGTTGTTGCCAAGTGGAGGTGTGGACACCATCCCCCTCAAATGAGTTGTCCTCAGTCCGAGAGAAACCTCTTTACCTTCCAGAACTGTCCTTACCTGCAATGTTTAGATATAACACATACGAGTTGTTTTACTCACATTCTTTTGTTGCCATCTGGATCCCTTAACAAGATCGAGAAGATGATCAAGAGCAGTGGCTGCACCAACCCTATGCCCAAACTCATTCAAAATCTGGTGCCAACATCCTTTCCTCTTCCCAAAAAGTATTTAGCTTCATCGAAGATTTAGCCTCCTTATCTGCTATTGGAACTGGGGGCCAATGAAGAGGTTTTAGACTGATATCCCCCATACTTTTTCTTCATACATATCTGCTAGTGATAGTTGAGACACAACCCTAGTATCCATATGCCAGTAAATGAGCATGGCGTAGTTTTTTCCTGTTGCAGACATCTCCAGCCACCTCATAATCCTCTTCGAAAGTAGCAAAGTCTTCATGTGACCTCAACAACACTGGGGAAATCATGCATCCTGCTTTCTGTATGTTAGCTAGATCCCCACCAAACACACAATAGAGAGTAGATAATTGATTCCACTTTTGAAGCCAGTAGCACATTAGTCCAAGAGTCTCATGCACACTGTTAGCTATGACGAATGATTACTACCATCAGTTGTCTCAACACTCCTTGAGTTAGTCCTTTGGTTCCATCAACTCCACATGTTCTTCGCGTTATGCAGCAAGTTTGAAGTAACTTGCATTCCAACAAGTATGAACACCATAAGAGAACTAATTTGAAGTTCAATTTAGGCACAAATAAAGGACAAAGGGAGAGAAACAATCATGCACCCACATCCTGTCCAATATTTATGTTGAAATGCCCTCAAACCTGTTAGACTAGTCTGAAAAGCTGAATAGGATACCTGGTCATGAATCAGAGAGCATTGCCCTTCAGCATATCTTCAGAGTATGTTTGTCCTTGAGAGCTACCTTGACTTTGATGCTTCACTTCAGATAACTATATGAGGTTCACTACATTCAGAGAGCACCCACCAATGATTGCTTATTCTTCCTTGAGTTTAAAGTGTTTCGACCATGGAACCACACTTCCAGGTTGGCAGTTGGATCCGTGCAGTAGTTGGGCAAGAAAAAATCATCTTATGTCTATTGGCAGCATGCAGCCAATTCATTGCCTCTACAGTAAAGTCCTTAAGTCCAAAGTTAAATTTCTCCTTAGCATTTTATCTAAGTGGATCTCCCCATCTTACACAAGCAGCATATTGAAGAAGATTGCAAATAGATTTCTTCATGTAAGATGCATCAGGAGTAGCATCCATAATGATATGCAGTGTACTGAGGCAACATTGGTCAGCCTTTGTAGGATTGTGCGATCAGTCTTTTCATGGGAAGCATCTAGTATAGGCAAAGCATTGCAAAGGTGATCACGCGCAGCTGTACAATAATCAAAAGAGTTGTTATATTTGTCACAGTACTGATGCAGGGAAAAGAATCGATTACCACATTTGCACATATATCTAGTGAGCCATGCACATTTCTTGCAAGTCAAGCATCTATTTGACTACACATGTGGTGCTGGCTGATGGTCATGGACTGAAGATGTCCGTGATGCAACATCGACATGAGGATCCTTAGGTTACAGCCATCATCCCAACCGGGACATCTTCATGTGGGCACATCTGTAGTGCGCAGAGAATAGCATATGTTCACTTTCAACAGTAGAAGTGTTCAAAACTGTAGCCAACATGACCAAGGTGGGGAGCAATAGATGGACCAACCCATTCACATCCATGAACAACTGCGGTTTGAATGCAAAAGAGGCCCATGTCCTTTGCTAGACCAATTTTCATAACTTCTGAGCCTTGTTCTTTAGCAATTCTTCAAGCTTCACATGTGTTCCTTTCGCTCAAATCTGTCAGACTGTGGCACACACACATAGCTGCAGCACAAATCATGCGGGATTCTCATGGTGTTAGCCGCGCATTCCTGAACACAGATTAGGCGGAAAGGCAAGAAGAGCCCTAGATATTGCATCATGGGCAGCCAATTCGCACATAAAGCCAATGAGCTCTTGAGTTCCTTGAAAGTGAAGCATCTGTTTGACTACACAGGTGGTGTTGATTGATTTTCCTAGATTGAGGATGATGGTGATGCAGCATCATCGGCAACACACAAGTTCATTCTTGCCTTTGAAAAGGAATAGCAAATAGGGTGCCTTCCCGATCAAGGAGATTCCAAGGAATAGAGATGCCCAACGCATCCAGGAAGAGAGGGGTGGAAAAATCAGCATATGCACGAGCATGGTTACTGAACCCCTGTAGCGTGGTGGTGGTGAAGATTACCAATTATTGAGCTGTTGATGCATAAACTCCAGCTTATAGTTCTCGGTTTCTTCCATGATCCAATGAGAAGGCAATTTTGTGAACCAGGAATGTCATCAACGCCTTGCAGCAGTCGAGAGTAGAGTTAGCAGGAAGAAAAGCACCATCTTTACCCCAAATTATGATAACAATTTTGATGTTGTTTTTAGACGATTGAGCAGGTCCATAGATACCACATGTAGAAACACAAAGGTATTGGAGTCAACACGGTGCATAGTTGACATATTCCCCGTTTTGCATGTTGATCTCCCAAGAAGTAGCAGTGGCAAGTTGGCCATAACCATTTGGGACTGGAGTCAAGACTAGCCCTTTGGACTGCACAGACTAGTTATCAATTCAAGGCAAACATGAATAAGGTGGGGAGCACCAAGCTCGACCCACAATTGTCAACATCCAGCAAGCAAAAGCTGAGAACCATACACAAAGTAGGGAAGCATCAAGCTTACTCTCATATAGAGCTAGCGCAGACGCCAAAGGTGATTTATCAATGCCTCAACCCTGCACTGAGGTAGCCAGTAACTGAGTTCACAACAAGATTAACTTGGTGCAGGGGTAGCAATAGGCCCAATCTCGAGCAGCGGTCATGATAGGAGAAGCTGAGTGCAGTAGTAGAGGTCATGTGTGGGGGCAAAGTAGGTGACAATTGACCTTCAACATGTGTTGGCAGGTTGCAAAGCATAAGAGGATGAACCATTCGGGAAGCACTGCCACAATAGACCATAACATTGCCATATCGCCTTGTGCCTCAGCGCACTGTCCTCTTTTTCGATAGCCACTTCACTCAAAGGAACTTCACATAAAACACCAAATGTGCATGCATCAACCTGATAGCTGCCTTCTTTACTACGTATACATGACATTTTGTGGCCTCACATGAGTTGACCATGGCACAGTCATCTGAGAAGGAGAATAGCACATGGTGTAAACAAAGTTCCAAGGCACGATTAACTTCAACAGCGATGTGGGCATCAAGCCATAGCCTTCGGAGAAGTCGGGAGCCAGGATATCCCACTTGAATGATATTCGAAGGGGACATGGATTCTTCATGCATACAGAGGGTGATGCAGATGTCATGCAAATCGGAAGTCAGTGAGATAAACAATGATTGGCAAGTAGCTCCACTCCAGCGGCAAGATTCCCTCTATCAAGAAATGGGCGAGCCCCAAGGGCTCAACCCCGAGCAGTCAGAGCAACCTTGCCCGCAGCGGACATGGGTCAATATCACAAAGGGGAGGCTCATTTTCTTTGTGGCTGTAGAGGATGCACCGCGACTGTAGAAGATTTGCCAAAGTCACAGAGATGGCGTCGCTGCCATGCATTACAGGCGGGAGGGGGAGCACAATCGTGCTCAACCCCAAATGAGGGTAGAGAGAGAAAGGGAGGTAGAGGATAACTTCCTCTTCCCCCCAAAAGATCCGTGCTGCCAGATTCGTGGTAGAGGGGATTAACTCCTCACACAGTCATCGACAGCCACTTTCACATATCCTACGAGAAAGGGAACCTATGCAATATTTGAGTTATGAATGGCCTGAGAAAAAAGTGTATTGAGAAATACCATCAAGTATAACTTTTTTGTGTGATTTTTTTCTGAGAATTGAACAGAAGGAGGGGACCAGAAAGGAAGTACTCCCATCCCTCTACCCAAGGCAATCACTGAAAAAGAGGTGACAGAGATGGAGAGTGATGCCCAATGTGTGTGAGAGTGTGTATATGTGAGGGAATGAGAGAGATAAGGGGGTTAAAGGGTGTTCTTGTGCCACAACAAAACTGAACTAAACTATCCTACTAAAAACAAGAAAATGAGGAACTAATGGCCCAATGGAAGGGTGAAAGTGCCATGCCAACACACATAACCTAAGAGTATAAGCAAAAAAATTGCAAATCAATATCTTACCACATGCTTTTGAGCACCCCAAGTGATGAAAGGCCGTTCTCCCTGGCAACGGTGCCAAATTTGTTGTTGTAGTATGCCCTTGGGAGCCAAGACCCACACCACCTTGCATGGAAGCAAGAAGGAAGGCCCAAGAAAGACTCTCCTTTCATCCACCCCATCCTCCATCATGTTCAAGCCATTGGCCATCAACACACAGCTATGCCACATGCTTGAAAATATGGAGCAATGGGAGTCAAGGATCCTAGTCACATATGTAAAATACAAGATAATAGCAACACTCTACTTACACACATAGGAATTGCTAGCATGCACACACACCTCACTCTCACACACTCCAAGACTAGATACTGTTGAGAGCAGTATGGGCACCCAAGGACTGACTAGACAAGGAAGCCAGGGCACCCAAGGATTGACTAGACAAGGAAGCCAACGGAGAGAGTCAGAACAAGGTGAAGGAGTAAGTAGACAAAGCAGTCGACGCAAATCTGGCAGATAGGCCCTTCAATTTTTCCAAATCTACATCTTTTAACAGTGATTCTTATCACTAACAATCATTGTAAATACCATTTCATATTTTTGTAGCTCCATTTTGTGCAAGCCAAGGAGTCCTTGAGCTTGAGGAGCCTTAGAAGTACCTACATATCAATTTTCATATTTTTTAGACTCCGTTTAAGCCCTCAAATTGGCCCTGGAACCTAATTTTTAACTAGGCCGGACACTAGGTCTGGACAGGGCCAAAACCTAGTCAAAAACTATAAAAAGAGCTAGAGAGCTCATTTTTGAGGTTGGATTGTAATTGAAACGAACTTGTAAGAGCTTTTGAAAGTAATCTAAAGAACTCCATTGATTCTCTCTCTTTGTCTTGCCGTGTGTGCGCGTGTGTGTGTATGTGTGTGCATGCTTGTGTGCTTCTCACTCACGCACTTGTGCCGCCACTTGCTCGAGGTCTTCATACCATCCTCACGTCTTCCCGGATTGACATTAAAGGAGGTGCTACTCATCATTGAGCTACACCAAATTTTGGCGCCGTTGCCGGGGATCGAGCTTTGAGGACGAGCGTGTGATGGTAAGACGTAGAGTTGACGCGTTGGAGTTGTAGGTATTTTTTTTCACTCTCGTCGATTTTCTTTTACTTTCTTTACCATCTTCATTTCCATCATCATCATCACCATCTCCCACCTCCATCTCCATCATCGCGAAAATTTCAGTTTTTTGACTATATCCCCATCTCCACCTCATTTCCCTCATTTCACTTGTGAGAGAGAGCGAGAGAGCAAATTTGCATGTGCTGTTTTTGCATGTTTTCTGAGCTGTCTTGCAGGTACAGGTCACATCACCATCCCCAGCTTCCTGCGCAGGTACGGAACTCGACGAAACTGTCTCGCAGTCGCCGCCCTCTGTCCATCGCGATTGACAGAAATTTTCACTTGTTGGTAAATCTGAGTGCACCACAGTGGACTAGAGACCCTGCACATCACCTTTCCACCAAAATTTTTGAAAATCTTGCAAAATCTCAGTCCATCGCGATTGACAGCCCTGTCCATCGCGATTGACAGCTCTGTCCATCGCGATTGACTGCCAGTCCATCGCGACCGACTGCCTGTCCATCACGATTGACTGAACCCCCTGTCCATCGCGACCGACTGCCTGTCCATCGCGATTGACTCAACCCCCTGTCCATCGCGATTGACTGAAGTCTCTGTCCATCGCGATTGACTGCCTGTCCATCGCGATTGACTGAAGTCTCTGTCTATCGCGATTGACTACCTGTCCATCGCGATTGATTGAATTGGGTGTCCATCGCGACCGACTGAACTCTCTGTCCATCGCGATTGACTGAGCGTCCATCGCGATTGACAGCCCTATCCATCGCGATTGACAGCCAATTTTAGCCAAATTTTTTAGGGTTTGTTAATTGAAGAGTTGGGCTAAATTTGGTCACAAATGTTATGCTCTTGAGCACATGGGGAAGCCTTAGGATAACAACTTGGGGAAAACCTGTTGCACAGTGATCCTGTTTGAACCCTGCCGTAACCCTAGAACCCTGAACGGTCACAACTTTTTCATACGAGATCCATTTTTTGAGCTCTAGGGCTTGTTGGAAAGCTCGTAGCATATACTACATGCCCTCAACTGTTTTTTATAAAGATAATGCGTTGATTTTCAGATAGTGTATTTTGAAGTTGACCATATCAAGGGGGATCAAAGTCAGGGGTCCTTAGGATTGTTTTCTTGAAAATCACTATACAAGTTTGTGTTGTGCTACCTGAATGAAAATCATTGGTTCTGTCTTTGGAGTTTAAGTCTTGAGCTAACTTTGGAACCCTTACAGATCTATTGAGGGCATCGAAAGGCGTTCGAAGCAAGTGTAAGTGCAAGCTTGGGAACACACTTCCTGGGCACTCAAGGGCAACCGAGCAGGAAACAAAAGGTTGGACACTTTTAACCCCCTCTGTCAATTCATAGCTTAGGCTAAGAACGACGAGAGGTAGGAGTAAGTCAGAGCGACGATAGGCAGTTATCAAGTTGAAGACTACCTAAAAACTCAAGTTCAAGATAAAAATCTAATCTCTGTACTGTCGGTAACATAAAGGAAAGAACCTAACGTGGAACGATCAACCTGAAAGTACGAAGAACACTCAAGTATTCCGACGACGTGATATCAGACAAGAACTCAAACGTGATAAAATAACTAAAAAGAATCAAGTGACTGATACCAATTGAGCGGCAACGAGGTTGTACTCTGGGCAAAGAATTGGGCTACTTAGATAGGCATATGAACCTTAGATCAGGACGACATTTAGCAAGGGAAAGACAAAGCCTTAGGTCTTCAGAGGCTAGTGTCAATCACACTGCAAGGTCTTGGGCCCAGCAGTTGAGCCACCACTCATACTACCCTAGCTCTGAGACCAGTGAGTCAGAGATGTCTCAAGGCTTGGACAGACCTACGGGAAGTTCAGGAGTGCCTTACCTGTACAGGGTAGAAGGCCCTTACAAAACGCAGCTGGAGTACCTTAGGACCAACCGATTAGGTGCTAGCATCTATGAGGACGGCTTAGGAAGATCTGTGGTCCAGATTAAAAACCCTGATCAATCCATTGGACTAGAGCACCCAGCTGTCAAGTTTGAAAATGGTGCATACCTGGACAAAGAAGGAACTATATATGTAGTCACTAGTCACCCTGATAGGACCGATGACTTTGGGAATGTAATCTCAGAAGCGGACTTAGGTGACCTGGAACAAGGGAACATGGGTGCGGAACCTAGAACCCCTCGAGGTAAATCAGTTCTCACTAGGATTATCACACCTGAATGGGTCCCCCAAGACAACAAGAGCATAGAGTTGCTCCTCAATCGAGAAACTGATGAAGCCTTTTGGAGGTATAAGTCTAATCAGCCAACAGACATAGGAAATATCATGATCTATGAGTTTAAGGATCCGGATAGCCCAGGCAGAGTGACTTACTTAGATCAGGCTTCAGAACGGATCTTTGTGGTGACAGAAAATGATAGGCATGCTTACACTTGGAAGGGTGAATTTATTTTCCCTCAACCAAGATCAAATGTATCCTATGGTCACCCTGGGGCTGGAACTTCCCAAGCTCATGGTACGCAAAGAGACAGAAGTAGAGATAGACCAGAAGTAAGTTTTGCCAACCCAGTGGCCAGAGAAAGAACGAGAACAGATACGAATAGGGTAGAACCTGAGATGCATAGAGCCCACCGGAACCAAAGAAATGTAGATGGATTCCCTCTGCCGAGGCCTAGAGAGCACACAAGAACTTTGAGACCCACCCAGCTAGTTAAGTCCATGAAGAATTACTTTGACGGCACAGGAGATCCCTATGATCATGTGGCGGAGTTCAAGCAAGTCTTGAGAGCTGAACAAGTGGAAGATCTGTTCACGCAGTACAATGCCTTCGGTCTAACCCTTAGGAACACAGCACTTACATGGTTTCAGCCATTAGATGAGCGTCAGTTCAGGAGCATAGACCAACTCCTAGAGGCATTTATCGTAGAGTTCTCTAAGAGCGGCATAAGACACAATACCTCCTCATTGATTCACAGCTTCAAACAGACCCCCCAAGAGACTGTCAGATTGGCCGGAAGAAGATTTAGACAATATCTTGAAAGGTGCCCTATTTCGGAACTACCCACATCTGCTAAACAAGTAGCCTTATTCCTTGATGGATTGCTGAGTACGAAATTGAGATCCTATGTGTATCTGAAGGACCCTAGGACCATAGAAGAATGTGTACGCATGTGCATTGACATTGAAGATAACCTAGGGGAAGAGCTAGAACTTTCCAAAATCTACAAAGATTCAGATAGTGCATCTAGTCACTCTTCCACGCAATCCACATCAATTGAGGAACTTGCCGAAAAGGTAGCTCAGAAATTAGGTGTAACTAGCAAACAAATCCCAAGGTTTGCCCCAGCGAAGAGGTGCTATACATGCGGTGGTGACCACATGGCAAACGTGTGTCCCATTATGGCTCAACCCCAGGTCAATCCTAATAGCCAATATTGCACCATAGAACGAAGATACACCAATCACACCGCACAAGATTGCCCATACAACAAGCAGGCAGTTAGGCAACCCTATCCGCAGCCCTACCAACAAGGCCGATACCAGAACCAAAATCCACCACCACAATATGCTAGACCCCAACAAACCTACCAACCACAATATCAGGCCCAACAGAGACCCCAACCGGTGCTAGCTCAACAGCCTCCAAACCCCGCTAACGTGATTCTAGTAAAGTATGCTGTTGCAGAAGAAAACCTGAATAGGGCCATAGTACCAGTAACCCCATTGATCTCAGAAAGTGACCCGAGTGACCATAGCTTTGATTCTACACATGTCGATAGTCCCCAGGCTTACTACATGCAGTCTCCAGAACATGGTGAGTCCTACTATAGTGAAGAACCAAGTGAACCTAGTTGGGAGTCGGATTACACGAACGTCATGTATGCAAACCCCAACCCTAGGCCTCAACCTAGGCAGGTACGACCACCCTTTCCTAGAGGACCATGCTACCGATGTCAAGGGGATCACTTCATTCGTGATTGTCCCTTACCTCCACCTACACAAAATCAGTCCGTGACGATCCAAGGCTTTTGCCAAGATTGTGGGAAAGAGCATCTCTTACGAGATTGCCCAAAGAACCCCAATAATATGCCAAAAATCACTCCTATCAATGTGATTGGGTTGGTTGTGGATGCCTCAGGAAGTGTCACTTCCACTGCACCAATGCAGGTGGTTACTAGAGCTCAGGCATTGCAGCAAAACCAAGAGGCAAGCCAGGAAAAGGGCCCAGAGGCTAGTGAAACCGAGAGCGTGACAAAGAAAAGGACTAGAGCGTGGAAAGATAGTCGAGAAAGAATGAAAAGACAATGGGCTAAAAAGATGAGTGAGCTTGAGGAAAGCATAAGAGAAACCAAAGCGAGGATAACTGAACTCACAGCTCCAACTCCCTCTCACATTACCCCGCCTCCACCACTCCCACCTCCATCCAACCCACCACTTTCCCCACCGCCTCATCAAATCCCACCACCCCCTAGAGTAGGATCAGTCCTAGCTGATCCCACTCCCGAAGACCTTAATATGATGCTAAAAGCATATCAGGCCAGAATCCAAGAAGGGCCAAACGTAACTGATCATGAAAAATGCTACCCTAGAGCCGAGCTAGAGCTTGAACGAACCAAAATTTGTGCCAAAATGGTGGAATTGGCTCAGACCATGTTTGAAGCCAGTCGCCTGTTTAACATCTCTAGTTCAGCTAAGACGCAATTACACTTTGATGGACTGTTAGAAAGAATAGAGAAGCTAATTGCACAATCAGAAAGGGAACCTGCCCCTCAAAGAAGGGAAAGGGCAAGAGAACGGATAAGCCAGCCTCTTCAGGAAGCCCATGTGCCTCCTCAAGGAGCCTATCTTCCTCCCCAAAAGGCAGATGAGCCTCCCCCGAAAGCTTATGTACCTCCACAGGTGACCCACATTCCTTCTCAGAGAGCGTATGAGCCTGTTCGGAAAAGTAATAGAATAAGTAACCCTCCCCAGGAAGCTTGTGCTCCAGCCACCCATGAGAACGAGGAAAGAGCCAACGAGAGAATAAGCCCTCCTTCCCAGGTTGCTTACGTGCCTAATTCTACGGAGCCAGACACTTCTTCTTCTATGAATCGGTTTGCACCAGACTTCCTACGAGAGATTCAAGAAGACAAATGGGATAACGAAAGTGAGGTCGCCCCTCCATTTGAACTTGTGGACGATGCACACGACCAATTCCCACAAGAAATCCCATCCATTTACGGGGAACATGAGAGTACTCAGTCTCATGAGAGATTGGACTTTGAGTCTAATTCCATACAGGAGCTACCCCACTTCACAGGTCCATGGGAAGAAAAGTCCACATGTATGAGAGCACCCACAGTCATGGTAAGGAACGACGATTCAGTCTTACCTATGAACACGGAGATAGTAAAGAACACCAAAGTACAGCGCGATCTCACTTTGGAAGAACTGCCCAAGGATAGACCAAAAGCGCGGAAATATGTAGCTAGTCAAGTAACTGAAATTGCAAAACCACGTTCCAGGGTAGGATCCCATAGGACAGTGCCAGAAATTCCCTTGGATAAGATAGGAGATATGTGTGAAGGTGAAGAAGGGAACACCTATCTTCCCATTACCTACCAGGACTACACCACTAAGGCAATTTTGGACTCAGGTGCAGGAGTTGCAATTGCCACTACTTCCCTATGGAAGCGTTGGGGCAAGCCAGCACTCAGGCCAACAAGAATGAAATTGCAGATGGCCGATGGTCATATTGAGAGACCCTTAGGATTGCTGGAAGGGATAACTCTCACCACTTGTGGTGTTGAGTTTGAGCATAGCTTTGCTATATGTGACTTCAGCAAAAATCATGCTTATGAGATGATTTTAGGAAGACCATTTATGCGACAGTTGCAAGTGGTACAGGATTGGGGAACCAACTCCTTGTATTTGCAACACTTGGGCGTTACAACCAAAGTCAATCTCAAGGACTATTCTCATAGAGATGTCCCTCCTATCCAATGGAATCCCATCCATAGAGCCAAAGATGACACAGAATCGGTGCATTCCATAGGGTCTGGATCCTCATGGATGCATGAAGATACTCACTTATGGATGTGCAAGGTAGCAGTAGAGGAAGAGAAGAGAGAGAAAGCCAGAGAGGTAGGTGCGAAAGAGACCCATAGATCAATCCAAGACCCAGCCTATGCACCGGTAGTTTTTCCAGACGAAGAATTTGAACCTCACGGTTGGGCAGAAATCTTAGCAACAATGGACGTAGCCATCAACGAAGAACAGTGGACACCTCACTGTGATGAGGATGGCTATGATATTTCAGTCTTCTCCATAGAGCCAATCATGGGAGAGGCAGTTCTAGAAGAATGCGAACCTAGCCCTGATGCATTTGAGGATGCAAGTGACGCCGATCTAGAGTCAATCATTATGGACCCACCATTTGCATCAGATGAAGAATATTTCCATGAAATAGAATTTCAACCCCAGAGGCATGGTGAGGTTACAAATGATGTAAGATTAGCAACACATATGACCCCGAAGGAAGAAGGAAAGAAACGAAAGAAGAAAGAAGTCTCACCAGAGGAGGAAGAATCTTTGTTTGAGGTCCCAGAAAATTTTAAGAAGTATGAGATAGATGACAGGAGAGTCATGATAAGAATGCCTAAACGAGAAGCACAATCAGGAGAGGCCTATGATAACAAAGAAACCACCAAGAAAATAGTAGTGGCCATAGAAGAAGGAAAGGAGAGATGCACGTATATAGGCCATGACCTGACAGAAGAAGAAGAGCATGAATTGATTGCCTTGCTAAGAGAATACAGAGATGTATTCGCTTGGAGTTACAAGGATTTGAAAGGTGTTGACCCTGACATATGCTCACACACTATCCCCATGACCTCAGACGCCAAACCCTCTAAGCAAAAGCCTTATACATATAACGATAATTACGCTGCTAAGATCAAGGAAGAGATAGATAGACTGATCGAAGCTGGATTTATCTATGAAATTGAGCACACTGAATGGGTATCCCCCATCGTAGTGGTGCCCAAGAAGAATGGCAAACTGCGTGTGTGCATTAACTTGAAAAAGGTTAATGCCGCCACAATTCGAGATAACTATCCGCTTCCCATCACAGAGCATCTCTTAGAAAGAGTGGCAGGCAAGGAAGTGTACAGCTTCCTTGATGGATTTTCGGGCTACAATCAAGTGGCCATAGCTTCTGAGGATCAGCATAAGACAACCTTTGCCACAGAATGGGGCATTTTTGCTTTTAGAGTAATGCCATTTGGGCTTACCAATGCACCACCTACCTTCCAGAGGCTGATGTGCCATGTGTTTAAGGAGTTCCTGAGGAAGAGTTTAGAAGTCTATGTTGATGATCTTTGTGCTCATTCCAATGTTAGACAAACTCATATTCCTGAACTCAGACAAATCTTTGACAAATGTAGAGAATACCAAGTCTGCCTGAACCCAGAAAAGTGCGTTTTTATGGTCAGGCAAGGTAAGATTCTAGGACACATAGTGTCAAAGAATGGCATATCTACTGACGAAGAGAAAGTGAGAGCCATAGCAGAGCTACCTAGGCCAAAGAATGTCAAGGAAGTACAAGCTTTCATGGGGCATTGTGGTTATTATCGACGATTTATACACATGTATGCTGTCATTGCAAAGCCCATGTACGGACTTCTTACAAACTTTGAGTGGACGGATGAATGTGAGAATTCCTTCCAAGAGCTTAAACGAAGATTATGTTCAGCACCAATCTTGACCACACCAGATTGGAATAAGCCATTCCATGTTCATGTGGATGCATCCAATTATGCTATTGGATGTGTGCTTGCACAACCTACTGGTGAAGGTAATATGGATCTTCCAATTGCCTATGCCAGCAGACAATTGAATGCGGCTGAACGGAATTACACCACTACGGAGCGAGAAGGATTAGGCATGGTATATGCAGTTAAGAAATTTAGACACTATTTGCTTGCAAATAAGTTTAAATTTTTTACTGATCATCAGGCATTGTTATATCTCGTAAACAAGCCATGCAATACAGGAAGATTAGTAAGATGGTTTCTCTTGCTAATGGAATATGATTTTGAGGTTGTGGTAAGAAAGGGTAGGACTCACGTGAGAGCTGATCATCTTTCTAGGCTTACATCGGGAGAAGCCCCACAAGGAGTGTCAGATGACCTTCCTGATGCTTACTTGTTTAATTTGGAAGTGGTGCCGCAGTGGGCCAAGCCAATAGTACCAGTATTGACATACGGGCCTAATCATCCAGTGGTGAACACACGGAATAGAGAGATAGTAAAAGCCCAAAAGTACCATATCATGGTAGGCAGCATGTACAAGCACACAGATCAAGGGATCTTGGCTTGTTGCGTAGAAGAGGATGAGTACGCTAAATGGTTGCAATTAGCACATGTAGGTGCGTTAGAGCAACACCATTCAAAGCAACGAACGTTGCAGACTCTAAAGAGACTCGGAGTACATTGGCCAACTATGGAAGCTGATGTCCAAAAGTTGTGCAAGGAATGCCCAATCTGTTGCACTAAACCACCAGTGGAACATGCCACTCTCTATCAAGTATCCATTGTGCCAGATTGGAGTGAACCTCTAGTATCATTCTTGAGGACAAACACATTCCCTCCAGACATGACTCTAGCTAGAAAAAGGAGTTTGGAACAAGAAGCCCAGGATTATTCACTCGTTGGTAATAATCTATATAGGCGCGGTAAAGATGGTTACCTGAGATTGTGTGTCCATGAAAGTGAGTACCTTAAGATCTTAGAAACTGCTCACCAAGGTGTAGCAGGAGGACATTTTGGACCGGATCGGGTGATCAAGGCAATTCTATTTGCGGGCTTCTGGTGGCCTACCCTTCACATGGATGCACATACCTATGTGAAACGGTGTGATGTATGTCAGAGGACTCAGTATCCTATACGCAAAGATGAGATGCCACTGAAACCTATGATGGGTGGACGTGCATTCTCTAAGTGGGGAATAGACTTCGTAGGTCCTATTAATCCCCCAGCTAAGGGTTCTCATGCGGAATACATCATTGTTGCGACAGATTATCTCACCAAGTGGGTAGAGGTAAAGGCTACGACAAAGAACGATGCTCAAACAACTGCCAAATTCTTGTTTGAGAATGTATTCACAAGATACGGGCTACCTATAGAGCTTGTAAGTGATAGAGGCACTCATTTCTTGAATGAAGTGATTGAAAATCTACTCCAAGAATTCTTGGTAATACACAAGAAGTCTGCCCCTTATCACCCTCAAGCTAATGGGCAAGCTGAGAGCACTAATAAGATCTCATGCAATGTACTGACGAAACTAGTGAACACTAAACGCTCTGATTGGGACAAACAGCTACACCATGCTGTTTGGGCATACCGAGTTGCCTACAAAACGGTACTCCAAGCCACCCCCTTTCAGATGGTATTCGGCCAAAACGCTGTGTTACCCTTGGACTTCTTGATCCCTACATTGAGAGTAGCACAAGAGCATGAATGGACAGGTCATGAGCTTTCCTCTAGGATCTTTGACCTTGAACGATTAGGAGAAACAAGACTGAGAGCCGCTGCTGGAATATATGCAGCTAAAAAGAGGCAGAAGGCATACTTCGATGCCCATGTGAAGGATAAAGGCTTGAAAGCCGGAGATCTAGTCCTAGTCTATACACTGAAACAACACGCGAGGAAGCTAGAAAAGAGAGGCTACGGACCTATGATTATCAATAGGATCTCCATGAGTGGAGCAGTACAATTAGCCACATTAGAGGGCGATGTTCTCCCTAACTATATTAGCGGATGCAGAGTCAAGTTGTATCAGGAACCCCTCACGGAGGAAATGCTCAGCCGACTCAACACTGCTAAGAAACGCAAAGAGGAAGAGAAGCGAATTAGAGAAGAAGCTCAAGCAGAAGCTTTAGAACGCATCAGAAGGATGAAATTACGAAGGCAAGGTAGAGAGCAGCCTAGGACAAATGACTATGCAGATCAAGGATATCATATGGCAATGAGTGAAGTCGCAGGAACCAGCTCACCTAGGATAACTGATCGACGTCCTTTCGTAACCCTAGATATAGGACAAGAAAAGAGTGCAAGGACTGTAAAAGCCTTGATTGACTCAGGTGCAGCCACTAGTGCTGTTAGAGTGTCTTACTGCCAAGAGTTACAGTTAACTGTCAATCCTGTGGAAGCATATCTCATAGGATTGGGAGGCGTGGAAACCCCTTGCATGGGCGAGGTGGAACTTCCCCTCTACATTCATGATGAGGCAATGACAGTTAAAGCACTAGTGTGTCAAGATGAGGATCTCACTGAACCTCTTGTCTTGGGTCAAGACTGGATCTATGACCAAGCAGTCAACTTAAACCTAAGAAGTGTACTTCTTCAGGTATGGGTCAATCATAGTCGAATTACAATAGAGTTGGATAAGGGAGCACTCAAGGAACTAGAAAAGGCACAGACTCCTGGTCCCTCCAGGGGTGCACATGAAGTTGACCATGCTGTTCTTGTCCAAAACTATGTGTTGCAGAGGAATGATATTCGCAAAAAAGGAGTCAGGGATGCAAAGGAATTCCCTTCTTTTCCAAAGGCCAGAAGGAGGCAACAACCAAAGGTGGAGCAAAGGCAGAAGAAGCAGAGTACTACCTATGCCGGACATCAAAAGAACCTGCGCAGCAGAATGTCTCAACAAGTGAACCAAGTGTGGGTGCGAAAAGGCGAACACCCGGTTGCACCCACGCCAACCGCACGGGCAAAGCCTCTTATTAGTAACCAACAACACGTCACTAATAAGAAGTCTTTCGGAAATTCTTCTGCTAACGTGAAATCTATTTGGGTGCCCAAAAGGTCGATGAAGGCTAGCCCACAATCAAGACAAATTTGGGTGCCTAAGGCTTGTTTGCGGGCTCAGATAGCTACACCAAGAACACACCCTACACAGCATGATCCATTCACTCGCACAGCCTACATCCACTCATTTTCAACACCAAGGCACATGAACACGAACAGAATCAGTTGTAAATGGGCCCCTAAAAGGCCTCAGGTTAAAGCTGACACACCTATAAAGCTCTCGAGAATCTCTACGGAACCACGAGTAAAACCCATCCACTGCATTTGGCAGCCCAAGACTTGTAACAAACCCCCTGACCCTATTGTAAATCCATGACCACCTACTAACCGCTTCACATCATTTCGCTTAGCTCTTAGGTCTACCTAACTCCTAACTACACACACCAGCACCGAGCACTTATTAACTCCTAACCACTCCAGAACTTTAAGTTAATATTGTAACAAGGGACACCATGTCATTTTTGTGTCCATTGCAATGTTAACGTTTATTCATATATTCTCACAGAATCAGCTGCGACATTTTCAACATGGCGGAGGCAGCAGGAACTAGCTCTCACACAGAAACAAACCCGCAAGTGGTGGACTTGGACAGTTTACCCGTTTTGCCTGAGACAGTTGAAAGACCAGAAGAATTGCAGGCCGTCAAAATCATACCTATTGCGGACCCTCCGCGTGGCCACACCATGCCCGTGGGAAAGACTTCACATTGGTTTACCGAGGTAGCAGGACCTTTGGGGGAAGGAACGTATCTATGGGAATCAGAGTTGGACTACCATGGAAAGCAAGGCAGATACCATTTCTTTACAAGAGAATTTGAGAAGTTACAAAATGCGGAAGGTCTACGTCCGATATGGGAAAAAGCCGGATTGAGTGCCTATTTCAGTGCCCGACTCCCAAAACCTGACTTCATGCGATGCTACTATCTCATCAACACCTTGACTCCAAATCCGAACCCAAAAGGTGCAAGCTCATTTGTGATTCCATCTCTGACAAAGGGGAATGAGCTCAAGAGGTTCCGGCTATCAAACAATTTGGTGAGAGAAGCTCTGGATATGCGCGGCATGCATATTCCTACAGAGAAGGAAACCCTAGTACCGGACTACATGAAGAATCGAAGTCTCACCAAACTCAAGGACATGGTATCCATGACGCCTAATATTGCAATACACCTTCGCATGTGCATGCAACACTTTGCTTTCCCGGCGCAGGATAGATTCACCATGCCGCACAAAAAGATTTGGTTTAGCCTGTATCTGGCAGAGACACAGAGCCTCACCATCAACCTACCCCACTGGATAATTGATCAGATACACTTAGCTCACAAACGCTGGCCGCGGAAACAGGTTTTATATGGTTGCTATGCTCTGACAAGAATCATTTATAGGTGTTTGGCTTATGACATTCCAATCCAACGAGCCCTGATGTGGAATCGGGTAGAGCAGTTTCGAGGCAGGACATCCACTGGACCCCCTTCTAAGAAGATGAGAGGCACGGTCCAAGTCCCATGTGCTCAACCACGTGGGGCCACCCTAACACCAGACGTCACCCCGCCACCCCGAAGAGTCCGACCATTCACACTCCGACTTCCAAGACGCAGCACGGATGGTTCCACCTTGATATTCCCTCCCATCCTAACGGATCTCGAATTTCCTAGTGGTGCACCTTTAGAAGAACTCACTAATGAAGACTTCGAACAACTATTACAAGATGTAGAGCTGGAGGCAGAAGAGGCACAACAAGCGGAGAATGTACAAACGCAGGCCACAACCTCCCAAGCACCTGTCACACCTGTTGAAGTGGAGGAAGAAGAGGACGGAGATGAAGAACAGGAGGATGATGAGGAGGAGTATGATCAAGAGCAACAAGAGGAGCAACAAGAAGTGCCAGAACTTGTAGGTGCACCTGCATATACAGCTCAACTACGAAGGCTATACGACACTATCAAAGCAGTACAAGAAAGGCATCAGCTCTCTCTGGTATCAGGTCAAGCTTTGATGCAAGAAATGCTATCAGATGAAGGAGTGGACCAACATTTCATTGACACCCTCAAATTAGTGTCAGACTCTTTAGGAGTTCCAGAGGCTGTCCACACCGCAGTCCGCCAGTCCGTAAGGTATGACAAACGCAGAGTGGACACGTTACCACGAGCAGGTAAGACTATCAGAATACCCGTCACAGAACCAGAAATACCCATCGAGAACACAGCCACCCCGACAACCACCACTGACCTCTCCGCTGAAACCTTCGTTCAGACATCACCCATCTCACCCCAGCATCCTCCATCACCACCTTCTCCACCCCCACCACCACCTCCCACCTTGGCAGAAACGACAGTCATCACCTCTACATTCACTTATAACCCATCATCATTCAAATCATTCTCATTTCGAGAACCCACCTCACAAGACACCCTCTTCTCCTTCGTCACCAATCCCTTGTACACTTCATCCTGTCCATCCTCTGAACCCATGACTGGCCATCCCATAATTACAAGTGTAGTTGGAAACCCAGCACCCACAGAAGGCACCCTGTGTTTCCCGACCTATTCCCCAATACGAGTACCTCCATTCCATGACCCTCACTTCCCAGCTGGCCCCTACACCTCTTTCAACCGGACCTCACCACCCCAATACCCGTCCTTTGTGGAGCAGTTCTTCCGCTCTCCAATGTTTCAAAGGCACCTTTCCCCGCTGTTCGCAACGACATCAATTTACACGAACACCACACTCACCTCACCTACCATACCCAACTACATGGTAGCCCCTATACACACCACTCTGTCTGACCCGATGGACATTTCACCCACCACAACACCTCTCCCCACAATTCCACCCTCTCCCCCTCCACTACCCCCCACCTCACCACTCACATCATTGGCACACACAGCATTCACTACCCCCCTACCCAATCCCTCCTCCCCTGCATTTCAAACTTTTCCCCTTGCATCTCATAATGTAAATAGCACGTTCAACACATTACTTCAGTGTGCACATCAGCTACAACAAGACTACCATCAATTGGAAGAACGCACTGCTGCCCTCCAGGCAGAATCTCAACGTCTGCAAGCTAGAGTCGCCACTCTTGAAGCTGACTACCAGACGCTCCTAACCGAGCATACCACACTACAACAGGCTCACTCCGAATTGGAAGCAAAGACATCAACTGTAGATGACCAAGCAGTCAAGGAACTAGAAACAGTGCTTCAAGCGCAAATGATATCTAACGCCACACTCAGACGCAACATTGGGCTATTAAGGAAGCATATGGCCGCAGCACTAGAAGAGAACAAACGACTTCAACAACAAAATCAAGACAACTTTGAAGCGGCTATGGAAGGAACCGTAGGAGCAACCATTAGCCCTACCAGATATAGAGCAGTACCATCAGAAGACATCCGCGTTTTACTTGAGGAGCATGCAAATTTCCTGGAGTCATATGAAAAACTAGAGACTGAATGTGCCGATCTAAAGAAACAGTTAGCCAGTGTATCCACTGCTCAACCGGAGCCGGTAATCTTGCAACAATCTACAGAAGAAATGGAGACCCTTTGGAAACAGGTGGCAGAACTCCAAGCACGCCTCTTACCATATGAACGACCACCCTCGCCCATTGAAGAACCAGAACCTGAAACAGTAGTGGAAATCCCCGTCGAGGACAGCTACGAAGAGCCATACGAGCCTATGCCGACGCCTGGTGGTCGAACTACAGAAGAAGGATAAGACACGTTAGAAATTCAAGTTCCAGATTGGGTCAGAAGGGTCGAGAAAGTGGGTAAGACACATGATGATCGTGTGGCCGTGCAAATGCAATCTCTCACGAATCTGGAAGAAACGGTCCTTCGGTCTTCCTACTTTCAACAATTATCCCATCAACGGTTAATCACAACATCAGAATCGCAATACATGCCTTATTTTGTCTTACTACATGATTATAATGCAGAAGTCAAAAGACATACAGGGAAGGAGCCCACATTCGCTACTCAATTTGAGATAGGGGATTTACCGACCGATGCACGTGCTGGCTCGATTTTCCAACCTAATTGGCGTGCACGTTTACTCACCGATTACCCAGAGATGATGAGTACCTGGGCTACCATGCCACTCTATATCAAGTATAATCCATGCTATTGTCCAGTGGTACGTCGCAGATCCTCGCAAGCATTTGCAATCAAGGTACGCAACAATAAAGAGTGCTCGGCTTGGGTTAACTATCCGTATTTTGCTCCACCTCGAGGACCTCCCACCGTAGCCTACATGATATCAACAATTCGACACTGGTCTACCCGTCTCAATAATGTACCCGACATCGCGGCGAAAATGTGTATGAAGATCTTTGAGCTCATGACCATTGTCTTCAAAACCTTTCGGAATGTCCAAGCTCCATACATCTCCGCCCCGGGATTCGCTCAAGGCAACAAGGATTTAGTCTACGACATGAGCCAAACCCCCTCGGTCACTGTCATCTTCGCTTGGCATGCACGAATCAAGTACTTGCCCGCATGCTTCAAGCAAACATTTGAGGAAATGTTCTCTACGGGCTTCTGGGAATACAATTCCGAAATCTTCATTCCCAGACCCACACATTTGCTACATCTATTCGCAGTAGAACAAGCGATCCATGCAGATCAGTTACGTCTGCCACATCCGGACGTTCCAGGACCAATTGATTGGGATCGTATGATGACAGATTTGGCCAGAGGACTACGCTTACAAGAACATCAGCTTGCCACTCAGGTTGTGGAATATTACATCCAACACTCCCAGCAACAAGGGTCTGTCAGGGACGACAGACGCGAGAGAGGGGGGGGTGTTGAGAGCAGTATGGGCACCCAAGGACTGACTAGACAAGGAAGCCAGGGCACCCAAGGATTGACTAGACAAGGAAGCCAACGGAGAGAGTCAGAACAAGGTGAAGGAGTAAGTAGACAAAGCAGTCGACGCAAATCTGGCAGATAGGCCCTTCAATTTTTCCAAATCTACATCTTTTAACAGTGATTCTTATCACTAACAATCATTGTAAATACCATTTCATATTTTTGTAGCTCCATTTTGTGCAAGCCAAGGAGTCCTTGAGCTTGAGGAGCCTTAGAAGTACCTACATATCAATTTTCATATTTTTTAGACTCCGTTTAAGCCCTCAAATTGGCCCTGGAACCTAATTTTTAACTAGGCCGGACACTAGGTCTGGACAGGGCCAAAACCTAGTCAAAAACTATAAAAAGAGCTAGAGAGCTCATTTTTGAGGTTGGATTGTAATTGAAACGAACTTGTAAGAGCTTTTGAAAGTAATCTAAAGAACTCCATTGATTCTCTCTCTTTGTCTTGCCGTGTGTGCGCGTGTGTGTGTATGTGTGTGCATGCTTGTGTGCTTCTCACTCACGCACTTGTGCCGCCACTTGATCGAGGTCTTCATACCATCCTCACGTCTTCCCGGATTGACATTAAAGGAGGTGCTACTCATCATTGAGCTACAGATACATATATGTACAAAGCCTTAAGAGAAAGGAGAGTTCTTCCATTGAAAGGATTTTACATGAGAGCACGACCAAAAGCTCCCTCATTACAAGAAATGAGCCTCTATATATAGGCTAGACACATTCCTCCATGTGCTCCTTTTGACTAGTCAAAAAGGAGCACATGCCTAACTAACATATCTCAAAAAGATCTTGGGAAATATCCTTTCTAACAACCATATCTCCAAGAATACGTGCGTGGGGATTTTTCTACACTTCTACAAAAAGTATGGGTATTTTTACATGCTTCCAAAAGCCTTACTTTAGGAGAAATATTAAAAAGTGTCTAAGAGGGAGTTTTCATGTGAAACTCTAAGAAGATACAAAAAGAGGGTTCCTATGCACAAATAAGATGTGTGCATACCCAATACTCAACAACATCCATGGATATATGATTGGAATGCATAGATCAAATTTGGACATATTTTTTAGTCTAAAGTATGGATCAACTTGTTAGGAATGCACTTCTTGATGATTTGAACAAAAGATGATTTCAGGAAGTACAAGGTTATGCAACCAAGATGTGGTTGCTAGCATTTTAGGTTTTTTCAGGTTCTAGAGTTCATATATGAGTATATGGCTTGAATGCCATGGGCTTGCCAAGCCCTATGATTTATTGAATGGCCTCCGTGTCATTCACCCACAAGGCCTTATGTTTCATCTTATGGTTGAATTTTTTGGAACTCCATTTCCTTGGGGAAATGCTGTCAAAATGTTCCCCACCTCATGGTGTTATATAGGCACTTACCTTTAGGTAAGAATATTATGGCATGCTAGCATGCCTTCTCTACAAACATAAATAATGTAAGCATGCTTGTATGCATGTCCTTGATGGACTTACGACCATCAAAGTGTCATAGATAAGGAAACTTAATCAGTAATTGGATCCCTACACATAATCCTTATGGATTTAGACCATAGGATTGCAAAGGGGAAGGAGATATAACTTCAACCTTAGGAATGTGCACAAGCAATCCTATAGGTTTTAGGAAGTTGGAGAGAAGCACAAGAGATACCTTTATGATCATCTCCATTGTACCCAAGGGTGAAGATTTACTTATCTTCAAAAGAGTCTCACCATATGATTGGGAGACTATGGGGTAGAGGTATGCCCAAAGAGTGACTAGTTTCACTGCTGCACATCACTTGAGTATTTAGTGAAGAAATTTGTTAAACTACTAAGCAAACCAATTAGATGGGATAATAGAAGTGGGTTTCATGAGAGAGCATTGATGGGTGCTAATGTGATTTGAGTGATGGTTACGAAGGCCATAGTCATGGCACTAACTCTATGACTGAGAGCATAGATCCTTCACCGAGAAATATTTTGGGTACCCAATACATATATGTATATTGGGATCTAGAGAGAGGTACTTAGGCATAGTCTTGATACCCAGAAACAGGTTAATTTGGAATAAAAAGGGATGCCATTGTCATGTATTGACTAGAACCAAACCAAATAGTTCAAAGATATGAGATTCATTTGGGTCCACCTATATGAGCTAAGGACATGGGATTCATTAGAGTCCACCTACATATTCAATTATATAAATTTGGAATATACATTTGATTTAGTATAAGTATAACACCATGATCCAGAATAAGGTTCCATTGGTATGGGACGGTGGAAACAACCTCTCTTTGAGCAATCTTCTTTTATGGACAGGGAGAAAAGGGCTCATCATTCATCATGGCATTTCTCACTAGATCAAAGGAGAGCTCTTAGTAGACATCTCCTCAGGATTGGGAGTTATCCTTCATAGTTTATGGAAGATTTATTCTTTCAATAGAGTATGTGATGGGTGATTTTAGCTCCATTGAGATCACATACTCACTTTATTGTTTTAGGAAGGATAATTCCATTAGTATGGATGGATCATATAGATTCATGCATAGAGGATGGTTGGTAGAGATAGTTTCATTAGTATTGATACATATCTTTTTATTATCTCATATCATTGTTGACCATCTTAGTAGAGGGCGTTGAATCTACAAAGGAACTTATTTCCTCCACTCTTCACCACATAAAGCTTCATTATTTATGGTTAATTTGATCTCCACCTTTAAAGGAATGTATGTAATGCAGGATTATGCATTAGTTTATGGAAGATTGGAGAAAGTAAATTCATAAAAAGTCTCTTTTAAGGAAAGGAGAAAGTGGGAATCAGCTTAGAGATTGAGGGCGATCTCACTTTAGCTCCTATTCTTTGAAAGAGAAAAGGGAAAGGAAAATATGATTTTTGCATAGGATAAGGATAGAGTATTTTTTCCACTAGTGAGAAGAGGTATTTAGAAAACATCTCTTACTCTAGATTTTAGAATTCAATTACTCTACTTTTGAGTGTAATTTTCCTTCACATGGGAGTTTTATTCTCCACTATTTTGGAAGGAAAAAACATGGAAAACTTACGTGGAAGTTCTCAATTATGGATCAGTAGAGCAATTGGATTCAACAAAATCTCTTTGAAAGGGAAAGAGAGTGGAATAAATTCCACTACGAAAGCTCTTTTACTTAGATGAGATGAGAGTGAGAGTTTCACTTTCTCATGTTTACATTGTCTAGATAAGGGTTTTGGTAGTAGTCAAGGCACCCAAGGACCCACAAGACAAGGAAGCCAAAGAAGGGAGTCAGAGCAAGGATCAAGTAGGCAAAGTAGTCAATGCAAATCTAACAAATAGGCCCTTAAATTTTTCCAAATATTTCCCAAATAGTGATTTTAGTTACTCCACACCATTGTAAATAACATTCCACCTTTTTGTAGCTCTCTTTTGTGCAAGCCAAGGAGTCCTTGAGCTTGAGGAGCATTATAAGTACCTACCTATCAATTTTCATTATTTTGTGAGCTTGTTTGAGCCTCCAAATTAGCCTAGGAACCTAATTTTTAACTAAGCCGAACACTAGGTCTGGACAGGACCAAAGCTAGTCAAAAACTATAAAAAGAGCTAGAGAGCTCATTTTTGAGGTTAGCTGGTGGTAGAATTGAACTTGTAAGAGCACTTTTGAGTAATCTAAAGAACTCCATTGTCTCTCTCTTTGTTTTTGCCTTGTGTGTGCGTGTGTGTGTATGTGTGTGCATGTTTGTGTGATTCTCACTCACACACTTGTGCCATCACTTGTTCGAGGTCTTCATACCATCCTCATGTCTTCCCGGATTGACATTGAAGGAGGTGCTACTCATCACTAAGCTACACCAAATTTTGGCGCCGTTGCCAGGGATCGAGCTTTGAGGACGAGCGTGTGATGGTAAGACGTAGAGTGGAGATGTTGGAGTCATAGGTATTTTCTTCATTTTTATCTATTTCCTTTTATTTTCATCACCATCATCATCATCATCATCATCATCTCCCACCTCCATCTCCATCATCACAAAAATTTCAGTTTTTTGGTCCTATCACCATACCCATACCATTCCCCTCATTTCACTTGTGAGAGAGAGCGAGAGAGCGTTTGCATGCTTGTGCTATTGCATGTTTTTTTGAGATTTTTGCAGGAACCAGCATCCCCAGTAGCTGTACCAGCTCTAGGAGGTAAAATTTTTGATTGTGCAGGTCCCGAGGCATTGACCTTTGTCAATCGCGACGGACAGAAAAAGTGACCCTTTTGCCAAACTAAGTGCATAAATGTGATGTCTAGGCCTAGAGCACTTTGAATATGTGTTTAAAATTTTAAAATTCCTCAATTTTCTATCAATCGTGATCGACACATCAATCGCAATCGACAAACGACGACAGACACTTACCGACGGACCTGTCAATCATGACTGACACGTCAATTACGACCGACAGAGTCAACGACCGATAGACTTTTGGCGTGCCATGTGTCAATTGCGATTGACCCATCAATCGCGACTGACAGCCACGACGGACCCATCCATCGTGACCGATAGTCCATCACGACTGACCTGTCAATCGCGAGCGACAATCTCGACGGACTTGTCAATCGCGATCGACTCAGTCAACAATCGTTTGGCCACGATTGATGAAATTTTCGGGCCATGTGTCAATCGCGATTGACCCATCAATAGCGATTGACCCATCAATCGTGACTGACAGCCACGACGGACCTGTGAATCGTGACTGACATGTCGATCGCGACTGACACATCAATCACGATTGACAGACCACTCGATCGCGATTGACGGGAAAATTCGGCCATTTTTTAGGGCAAAGACATTGGGTCTATTTTTGGCTAATATTTGGGAAACACTAAGGGTTATTAGAGCATTGTAAGGCTGCCACACAAGTAATTCGAGAAATCTTGTCTGCCGATTAGCCTATTTTAATCCTGTTTTAGCCCCAAAACCCTGAACTGGCATAACTTTCTCATACGAAATCCGTTTGCTGTGATTTTGGGTTTATTGGAAGAAAACTGAGGGATCTTTAGGATTGTTTTCCATAAAGCCAAAGAACAATTTGATCTCTAAATTGCATGAATGAAGATGGTTTGTTGTGTCAATTGAATTCAAATCTTGAGCTAACTTTGGGACTTTTACAGGTCCATTGAGAGCATCGAAGGGCATTCTAAGCTAGAGTAAGTGCAAGCTTGGGAACATGCTTCCTAGGCACACAAGGGCAACCAAGGAGAGAAACTAAAGGTTGGAAATTCTCAACACCCTTTGTCAATTCCTAGCTTAGGCTAAACATGGATAGAGGTTTTGATCAATTAGGGTTACGTTAAGCACGACCAAGTCCAAGAACTCTAATCACTCAAGTGCAAGTACAAAGAAAGTACATTTGCAAAAAAACCTAAGGAAAAAGAATTTAAATCAAGCGACCAAACTCTAGTACAATAAAGACCAAACTCTAGTACGATAAAACCTAAGTGTTCCTTGTGACGAAGATTGATTGGACAAGAAGTGACATCCTAAGAAAAATTAAAAAGAACAAGTGATTAATACAAAAGAACTCAGCAACGAAGTTGTACTTGGGAAATTTGAGATTATTCAATTGGGCATATGAACCTTAGATCAGGACAACAGCTAGGAAGAGATAGACAAAGACTTAGGTCCTCTGAAGCTAGTGTCAATCATACTACTCGGTCTTGGGCCTAGCAGTTGAGCCATTATTCACACTACCCTAGCTCTGAGACTAGTGAATCAGAGATGTCTCAAGGTATGGAGAGACCCACATGAAGTTCAGGTGTGCCATACTTACAAAGGGTCGAAGGTCCTTACAAGATGCAACTCGGATACCTTAGGACCAACCGATTAGGTGCGTGCATCTATGAGGACTTCCTAGGAAGATCTGTGGTCCAGATCAAAAACCCAGATCAACCCATTGGACTAGAACATCCAGCAGTCAAGTTTGAAAATGGGGCATACCTGGACAAAGAAGGAACCATATACGTAGTAACCAGTCACCTAGATAGAATAGACGAATTTGCGAATGTGATCCTAGAGACAGACTTAGGTGACGTAGAGCAAGGGAACATAGGTGGGGAGCCTAAAACCCCTCGATGCAAATCAGTTCTCACTAGAATTATCACACTAGAGTGGGTTCCCCAGGACAATAAGAGCATATATCTGCTTCTAAACTGAGAGACCGATGAAGCCTTTTGGAGGTATAAGCCTGATCAACCGAATGAGGTAGGAGCACTCACAATCTACGAGTTTAAAGATCCGGATAGCCCAGGCAAAGTGACCTACCTAGAAAATACTTCAGAGAGGGTCTTTGTGGTCACAGAGCATGGTAGGCATGCCTACACTTGGAAGGGTGGATTTGTTTTCCCCCAACCAAGATCTAATGTCTCTTATGGTCACCCAGGAGCGGGAACGTCCCAAGCTCAGGGAGCTCAAAGGGATAGGAGTCGAGATAGGACCGAAGTAAGTTTCGACAACCCGTTGGGAAGAGAAAGAACGAGAACGGAAACAGATAGAATGGAAACTGACATACCTAGAGCCCCAAGAAACCAAAGAAATGCAGATGAATTCCCTCAACCAAGAACTAGAGAGCACACGAGGACTTTGAGACCTACACAACTAGTTAAGTCCATGAAGAATTACTTCTATGGCACTGGAGATCCTTACAATCATGTGGCCGAATTTAAGCAAGTCTTGAGAGCTAAACAAGTTGAGGAACTATTCACGCAGTACAATGCTTTTGGTCTAACCCTTAGGAACACAGCCCTTACATGGTTTCAACCACTGAATGAGAGACAATTCAGGCTTTCATCACTGAATTCTCTAAGAGTGGTATAAGGCATAATACTTCCTCATTGATCCATAGCTTCAAGTAGACACCTCAAAAGATTGTTCGCCTGGCAGGAAGGAGGTTTAGGCAATACCTAGAGAGGTGTCCTGTTCTTGAGTTACCCACACTAGCCAAACAAGTGGCTTTATTCTTGGATGGACTACTAAGTACCAAATTGAGATCATATGTGTACTTGAAGGACCCCAGGACCATAGAAGAGTGCGTATGCATGTGCATAGATATAGAGGACAATCTGAGAGAAGAATTAGAGGTTTCCAAAATCTACAAAGATTCTGATAGCTCTACAAGTCTCTCTTCTAGACAATCCACATCCATCGAGGAACTTGTAGAGAAAGTAGCTCAGAAGTTAGGTGTCTCAAGCAAGTAGATACCCAGATTTACCCCAGGGAGACGATGCTATAATTGTGGAGGTGACCATTTGGGGAGTGTATGCCCCATTATGGCTCAACCCCAAGTGAATCCTAGTAGCCAGTATTACAGGATAGAGCGAAGATACACCAACCACACTGCAGAAGACTGCCCCTATAATAAACAGATAGTCAGAAAAAATTACCCTCAGCCATATCCACAACAGGGCAGATACCAGAACCAGTACCCACCACAGCAGTATGCTATGCCCAGCAGAGACCTCAACCAGTTCTAGCACAACAACCTTCTGCTCCAACCAATGTGATTCCCATAAAGTATGCAGCTGCAAAAGAAAATTTGAATAGAGCCATAGTCCTAATAACTTCACTACTTTCAGTAAACTTACCAACCGCAATATCAGGCCCAACAGAGACCTCAACCAGTTCTATCACAGCAACCTTCTGCTCCAGCCAATGTGATTCCCGTAAAGTATGTAGCTACAAAAGAAAATTTGAATAGAGCCATAATCCTAGTAACTTTCAGAAAGTGACCTTAGTGACCATAGTTTTGACTCTACTCATGTTGACAACCCCCATGCTTACTACATGCAGTCACCTGAACATAATGAGTCCTACTATTGTGAAGAACCGAGTGAATCTAGTTGGGAGCCTGAGTATGCAAATGTTATGTATGCAAACCCCAACTCTAGACCTCAACCTAGGCAGGTAAGACCCCCTCTTCCTAGAGGAATGTGCTTCAAATGTCAGGGAGATCACCTCATTCGTGATTGCCCTATACCTGCCCCTGCTCAACCCCAAACTGTGGCAATTCAAGGTTTTTGTCAAGATTGCGGGAAGGATCATCTCTTACGAGATTGCCCAAAGAACCCCAATAACATGCTGAAAATCACTCCTATCAATGTCATTGGGTTGGTAGTAGACTCTACAGGAAGTGTAACTTCCACTGCACCAGTGCAAGTGGTCACCAGAGCCCAGGCTTTGCAACAGAACCAAGGTTTAGGCCAAGAAAAGAGTGCCAAAGTTAGTGAAACTGAGAGCATAACCAAGAAACGGACAAGAGCCTAGAAAGATAGTCAAGAAAGAATGAAAATACAATGGTCTAAGAAGATGAACGAATTAGAAGAGAGCATAAGAGAAACAAAAGCCAAAATTATTGAACTCACCTCTCAAACACACTCTCACATACGACCACCACCTTCATCCCTATCACCTTCCAACCCACAACATACAATTCCACCACCCCCTAGAGTAGGATCAGTAGACATAGACATGATGCTGACCCCACTCCAACAGACATAGACATGATGCTTAAAGCATATTAGGCCAGAATCCAAGAAGGGCCAAACCTCGCAGATCATGACAAATGCTACCCTAGAGCTGATCTAGAGATAGAGAGAACCAACTTTGTGCTAAAATGGTAGCGTTGGCTCAGACCATGTTTGAAGCTAGTCGCCTCTTCGACTACTCTTGCTCAGCCAAGGCACAGTTGCACTTTGATGGACTGTTGGAGAAGTTGGAGAGCATAATTGCAAGATCTAATAAGGAAGCCATATCCCAAGGAAGTGCCAAGGCAAGTGAAAGAATAGGCATTCCTCCCCAGGAAGCTTATGTGCCTAATTCCACTGAACCAGACACCTCTTCTTCTGTGAATAGGTATTCACCAGAGTTCTTGCGCGAGATTCAAGAAGAGAAATGGGCTAAAGAGAGTGAAGTCCCTCCTCCCATTGAACTTGTGGATGATGCACATGACCAATTCCCACAAGACATTCCTTCTATTTATGAGGATCAGGAGAGTACCCAGTCTCATGAGAGATTAGACTTTGAGTCTAACTCCTTATAGGAAATACCCCATTTCACAGGCCCATGGGAAGCTCAATCTACTTGCATGAGAGCTCCCATAGTCATGGTAAGAAACGAGGTTGTGGTGAGGAAAGGCAAAACTCATTTGAGAGCATACCATCTCTCTAGGCTCACATCCGGAGAGGCCCCACAAGGAGTATCAGATGACCTTCCTGATGCTTACTTGTTTAATTTGGAAGTTGTGTTGTAGTGGGCCAAAACATTAGTGCCAATATTGACATACGGACCCAAACATCCAGTAATAAACACTCAAGATAGGGAGCTAGTAAAAGCCCAGAAGTACCATATCATGGCAGGGAGTATGTACAAGCATACGGATCAGAGAATATTAGCTTGTTGTGTGGAAGAGGATGAGTACGCAAAATGGTTGCAATTAACACATGTGGGTGCATTAGAGCAACACTACTCAAGGCAAAGAACCTTACAGACATTGAGGAGACTTGGAGTGCACTGGCCGACTATGGAAGCAGATGTCCATAAGTTGTGTAAGGAATGCCTACTCTGTCATATTAGACCACCTGTGGAGCACGCTACCTTGTACCAAGTGTCTCTACTACCAGATTGGAGTGAACCATTGGCAGCCTTCTTGAGGATGAAAACATTCCCTCAAGATATGACCCTGGCTAGGCAGAAAAGCTTAGAACAAGAAGCATTAGACTATACTCTCATTGGGGATAATCTATACAGATGAGGACAATATGGGTATCTTAGATTATGTGTCCACAAGAACAAATATCTGAGGATCTTGGAAACTGCTCATCAAGGTGTAGTAGGAGGACACTTTGGACCAGACCGGGTGATTAAGGCAATCCTATTTGCAGGCTTGTGGTGGCCAACCCTTCATATGGATGCACATACCACGTGAAGAGGTGTGATGTTTGTCAGCAAACTCAGTATCCTATACACAAAGATGAGATGCCATTGAAACCTATGATGGGTGGACGTGCATTCTCTAAGTGGGGAATAGACTTTGTAGGTCCTATCAATCCACCAGCTAAGTGTTCACATCTTGAATACATCATTGTGGCCACAGACTATCTAACCAAGTGGGTCGAAGTAAAAGCCACAACAAAAAATGATGCTCAAACGAGCGCTAAGCTCCGAATGTGTTCACTAGATACGGGCTACCTATAGAGCTAGTAACTGATAGAGGCACTCATTTCTTGAATGAAGTTATTGAAAATCTTCTCCAAGAGTTCTTGGTTATACACAAGAAGTCTGCCCCCTATCACCCACAAGCTAATGGGCAAGCCGAAAGCACAAATAAGATTCTATGCAATGTGCTGACGAAATTAGTGAATAATAGATGCTCTGATTAGGACAAACGGCTACACCATGTTGTTTGGGTATATCAAGTTGCCTATAAAACGGTACTCCAAGCCACACCCTTTCAGATGGTATTTGGCCAAAATGTAGTGCTACCATTGGACTTCTTGATACCTACATTGAAAGTAGCACAAGAGCATGACTGGACAGACCATGCGCTCTCCTCTAGAATCTTTGACCTTGAACGACTAGGTGAAATAAGATTAAGAGCAGTAGCAGAAATTTGTGCAGCCAAGAAAAGACAAAAAGCATATTTTGATGCACATGTGAAGGATAAGGGCTTGAAAGCAGGAGACCTAGTTTTAGTGTACACTTTGAAGCAACATGCATGGAAATTAGAGAAGAGAGGCTATGGACCAATTATTATCAATAGGATCTCCACAAGTGGAGTAGTTCAACTAGCCACTCTAGAAGGCGACATCCTACCAAGTTACATCAGTGGATGCAGAGTCAAGTTATATCAAGAACCCCTCACGAAGGAGATGTTAAATCGACTCAATACTGCAAAGAGACAAGCACATGCATAAGCCTTGGAACACATCCGAAGAATGAAATTGAGGAGATAGGGCAGAGATCAGCATAAGATAGATGCCTATGCAGACCCAGGATATCATATGGCTATGTGCAAAGTCTCAGGTGTAAGTTCCACTAGAATAATTGACCGACGTCCTTTTGTAACCTTAGAGATAGGACAAGGAAAGAGTGCAAGGACTGTACGGCCCTTGATTGATTCAGGTGCAACCACTAGTGCTATTAAACTCTCTTACTGTCAAGAATTGAACTTAAGTGTCAATCCTGGAGAAGCATATCCCATAGGATTGGGAGGTGTGGAAATCCCTTGCATGGGTGAGGTGGAGCTCCCCCTCTATATTCAAGATGTTCTAATGACAGTTAAAGTATTAGTGTGTCGAGATGAGGACCTTACTGAGCCTCTTGTCTTGGGTCAAGACTGGATCTATGATCATGCAATCAACCTAAACTTAAGAAGTGGACTTCTTCAGGTCTGGGTAAATCAGAACCGTGTTACACTTGAGTTAGAAAATGAAGCACTCAAGGAACTAGGAAAGGCACGAACTCCTAGTCCTTCCAGGAGTACACATGAAGATGATGATGCTATTCTTGTCCAAGACTATGCGATGCAGACAGATGCTTGTCTCAACAAAGAAGTCAAGGATACGATGGATCTCCCTTCTTTTCCAAAGGCCATAGGGATACGGCAACCAAAGGTGGATCCAATGCAGAAAAAGCAGATGCTTGAAGCCAAAAGAAAGTACGAAGCACGGTGTCTCAGCCACCAAAACAAGTGTGGATGCAGAAAGGCGACCAAGCTGTTGCGGTCCAGACACAGCCATGGGCTAAGCTTCATATTAGTGATCAACGACAGGACACTAATAAGAAGTCTTTCAAAAATGCGTCTACTAAAGTGAAGTCAATCTGGGTACCCAAGAAGTCAATGACGGCTGACCCCCAATCAAGACAAATTTGGGTGCCTAAGGCTTTCTTGCGAGCTCAAATAGCCACACAGGGACCATACCATGTCCAACATGGTTCCCTCACTCGAACAACTGATACCCACTCTTATTTGTCAGACACAAACACATATTTGTCTATGAGCACGAGCAGAATCACTTGTAAATGGGTCCTTAAATAGCCTCATTTCCAAGCAGACACTCTTATAAAGCCCTCCAGAGTCTCCACAAGATCAAAACCGAAAGCCATCCACTGTGTTTGGTAGCCCAAAGCTTGTAATAAACCCCTCGACCCCATTTGTAAATTGATCTCCACCTACTAACGACATTATCCTCACAGTGCATCTTTCCATTTAGCTCATAGGACTATTCATTCACTAACTACACTCACAATCCCCAAGCACTCGCTGACCCACTAACCTATCACTAACCTCATGTTAATGTTGTAACAGGGACAAAAATTGTTCTATCTTGTCCATTACAATGTTAACACATGCTTCTATATTCTCACATAGCCAGCAAACAAGATGTAATAAGGGAGAAGCAGCAGGAACTAGTTCCCAGGCAGGGTCAAGCACCCAGATAGTGGATATTGAAAACCTTCCCCTCGAGACCCAATTAACTGAGAGACCCCAAAAGCTCAGGGTAGTGCACCTGATTCCGATTCAGGACCCTCTGCAAGGGCATATCTCACAAGTTGGAAAGCATGCACATTGGTTCAGCAATGTCGTAGGTCCCCTCAGAGAAGGTACCTATTTCTAGGAGGCCGAACTTGAATTTAACGGCAAGTGGGGAAGATACCACTTCTTTACCCATGAGTTTGAGAAGCATCGGGATGCAGAAGTAATGAGATCAATATGGACAAAAGCGGGCTTAGATAACTACTTTAGGGCACTCCTACCTAAGCCTGATTTTTTGCGCTGTTCCTACTTGATCAGCACGATAACTCCTAGCAGGGCTAAAGGAAGAGATAGCACCTTTGTACTCCCCTCACTAACACCAGGGCATGAGCTCAAAAGGTTCAGACTCACCATCAACCTAGTGCTAGAGGCATTGGCATGAAAGGAATGCACATTCCTATAGAAAAAGAAACTCTTATTTCTGGACGGATGAAGCATAAGGATCTCAATAAACTGAAGGACATGGTAGCCATGACACCTACTATCGCTCTCCACTTACGCACGATCATGTAGCACTTTGCCTTCCCAGCTTAGAAACGTTTCACCATGCCACCTAAAAAAAATCTGGTTTAGCTTGTACCTAGCAGAAACAGAGAATCTCACTCTCAACCTACCCCATTGGATCATTGATCAGATCCACTTGGCACATCAGCGTTGGAACAAGAAAAATAAGAATGTACTTCATGGGTGTTGCACACTTACACGAATTATCTACAGATGCCTAGCTTATGATATGCCCATCCAGAGGGCGTTGATATGGACAAGAGCTCAAGAATTCTAGAGACGGCCATCAACAACAGGTCCAACATCCAAGAAGATGAGAGGAGCAGTGCAAATTCCATTTGCACAAGCCAGAGGTGCTACACTCACGCCAGACATCACCCCACCTCAAACCCGATGCATCAGGCCATTTACAATCCGTTTACCTAGGCTAAGTATAGAAGGCCCTAACTTGGTTTTCCCTCCCATTCCCTCTGATTTGGACTTTTCCCAGGGCTATACCTTGGATGATTTAACAAACGAGGAAGTTGCACGGATGATCAATGAAGCAAGTCTTGAGACTGAAAACACCCGGGCTCGTGGACTGCAAACTACTACAGGGAAGCCAGCCCCCACTCAACTTGAAGTAGTAGAAGTGAATGGCAAAGAAGAAGAGCCCGAAGATGAGGACTCAGATGAAGAGCCAGACGAAGAGCAGGACGAAACCTCAAAATTAGCAAGTGCCCCCGCCTACACGACACAAATAAAAAGATTATATGAAACCATGAAGAGGGTTCAAGAACATCATAAGTTGTCACTAGAAACAGGGAAGATGCTAATAAACCAAATGTTAGGAGAGAAAGAGGTAGATGAACAATTTATTGAGTCCCTGAAACTTCATGCGGATGCGCTGGGCCTGGATGAAGCTATTCATTCGACTCTTGCTTATATTCACCACTTTGAGAAACGAGTGCCTACCCGTCCCATGCGCTCTGGCAAGCAAATTTACATAGATGTATCGACACCAAGAGATACCACACAGACAAAAGAACATCAGGCGGCACCACCATCACCACAATCCTCACCTCTCACTGCACAATTCACTTCGCCCCATGACACTACCACCCCAACATCCACAATCACCACATCTGTCATGGGAATCCCTCTCTCTCCAGGCATCCAATTTAGAGGGGTTACCATGCCTACAGTCACAAAACTATTCACGAACATCACATCCACCCCGCCTTCCGTTCCCATTTACATAGTCACACACACTTTTGACACAATGGAGACATCATCAGCCACAACACCACTCCCTCCCCACACACAGCCACAATCTCCCATACCCCCTCCACCCACATCACCACTTGATTCCACCTCATTCATGATTCCCTTTCCCTTCCCCATCCCCCCTGCATCCTCTCCTTTCCCAGCATTCTTAAATGTAAATAATGTGTTTTCTACTTTACATCAATGTGTATATCAACTACAGAGTGAATATCAGACTCTCGAAGATCACCATTGTCAATTAACTACGGATCACCAATAACTATAGAGGCGGCTTGCGACTATAGAAGAAGAAAATGCTGACTTGAATCAATGATATACTACGCTTGAACACGCCCACCAAACCGTATTTGAAGCCCCCCAGCAATCTGAGTCTTCTGAAGTTAAGAAATGAACAGCTTTACTTGAACTCTATCAGTCAGAGAATGCCAAAGTCCGGTGCAACCTGACTTTATTGTGGAAGCACATGGCCACGGCCCTAGAAGAAAATAAACGACTTCAAAAGCATAACGAAGAAAACCTACAAGCTGTGATGGAAGGCTCCCCCCATGAGATTGACCCAGAACAGTTTAAAGCAGTCCCTTCAGATACGATGAAAACAATTCTAGAAAGCTATGCTGATTTGCTGGAAGCACATGATGATATGGAAAAAGAACGAGATACACTGCACCACTAGCTCTGGGAGCAAGAAGAACAACCCAAGATCATAGAGTCAGCATCGACTTCAGAGGAGCTAAAGGCGCTAAAAGAGCAGGTTGAAGATTGCAAAGGAAGCTACTTGAGTATGAAAGACAACCCTCTCTAGTTATCGAAACAAAGCCATACGAATTGGTGCCCATCGAAGTGGATGAGTCGTATGAGGGACCCTATGTTCCTATGCCTATGTCGGGCAGCCAGCAAACATCGGAAGGAATGGACAGCCTGGAAGTGGAAGCACCCGAATGGCTTCAAAAACTCGAAAAGACAGCTAAAACCCATGAAGATCGTGTTGCAGTCCAAATCCAATCAATGGCTAAACTGGAGGACACTATCATAAACTCCGAGTACTTCATGCACATGTCACATCACCGATGGATAGGAACAAACGATGCTCAATATGTGCCTTACCGTGTGCTCTTAGAAGATTACAATGCAGAGATTCAACGAAGGTGTGGCAAAACCCCGACTTTTGCCACTCAATTTGGTCCTGGAGATTTACCTGAACGTGCAAAACAAGGATCAACCTTCCAACCCACCTGGCAGATTCGTCTCCTTGAAACATATCCAGAAATGGTCCGCACATGGAACAATGTGCCACTATTTATCAAGTATAATCCATGTTATGTTCCAGTCCTACGAAGACGCACCTGGCCTGAGTTTGCCATTGTTGTTTGAATTATGTCTATCTAGCACCTCCACAAGGACAGGCCTCGGTTGCATACATGATTTCCACCATCCGTCATTGGAGTCTCAGACTACGCAACACCCCTGATGTGATGGCACAAATGTGTATGAAGATATTTGAATTAATGCTGATCACATTCAGAACATTCAAAAACAGTAAAGATCCACATTTTTTAGGAGTTGGCTTCACCACAGGCAACCTAGACTTGGTGTATGACATGAGCACAACCCCTTAAATCAATGTAATATATGCCTGGCATGCCAGAATAAAGTACCTCCCAGCTTGCTACAAACAAACTTTCGAAGAGATGTTCGTCATAGGGTTCTGGGAATACCACTCAGAAATATTCGTACCCAGACCCTCACATCTCCTCCAATTGTTCGTTGTGGAGAGGACCTTACACTCAGATCAATTACGGCTGCCACATCCAGACATTCCAGGGCCAGTAGATTGGGATGCTTTGTTAACATACCTAGCACGGGGGCTGCCACTAGAAGAACATCACCTCGCTTCAGATGTGGTGGAATACTATGTCAAACGCTCAGCCAAACAAGGGTCTGTCAGAGACGACAAACGTGAGAGAGGGGGGTTGTTGGCAGTAGTCAAGGCACCTAAGGACCCACAAGATAAGGAAGCCAAAGAAGGGAGTTGGAGCAAGGATCAAGCAAGCAAAGTAGTCAACGCAGATCTAGCAAATAGGCCCTTAAATTTTTCCAAATATTTCTCAAATACTGATTTTAGTCACTCCACACCATTGTAAATACCATTCCACCTTTTTGTAGCTCCATTTTGTGCAAGCCAAGGAGTCCTTGAGCTTGAGGAGCATTAGAAGTACCTACCTATCAATTTTTATAATTTTCTGAGCTCGTTTGAGCCTCCAAATTAGCCTAGGAACCTAATTTTTAACTAGGCTAGACACTAGGTCTGGACATGACCACAGCTAGTCAAAAACTATAAAAAGAGCTAGAGAGCTCATTTTTGAGGTTAGCTGATGGTAGAATTGAACTTGTAAGAGCACTTTTGAGTAATCTAAAGAACTCCATTGTCTCTCTCTTTGTTCTTGCCTTGTGTGTGTGTGCGTGTATGTGTGTGCATGTTTGTGTGCTTCTCACTCACACACTTGTGCCATCACTTGTTCGAGGTCTTCATACCATCCTCATGTCTTCCCGGATTGACATTGAAGGAGGTGCTACTCATCAGTGAGCTACAAAGGGTGTCACTCTTCTCTCAAAGACAAGAGGGAGATTAGTTAATCATGATGTTTAGATTGAGTCTCACATGGAGACTCTACAGAGAAGTAGTTATGTTTATTTCTAGTGAAGGTCCTTAACTAGATGAGATGATCTAGCTATTGACATTAGTCAGACTAGGAGTAGTGCTATGACTCTTCTACTTAGAGTTTTTAGGAGATAGGGATATATCTAACCTATTGGGTTACCAAACTCTTAGTTGATGGTTCATCATGAGGATGATGTGTGAGCATAAGTTAGGAGGATGGGTACTTAGGGATTATATGGATCTCAAGGTTGAGATCGTTTTATTTCCCACTCCTTGGATACCTATCTTTCTTGTTTAATGTCCATAAAGACTTGAATACAAATCCGTGCAAATGAACATGGGGGGGGGGGGGAGTAAATCAACCTTTTCTCTCTCTTCATAACAAGTTCATGCGCCCTCTCCATTTCCCCCTTTTTGGGGTCGGTACTCACTTCTTCTCCTCGCTTCGTCTGTGCCATTCATGGCCATGGCGGGTTGAGCTCTTTGCTCCTTGACCACCCGTGGCGTGCAAAGGGGGCATCTTCCCTATCTTTTTGTTATCGATGGTGATGGGTTGAGCATCTGCTCCCCTTCAGGTTGTATTTTTTCCTAACTCGAGTACATGCGTCTGCTCTTCCTATGTGCACTATGGTTGGGGCAGAAGCACGTTTTTGTGCTTGACTCTATCCTTGCCCCGGACAAAAACTTCTGCTTTGCGGTGGGGGTTAAGCACTTGCTCCTACCATGACCTCTCTAGTGTGAGATCGTGCCTGCGCTCCCTGTTTGGGAATTGATACTCCATGCATGTTTCCCCATTTTGCAGAAGCCTCCATGACGAAATGAAGCTCCTTGCTTCTCAGCGGTACTTCTCCCATTGACGGGACTTCTATACATGCTGTCGGTGACCATGCTAGGCGAGCTTCATGCTCCTCAACCCCCTGGAAAAGTCGAGCTTTGGAGTCAGCACCTCCTGTGTAAGATAAGCTATGGCTCCTTTGATGCATCACCAGCAACCTGAGGCTTTTTGTTGTGCTTGTTCCCTCTGCCTCTATAAGCTTCTGTTGGAATTTTTGTCACAGATGCTCCTGGCAGGTCGAGCATTGGTGCCCTCACAGTTACCTCCTCTATACTATGGATCGAAGTGCCAATCTGAGCCATTGGCCCCCGATATGCACGATCATGTTCAATGTTGGTTCCCCCAATCGATGCGCTGCTATATTTCTCCTGCCCTTCTCCCTCCTGTGGACCTTGGGAGCTTTGATGGTTGCATCTGCAGTTTCCTGAAACCCGTTGTCAAAACTCAGCTGGATGGGCACTCATGTGCCAAAGTCTTTGCTTTCCTGCTCCTTGCTTTCGCCATTCTTTGGACAACCGTTTTGGGGACCCCTGGGCACTTTAGAAAATGTCCGATTCTAGAGGGCATTGAAAAACTTTTCTGTACTCTGGATATTTTTAACTCTTCTTTGAGCTCCTCTATAATGTGTTGTATGTGCTTGTCCGGAGCTTTCACTCCTATGATATGAAGTTTTTGAACTGGATGGTTGAGAGTGCAGTCACGTGAGGGAAGCCCTACATATCTGGTGGTCTATTGGTGGGTTGTTTGTGGCCCTTAGCTTAAGAAACCCATGCCTTCACTGCACGGTGCATTTGATGGCTGGTTGGTGTACATTTTTGAACCAAAGAATGTAATAGTTTTACTACAGTCGTATGCTTCTTGTATAAGTTACCATTGGCCTTGGTGTAATTATTGATGTGAATGTCCTATGCTATTACTATGCTTCTTGTATAAGTTACCATTGGCCTTGGTGTAATTATTGATGTGAATGTCCTATGCTATTACTGAATCATTGCCTATGACTTTTTGTCATCTCTTTAAAGGCCTATTTCTATTTGTATGCAAGTGGTTAAACTCGTTGCCATAGTTATTATCCACAACTTTTTGAGTCGCAAAAGCCATTCATCTGTTTGTTTCTTGTTCATGACCAACAGAGATCCGAGGTAGAGGGCAGTGCATGCTTCTGAAACTGCATGGCTTATAGAGAGTTCACATTGTGCTCTAACATGAGATATGATTAAGCTGGCACTAACTACGAAATTACAAGGACTACTTCTTTCATATGCATTATGTTTCTGTATGGCTTTTTTGCTAAAGATAGTAGTCTTCTCAGGAATTTATCAGAACTATCGTTTATGATGAAGCTTCTCCAATGTTTGCTCATCTAGCTCGTTGATTATGGCCAACCAGGGGTCTATAAAGGTATTGATACCTATAGATAGATACAAGATAAACGATGTTATAACCTTTGAGGAGAATTCTAATATGGTTGGTTTCTTCAGGTTCTCAATTACTTTGTATGCCCTTGTGTTTTTTGCAATTTTAGGATGTTGTACCCATGGTTAGGGTTGAGGCTCTGTGACTTTCCTAATCTAGGCATTGTGCTCACATCTCCTACCAACACTTGGAGGCTATGAAACGACTTTTTGTTTTTGAATGTATCATGTTATGTATGACCATGAATTCACAAGGGTGAAATTCTTGCAGGGTTCCATTACCCATTCTTACTAGGAGGCCACTTGCTGCTTTACATTCATTGGAAGAGCAACACATGAGGTGTATGGTTGTTGCATACTTCCTTGACAATTGAAGATAGGGACTTGAATGGGTTTCAAAGCTAAGTTGCCTTTAGGCTGAATATCATATCACTATGATGCATCAGTGTACACCTATACATACACATAAAAGAATAAAGTAAAATTTGTTAGGTACTTGCTTGAGGCACCTAAGGGAACAGCTCACGGTCATGTCTTACTATAAAATTTATCTTTGAAAACTAGATATGTTGCAGGTATGACCTTCAAGTGACACATCAAACATGATAGATGTGTCTGGTTTCTTTTGATGGATGCGTTCTAGAATCACTCACAGGTATGATAAATGGAAGTGCATTGATACTAGATTTGAGTTCTTGTGACTGAGGCACTTGGTGAGTTGCAGCACGTGACCACACTATTTAGGGATTGTTTTCAAAACCTGCTGCTACCTCTTAAAGGAAACTTTAGTCTCTGTTTCATGCCAATGATTGTTGCAGGTACTCGGTTGAGCTACAGATCCCTTTGGTCCTGCAACAAGTTCCAAAATAAAAATGATTATGGCTGTAGCATATGCCCATGGTTTCTCGAATAATGTTTGTACGGTCGCTCTTCTTCTTTGGGATTTCGTGTTTGGCTTCTAAGAATCTGTAGCAAGCTACTACCGTGACTATTGCAAGATAAAAAGATTTGCATATTCCGAGGCCAATGCAAACAAAGATTGTTGGTACCTTGTGTAATTTAACTTGCAAGTCTGAACTTTATTGAATACAGGGCACTTGGTTCTTGCCAGGACTACTCACATTGGTTTTTGACTTTCTATGATTTCCACATGGGGATCTTGGATGCTCTTTAAGGACGTACTACATGTGATGAAGCTCTTCAGATTGCCCGTTAGTGATCTAATCTTGTCTCATTGTGTGATACAGGTTTGAAGGGGGATAATGGTTGCTTTTGGTCATTTGGGGCTAACCATTGACCTTTGTATGCTAGCCACTACACTACTTTGAATAATGCGGGAGGGTTGTAATGATTGTCTTCCTATAGATGAATGAGAAATTCATGATGTGCTTCATGATCATAATATATGTGCTCAATTTGTCTCTGAGGGTTGCAGGTTCAACTGAAGGAAGACGGTTGATTTCTGGGGCATCCCTGCACTTTTTTATGCAGTCAAGAAGTATGGAATGTTTGGCTCTGATTGACCTGAGAGATATAGGCTTCAGACAAGTTAACTAATAAAGGAAACTATGCCTTGTGTATTTATGAATGAGTATAGCTCTCTGCTTCTTTGTTTTCATAGCTTGGGCTGTTTATGCTCTGTACTAAGGATTTGAACGTTTTTTTGGCTTTATGCACTGCATGCTCAATTGTATCTGGAAAATGTCTGGAAAATGCTAGAAACACTGTCACAAAGGCCCGAATGCTTGTTTTTTGCCAGGGAAGAAATTCTTTGGTTTTACAATGCTCACTTAATGTAGTATAGGCCAACACACACAGAACTTAGCTTTGATTCCTTTGGACTCCTATAGATGCTCTCTTGTGAATGATGTGTTTCTTTGATACTCATAGGTTTGATGATCGTTTTGAAATCTTGTGACTGACCCTATGGGATTGGGCCTACATGTTTTATAAATTCTAAAATGATTCACTTTGTGATGCACTCATCTAATCTTACAGGCTAATCCTGATTACTTGTTGCATCTCTTTTTTTCAATGAAACGGCTTATAACTAACATTCCATGCACTAAAAACCTTGACCTGCATGAGCTAATCTGATTTGCGGAAATTGCTCTTGATGACTTGAAAGTTTTTTAACACTGGCCCAAACATGTCTACTTAGCAAAAGATACATATGGCCTTAGTCACTAAACGTTGGGTGTTACTCTCATCCATTCTCACCTTCTGCTCATTGGTTGTCATATAACTAAACGATTATGATTTTGTAAAAATGTAAGTCATATGGAACACTACTTGAGCTCTTGGCCTTTGGTACTTTAATTTGCAGAGCGCAAGAATAGCTAGCTCTCCATGAGGACGTAAGCCAGGCCTATAGGACTTGATGTGGAAACTACTGATTGAACTAAATGTTATATTCTACCTCTTTCTAGAACCAGTCTACTCGTGTTTTGTATGTTTCATTTCAGGTTCTGGGGTGAAGCTCTATCAGTCCTACTTGGGACTATATGGTGGGATGCATGCTGGGCTGACTGCCCCCCCAAGGGGATCGTGTCGCCCGGCTCTAAAGACTAAAGATTTGCAAATTGAAGGATGGACTCGTGACTAGCAGCTTGAAGATTGAAGATTTCCAGCTGGAAGTAAAGATTGAAGACTTGCAGCCTAAAGCCTTGCAGACTGAAGAATTGCAGATGTTGAAGACTTCAAGATTTCAACTTGTATCCAGTTCAGTTATGCATGCTTCTCTTATCTTAGCTTTGTCAAGGAAGACAAAGTCTAGGAGGAGGAGAGTGTTGTTATAAGGGTTGCCCATACTTTCTTTTTTGTAAAGGCACCCTCTAGCCTTCATAAAAATACCCTCTTTTTGTATTTAGGAGATGTCCATATGAACACTCTCCTAAACCCCTTTTTGATATTTCCTTTAGTCTATGGTATTGAAGCCTTTTCCATGAAACCCCTTTTTTATGCACACATTCAAATTCCCACGTTGGAGTTTCCCACGTGCTCATTTCTTTAGAGTAGGTTGTTAGAAAGAATATCTACAAAGATCTAGAGAGATATGAGCATGTGCTCCTTTTTTATTTTCAAAAGGAGCACATGGGGAATTATGTTGAGCCTATAAATAGAGGCTCATTTCTTGTAAAAGGGGGTCCCTTGGCCATGGCCTTGGCCTCCATTTTGGTAATGGAAGAAGGTGTCATTTGGTTTCATCCAAATCCTTGTGTGCAATGGCGTTGGTCTTGGTGTATGGATTTGCATGTGTGTGTGCATGGTTGGGAGGATGTTCCCCTTGCTCCTTGTGATGTTGGCCATTGTTGCCATTGCTCCATGAGCATGGGTGAACCTCTCCTCTCATTCTTTGCCCCAACTTGGAGAAGCTTCTCACTTCCATGTGAGGCGCTTACCCCATTTCTCAACAATATGGAAGAGAAATATTAGAGTTTGCACTAGTGCCAATAGATGCTCTTCCAATAGAACTTAGTCCAAAGGTAATGGATAACAAACCAAAGACTTCTTGGTCGGTGGAATGTAGGGGTTGCATTTTACTACCAAGGAATTCTTATATATGAGCTAGATGATGGATTTCCATAGTTCACAAGGCAGTTTAGATTATATTATTACTTGTGAGCACACTCAAGGTTAGGAAGACCTAGAGTTGTGTGAGGGAAAATCTATCATTTAGTCCTAGATGGGTTTGGAGTCACTTGTAATGGGATTGTTTTCTATATTTTAAAGGATTCTCTAGTTTATTATCTCCATTTTGGTATGGTCAAAGTTATAAGCTTGGCACCTTACAATTTTTTTACATATTGCTAATCCATAGAGGATACATCATATGCAATTAGGTCATTTTGATGATGTTATATATCATGGGAGTGATAGATTGGAACTTTAGTGTATATGGGAGATAATAGGCATCATTCAAATGGTCTCCACCTTTGAGATGATCTCATATGAGGCTTCTTAAGGGGAAGAACATGGGGAAACAACACACAGATATGACCATGTAAATATAGTACATGGGGTTCAGGGGAGTCTGAGTAGTATCTTCTACCATTACAAACATTTCATCTACATTTTTGAGGAAAAATGCTTCTAAGAGGAAGGAAATGTCACATCATGGAGGTTGTGTGAGAACATCTCTTGGACAAGGTGGCAAAGATGCCACATGGAACCTATTTAGACTTATGTCATATGGTAGAGGACTTAAGAGAGGATTATATCATATCTCAGAAGAGGCTCTTACGTGAGTATGTGAAGAGGGGGATAGCTCGATGGCTCAGAGGATTGAAAAAGGGACAACTTTGTGCGTGAGTGGCAACTCGCAAGAGCTCTTGAAGATGGAGCTAAGATAAAATGTTTTTCTTCATGTCAACCATGCTTTGTGGAATTTTTTTGGTTCTAACTCTATAGATCACCAATCTTTAAAATAAATATGCAGATCCATTCTTTAAATTTCCTCTTCATATCTAAGCTTGCTTCTAATTTGTTTAGCCCAAGCTAGAGGTGGGTTTATTGACTTTTGCCTCACGACCCAGGAGTTAAAGATAAATAATTTCCTTTCTTGCACGTCGAATTCTTAGAATCTCCTTTTGATTCTTGTTAAGAAGATATTGAGTTTGCTTTATAGCTAACTTCCAACACTTGGCCAGAGAGGCATGAGTGCTAAACGCCTAGATCTAAGTCATGATGTTTGAGATAAAGGGAGGGAGAAGGTTGAAGGATCAACATGAAACCAAGGTGCTTTCCTATGTCCAAAATGTGGCTTGAAAGTGACGAAAATAGGATAATGATTAGACAAAACTAGGTCCACACATTGAGAGAAGGATGGGGGACCCAGGCTGTCAATGATATTTTGTGTTATGTAGATTTTTTAAAGTCTAGCTTTTCACAAATAAGCCCTAGTCTTTAGGTTTGATGAAGAGAATCCATGCACATGTTTGACTTCCACTCAGACATCTTTCTCAAAATCATCAATAATTCATCCCCTTTGTTCCCATCTATCATATTTAACTTCTACCATATTAAAGTGCATGCACCTGATGACCTCAAACGGTGGGGAGTCCAAAGCATTCCATGTAGTTAGTCTTTCCATGTATTGATTAGGCTCACACACACACACACACACAATGGTGAATAGGAGAGGGCCCTTTAAAGAAGCAACAACCCACTACTGATTTGGATCCACCAAAGTCTCCATAAAAAATGAGTGCCAAAGTGGCCACGAATCCTAACACCATTCCCCATGGGTCTTGAGTTGTGAACCACAAGTGAGATGCATAAATGCTTTTAGGACTCATAAAATTATATGTTTCTCAATATCTCTAGCATAGGTTGGTGTCCATCCATAGGCCTATAGATGAAATAGTAATTGAGTAATTGGTTCATTGGTTTATTTCTTAATTTGTTTATATCATAATTGACCCATGTTCTATGGGGGCAAAGAGGGCACCATGTTGGGTCATATTGTACATGTGCTGGTGCTTGATAGAAGATTCCCTATAGAATTGGGTTTTCTATAGGAACTTTGTGCACCATTGCAATGTAAATTGTGAGTGAATATTCCGTAGCCTTGTATTTTCTTGGGAAATACTTGCAAGCAATCATCCATCTAAAAATATTCATCAATTCTTTAGTGTTTCATTTTATGGTTGCATATGGTGGTGGGTAAAGATGACAGATCGTATTGAATTCTTCCCACATAGCATAGTGATTAAATAAGAATTATCAATAGCCTCTTTAAAATACATGCAAAAGCCTTGGACGACCTAATATATTTTATTTTTATTTCTCTTATATAGTCTTCTCCACTAACCTTTTTATTTGCAATAGGATGTCCTCTAGTTCTCTTGAGAAGATAGAGTCATCTCATCAAATACTTGTGCTCAAGTTTCTACATCACATGTTGTTTTGGGTGCTTGACTTCTTGATGGTCGATCTTGATATTCTTTTAATTGAACTTGAAGAACATCAGTTAGTAGAGCATCCTTTGCATTTTTTCTTCTTTAATTCTGATCCACGTTTCAATAAAATATTCTAGGTTTTCTTTTTGCAATGGATATAACTCCTTGGGCATGGGCTCGTACATGATAAGGCATGTGAGAAGGCTAGATTTGTCATTCCACAATTTCTAGTTGTCCTCCATTGAGTCTTTTATAGACTACTTCATGATTTGATTTTTGTCTTTGAGGCATCATTTAATTCCATTTTTTTTCGCTTCCTCTTGCATCTTATAAAAGTTCTCTTATTACTCTCTATTTTCCTTTCTTATAAGATGTATACCTACCATTTGATTTTTTTTCTAGATTGGGAGAGACAAAATGACCATTATGCAATATAATCCTATTGCTAGCAATGAGGGTGTGGATGTGAGATTTTCATTGTGGTAGTGATATCTAGTATATCAAAGTGCAGTAGGGAGGGTCAATGAGATTTCATCTCAAATTGTTTTTACCTTGTAATAGATTTATCCTTGTCATATTGCATCAGGATATCTTCATTTTCTATAGTTGTTGTAATCCATGTACCTTCATTTATTAGTCTACTTCTTGGCCCATGTTTAGGTGGAATAATCTTTGGTTGGGTCATTTGTGGCGTTCCTTCATTGTTGTCTTTAGAAATGGGGTTCTTATTATAATTTGAGGGGTGGGTCCATAAAAGCCACTTTTTGTGATTTCCTTACTTGAAACCATATACCCTCACAAAGTACCTTCATGTATACATTGCTGTTTTTTTGGCCGATTCTCGGTGTTCTACATATCTAACTAATGTTCTCCTAAGAGCAAGTTGGTTGATTGTGATGTTCATCTCTTCTTTCTAGAATTTGATTACCTTTTCTCTTAGTTTGTAAGAAGATGTTCTCGGCATCTCAAGTGGTATTGATATATGAGTTTCATTTGTTGATGATGGGAAAGATAGCTCTATTCTCTAACCTTGAGCCAATGCTTCTTAGGATATGCAGACAACTCTTTTGGGAGTGGTTCTTCTTCCTGGGATGTTGATTCATCAGCACATTGGCTTCTAAACATCCATAATCGTCCTAGACCCAAGAAGTATCCTCCCAAATCTTGAATCATTTTCTTCCTTTCTTCCTCTGATGGAGTTGAGGACACAATGTGTTTTTCTTGAAGACTACATTCTCAATGGGAATTTGTACTTCGTAAGCATAGTTGCAAACGTGCAAACCTCTTGTATTACCCTATCAGTAATGCTTGTGAGCATGTGGAGCCCATGGATAGTATTATTCTTAGACCATTTTTAATGTTTAGGCTCTATCTATTATATTATCCATGTTGTGACATCAAGATATTGTCTTTTCCATATTGCATGCAGTATGGCATGTCGAATGTGTTTGGGCAAAATGGTGTACCTATTTTGTCTAGGAAAAAACATGTTGATGAAATAGATGTAGCACTACTTCCATCGAATGTTCAAACATCCTTGGATTTGATATACTATGGCACAACTATGTTTGATACATTATAGTTGCATTTAGTTATGTGAAGGGCCTTCTTAAAAATTATATAACACTAGTGCCCCCTCATCGAGTTAGAGATCATGGGAACTTACATCTTCACTAGAAAGGAAAGCTACTTGGCTTCAAGAAGCACAAAGACAATGGGATGGTTGCTATTCTACACCATGTTTTTACAATGGCAACTATGAAACTGGAAAACTCCATTCGAATGAGATATCTTGTGAATTGTAAGTATTACTCTACAATATTGTATGTTTTATAGTGTTGAATATAGTTTTGAACTATTTATATATGTGTTTGTTTGTTTTAGATATATTTCCTTCTACTTTGGTGGAAGAGCAACCACTTCAAAGTCTTACAGGTACTTTCTAGGCATTGCATGCAGATGTTGGTGCACTAGTATCTCCTGCTCAACTTTACCATGATAGAGTTTTCTTTTACACACATAGATATGTTGTACCCTCTACAATGAATGTTTTTGGAAGGTTAGAGAGAATTGAAGTACATTCTCTTCTTAGCTTGGAGTGGCCAAAACCTCATATATGGTCCATATCATATTTGAAGCACAAGATGGTAATGGATATACCTAACTCTTGAAACTCACAAGAGTGTCTAGATCTATAGGTTTGGATTGGTCTTTTCCCATCCATTGTTTTGTATATTTATTTCAAGGATTCTCATTCCAAGAGACTTTCACCATGTTCATGTGTAAAGATATAAGTATAGGATTTTTATATTTTAAACAACATACTTCATTGTACATTAGATTCTTCTATGATCGTTCAATGTGCAAACTTGGCCAATGGATACCATTTCAAAGTTCAGAGGATCTTTACATTCATTTGGAATAAAGCTTAAATTTCTCAACAATGAAACAGAAACTATTTTAGTGAATCATCATTAGACCTTGGTTAATCTAAGAGAACACTCGGTGATTATGGGGCTTGAGGGACTAAGTCAATACAAATTAAAAATACAAGGACATAAGGTGAGAAGTGTCTTGTGCTTTTGTAAAAGTAATCTTTTCATTATTTCTTATTTTAGTTTTATAACTTCAATTTCTTGTAAATTGATTATAGGTGGGAAGAAGATTGGAATACAAAATGAAAGTCCCTATAGATTGGAGTAAAGATGGAACTGAACTCTTATTTTCATAGTTCTTTTGCAACCTGATGATGTCACTTTTTGGGTCCTAGTCATTGTACCTCATGGTTTTTGCACTTGCAAGAAACTTGTAAAAATTAGGATAAACAATACATGTTAGATATTTTATATACCTTCTTATTTGCAGTGGTAATTGCAAAACTATTGGAATTTCAAAAGTCTATGTTCACTACTTTGAAATGTGGTTGGTCATGTTGTTTTCTGGTATGTTATGTTTAAACATTTGATTTGATGCAAAAATATTCATATGGTTTGGTGTTTTGTGCATTATTTTGTCATAAAAAACTCATTTCTTTGACTTTAACTATTTTATTATGTACTTTTAAAAGTTGCCCAATCACTTTAAAACTTGAAATTTCTATAAAAATGGGTTCTACGTGCTTATTTCTCACATTTGCACTCACAAAGAGCTAGAAAACCTTGCAAGCCAATAGAATATTATGCCCACATGCAATGGTTGCCATCACTTCCACTCCCATCCAATCCCCTTGAGATCTATTCATGGAGTTCTTGGATAATACAGACTACAAAGGTTGTATAGATTTGTATGACCTAGTTTGTAGAGTCCCTAATCTTGAAGGGATGCTAACCATTAACTCTGATGTGCTCAAAGGGTTTACCAATTATTTGGAATTCTATATCTTATGATACTCCATAGATATTCCAATATATGAGTGTACATGGGTCCTTGTGACCCACTATTTTACATCCATAAAGGAGATTAGGCCTTTGCAAAGCATTTAAAGTATTTCATGGTTGTTGTTGAGGATGCAGAGCACTTATTAGATGACATAGTGCCATTAATCAACCAATTAAATAAGAAGAGGAAGATGGGAGGAAAATATTTATCCTATGTTGCAACAACCATATTTTTTCTCAATGAGGAGCCCAAACCTACACCCATGGACCTACCCCATCTTGTTACTGAGGGTTTCGTAGATGATAAAAAGGAACCTCAAATAGAATCTCTCAACTTATTAGAAGAGAGTGAAGAAATAAGTAGATAATCTCCTCATGGCATATCAGACAAATTGAATGAAGCCAATAGTTCAAAAAATTGTCTACCCTCCAACTTGGAGCCCTTGGAACCCACTCTACTAGAGGTAGAGATGGAAATGTTTTCTATGGTGCTTGTAGATGGAGAAGAATTTTTATTCTTACATGATATTGAGAAGGCATTTGGTGTATGCCTCAACGAATGCCTTAGTATTTTTGCTCAACCATGGATGTTCCCATGGACAACTCTTTAAATAAAATTGAAAAATCAACCATTCCATTTGGTGGTTTACTTGCAGAAACCATTGCATTTGTGTGCGAGGAGATTTTGAGTGATGGCAACCAAAATGCCGCTGAAGAGGATCTTGCCACAACAAGGGAAAGATTTTGGAGAAGAAGATTCCAAGATGCAGAGAAAATTGGCATGGATCACTCTTCCATTCCACTAGATGCAATGGTAAGAGAAGAGGATGAAGATAGGCTTCAAGATGTAAGTATCTAATGACATTTATGATTGACTATGTTTCATATTTGTAGGTAAATTCGTAGCAAGGAGTGGTGGTGACTGGGTTGCCCATGGTAGTGGCTTTTCCTTAGGAAATTACATTGGAAAATTGCCAAATGAAGATTTTGTAATTATCCACAATGATTTTTCCCCTCAAGGAAACTTCATGACTTGGTGTTTGAAGGCTTTGAGCAAAATTTTGTGCCTATCTACAATAATGCAAGGGACCAACTTTGTAATTTTGGTTATGTAGTCCTTTGCGCTTACTTCCTTAGGAGTCAACTTTAGAGGAAAAATATTAGGTCAACAGGAATAGCTTTAGATCTTGGATTGATAGATCCCCATGTAATATCCCAATCAGTTTTGGCTCACCAATTGCCACTATCTTTTCAAAGAAGAAAGAATGTAGTGGAGAGGCTCAAGGCCAATAGCCAATCATAAACATTCAAAACAACAACTATGATTTTTTCAATTCCCATGTGCATTCGATTCTCTATTATATCTTTATGTTTTTGACAGCTTAATATGTTTTACATAGTTAAGTCAATGTTTCTTTTAATTTTATGTTGTGAAACGTGCTTACAATGGCTAGAAATGCCAAAAAAAAGGCTTGCCATAGAAACGTGAGATTGGGCCTTGTAAAAGTTTTGTAGGGCCCAATCCCACATTTATGGGGTAGGCATTTTTTTGGCATTCGTTGGCCATTGCAAGCACTTTGGGCACAAAATAGAAACCCCATGTACATCAATTATTAGCTTAACTTGATAAACAAGGTGGAAGACTCTTGTTATGTGCAATGCGTAGAGAACATTGGGACTCGTATGGGTGCATATAAACATGCATCAAGGTATAAGTACATGTAAGTACACATCAAGCTTATTGTTCTCTTGTACAAAGGGTTTGCATGAATTGCACTTTAGATAAGGTAGACCATATCCTCCAATGTCCATGCCTTGTGGTTTGATGGCCTAGAATAGCTAAAAAAAGGCCTGCCATAGAAACATAGGATTGGGCCGTGCAAAAGTTTTGAAGGGCCCAATCCCACGTTTTTGTGGCAAGCCATTTTTTGGCTATTCTTGGACATCGAAAGCACTTTAACACAAGATATACACACCATGTACATGAATATTTGCTTAACTTGATAAAAAATGTGGAAGACTAGGGTAAAATTTGGAGAACAAATATGATAAGAAGAAGATTATATTAATCATTTGGGATATACAAAAATTTCTCTCAACAAGAGAGTTTACAAATGTTAAGGGTTATTCCCCCTAATCCTTCTAGCTAATTGTATATCTTTAGATTGTATTGTCACTCTCTTTGCATGGATAGCACATAGGTAAGAGTCTTCCAACATTGATATTAGATATGCCTCTAAAACTTCTTGGAATGCCTGAATGGCTATCCCTTGAATACGAATTCCACTGCAATAGCTTTGGAGCGCTTCCTTCACAACACTTGCAAATGGTCTTCATTGAATAAGAAGCTCCACAAAATTTTGATAATGTGGAATCTCTGCAAAGACTCTGGTTTTGTTTCTATGCCTTTGTGGTGCTCTTGCATTTGGAGGGATGTAGGGTTGTGGTCATTATGGTGTACGATGCAGTTGATAGTTCTTCTTTTTTCTTGGAGTAGGCCTAGATGGTCCTGCCTCATCATTTACATGCTCTACCATATATGCATATTGACTTTGATCTCTTTCTCATCGGTTGTTCTTTGCCCTTGTCCTATACGGAGTGTCTTGCTTTGTGTTACTTGATGGTTCATTGGGATATGATCATGTCTTAGGTGGGGGCTCATCATCAGATATAGGAAGGGAAGGTTGCATTTCTTGTGTTACATCTCTCTCTTGTTGTGAAGCTTCATTCCCCTATGAAGGAATGATGCCAGAGTGTGTGCCTATACCTGAGTTTTTTCTAGAAGAGTGGCTTGTGGTTTGACACTCCTTGTGGGGTGTCATCCATGGTGGGCACTAAGTACCTTGCACATGGCTAGGGTAGATGACATGATCCTTTCTAGTAGTCTGCTTCATGCATGCCATTCTCTTAGGATCTAAAGTGGTAAAATGAATAAAGACACCTTTATTTATAGCCTTTCACTTAATATTTTTCCTATTCACATTTAAATGGACAAAAATTAGTTTGAAACATAAAAGAATATTAAAAAAAATTAAAAACTAATAGTAACAATAAAAAATTCATCATGATATGAAAGAATAAAAAATTTATTTGAAGAGAAAGGAATGATAAAAACCTTGAAAAAAGTTTTGATAAGAAATAATGCATTGTGGGAGTCGGGAAACTATTTCCAAGGAGAACCCTCACAGACTCTTTGTGCCTATTTTTTGAATTGCCATTGTAGACCTCTCTAATGGTTGCATTGCTAATGCACATTCAACATGGATCTTCAAAAGCCTAGCAAAGATCATCATGAATGCGTGCAAAGTACAAAAGTGAGCATTAACTGATGGAAATGGAATAATGGGGTTCCAATCATTGGTTGTTTTTTCTCGAATTGGTTCTTCTGACATTGGACACCTCAAAAGAGATATCTCCCATCCCCTACTATTCCATGAGTCTGTGTCATCAATTTCTTCAGAGTCATCAACTCTCATCAATGCCCTTGCATGTTTAGGCTATCTCTTAGATCCTTTGTAACCTTGTGTGCAATATGGGCAAGGATAGAGAGAAGATGCTCCTTGTTTACAACCTAACATACATTTTATACTCTTAAGGTCTCCACCCAAATGCCATTCTACCTCAAAATCACCTATACCATCTACAAACAACTTTTCCTCATGTATTTGAGAAGAAATTACTCTTCTAATCCACAAAGTCCTACTAAAAATCCATGAAATAACATTGTTTTTTCTTTGGGAACTTCTATAGCACCCAACCACCATATATTTCTCTCTGATTGGAAATTGTAAGTAAAAGGGGACACATATCCTAAAGTTTTATCACCCATTGCATGGTCCATAACTTCATTTATTAGCATCATGCTCAGCCTTTCCAATCATTGACCCTTTATAATTTGGCACTCATCAAGCTTTAGTATGAAATTTAATTTATCATTACAGTCTGCACAAAAGAGGAAACATTACTTTCATTTAATACTTGAATGTAATAAAATGTCAACACCATATAAAATGTCATAGGGATACCTTTGATTGTTGAACTATAAAAGTGAAACATTGCTTGTTGAAGCTTATGAAGATCCACAAATATATTGTTGAATTTAGTGTAAGTAAATCCTTGTGTAGATAGGATCTTTAATTGCTTCTTGGGAATATTGGGATCATAAATAGAGGTGGCCATAGTTTCTTCAATGAATAAATATTCAATAGTATGAGCCACATCCCCATTATAAGTTTTTTTCTTGATGGACTTTTTATATGGGCATGGAAATATACTTTGAGAAATACCTTATGCTTGTAAGGCTTGCCTCATAAGGTTGTACATTGCATTATACCCATTCCTACTGATGCCCACTTTGTCACATATTCCTTGCAACTGGTCTTGCATTGTTGATGAAGCACTTATGTCTTGAATAAATGACCTACACAATGAAAGATTAAATTTGAAACCTCCATTAAAACATATAAAAGTAAAAAAAAACACTCACCTTATTGCAATAATACGCCATTTGTGTGCTTCACCACCTACTAAAAGAGCTTCAAAGGATGACAATGCTCTTTTCCTATATCTCATACCAAGTGGAGTCTCTTTCAGTTGTTGGAGATTGGCATTTAACTTTGCAATTGTGCTTTCCTTTGCTTCCATATCCTGTTCAAAATTTGCAAGTTGTTTTTGTAAAGATATGATTGTGCTTTCTAAAGTGACCACCCTCATATGATGGAGTTGATATTATTGGAACCAATACTTAGCAGTAGCATGTGAGTGTGTAGATAATTACTTGTAGTAACCTAATAGTACAAATTCACTTGCACCAATGATTTGAAGTAAAGTTGAGAGGTTATCGAATGTTGGATGGTAAGAAGATATTGGATTATGAGGATATAGTGAACCATGAGTCCAAATATCAATACTCTTTTCTCCAAATATAGGACGTTCATTTTGAGAATCAACATCATTGTTGCATTGTGTATTTGGAGTAAACTCTCTAGGCACACAAATATGGATACTTGTTGATGTCGTTGAAAATGATGAAATTTGGAAAAAATCATTTTTTGGGGGAAGCATAGTTATGAATTTGATGATGTGGCACTTAATTTTGGAGGGACTTTGAGAATTATTATTTTCTTCAAGATTCATGTATGTTGGTAGTAGTTAATGACATTGACAAAGAGGAAGCATGTGAGAAGCACAAAAAGGAGACCAGAGAGGGCCCCATTAATAAAATTTCCAATCAATATTGATTTAGATTGATCAAATCTTGTCTGAAACATCAACAATGATTCATATCACTAACCATTGCAACATAGAACTACTCAATTTTGCCATGGGATGCTGCATTTTCTACTAGTTGAGGAGTCCTTGAGCTTGAGGAGCCTAGATAGAACAGGGCTAGTAGTTTAAAATTTTTGGACCTCATTTGATCCCCCAAAAATATCTTAGGACATACATTTCAACTAGACAAGTCATTAGATGTGAAACAAGTCACTTCACCTCAAAAACTATAAATACAACTAGAGAGCTCATTTTTGGGGTTTGCTAGTTTGAGGTATGATCATGGTATGAGAACTTATGTACTTTTGAGTATTGAGAAGTAGTGATTTTCCTTCCATTCCCTCTCATATTGTCTCTTCCTTGTGTGTGTGTCCACTAGTGTGCTTCTCATCTTCACCTTCGTGCACTTCACTCGTTCACGATCTTCACATCATCCTTACTCTTCTAGGGATTGACAATTAAGGAGGTGGAGCTCCATGACTTGCCCTTGTCTAAAGCAACACCAAATTTAGTGTTGTTGCCAGGGACGAGCCCAAGGATGAACATGTGATGGTAAGAGTGTTAGGAGATTGGCATTGGAAGTTTCTATAGTTGTTTTTGCTTCATTTCACCTCCCCTACCTCCCCCATCCATAGCCACACATTCCCATTATCTCCCAAAAATTTTCACTTTTTTCCATATCCACCCATATTCCTCCGTTTCCCTCATTTTGTAAGAGAGCGAGAGAGAGGGAGAAAAAAAAAGAGTGCTTTTTTTGTGAGAGCTTTCTTGTAGGATTACCATTTAGTATAGTGCACAATCAATTGCAATAGGTAAGAATGCTATGTTTTTTCCATTATCTTGTCCAGAGGTTCAAACCATTAGGACAGGCCACCACGCCTCAAATTTAGAATACACCTACAATAGCATAGATGACATCCTTGCACCTCCTAGAAGCCACCAAGGATTTTTCCAAAGTAATCATTTCTCATGCTATCCTGATTGGCTAGGACCATCATGATAGGTTGTGACCATCATGACAATTAGGCACCATCATGATTGGCTTACACCATAGTGATAGGTTGAACATCACCACTGGCTCATGCAATTCGGATCTTGAGATACCATCATGATTGGACCACATAATCATGACATATTGAACCATCAAGATTTGCTCACACCATCACCATGCTCCACATAATCGTGATCCTTTGATCCCATCATGACCATTTGCCTCATCAGAGTTGTACCATACCATTGTGATCCTTAATCATTTGCTGCATCATGATTAGAGTGCACCATTAGGATTGGCTGGACCATCACTACAGTCCCTCATGATCTTAATGGCTCAAACCATCAGGATTGGCCCACACCATCACAATCCCATGAGACGATCGACCTCCTCATTTATTCACAACTTTAAACAAACATCTCAAGGAATTATAAAGCTAGTAGGATGTAGGTTCATGCAATATATCGAGAGATGCCCAACCCTAGAGTTACCTACCCAAGCTAAAGAAGTTTCATATTTTTAGATGGATTGCTGAGTGCAAAGCTACAATCATATGCATACCTTAAGGAAAATCAAACCATAGAACAATGCATGAGAATCTGCACAAACATAGAGGATAATTTGCAAGATGAGATGTAGCTTTCTAAAATCTAAAAATGATTTAAATTGCTCAAAAAATCTCTCATCTAAATGATCTACCTTGATAGAAGATTTGGTAGAGCAAGTGGCCAAAAAATTGGATGTGTTAAGTCAGCAGACCCCTAGAATGGTTTCTAACAAATGTTGCTACACTTGTGGAGGGGATCACATGGCCAATGTGTGTCCATTAATGATTGTGAACCCAGGAAACTTGACTACCCACTACTATTCAATTGAGAGGAAATACATGAACCACACCACTCAAGACTGCTCGTATAACAAGAAGGCAATGAAGCACAACTACTCATAGCCTTATCTATAGCCAAGTAGGTATCAAGACTAATGCCAATAACAACCATATTATAGGCCCCTCAAAACTATGAACCACCATACTAGGCACAACGGGGACCCCTAGTAGTGCTAGGAAAACAACCACCACCCTCTACCAATGTGCTTTCAATAAAGTACACATCAATCAAGGATAACCTCAATAGGGAATTAGTACCTAAATCCCCTTTGATCATAGAAAAGGACCCCATGTTTATATATTTAGGTAGTGATGTGTGTGAACACACTAGGACCGTTGGGGTTTTCCCTCTTTAGGATGTTTTTTTCCCCTAGATTGTATATATGCCCATAGCCCTAACGGACCACTTATCTTTGTACATTCTAGTGGTAATATATTCAATATTTTGTGTTGTGCTCCGAGCTTCTTCTTCTTCCTTGTGCTGTTTGCTTGCTTTTGCAGACCTCAAACTCCAAGAATTGGTATTAGAGCAGGTTGCCGCTTCATCTAGGGTATCATTGACACCCCTCCGATCACTGTCTCATAATTGCACAAAATTTGGTGAGCTCGTTTCGGCCTCTAAATGCACTATCATAGTTCTTGTGCATGCAATTTTGTCTTTTTGTGCCAAAGATATATATAAGTTTTGGTTTTCTAGTATAAGCATCTCAAAGTCTATTATAGGCTTAGAAGAATTTGATAGGGTAGTTTTGTTCAACTTTTTGAGATACGATCACTTTTTTGCATTAAGGTATTTTAGTCAGTGGCCATGGCTGAAAGCAATGACGCATTCCGTATGTTGGGTGTTGAGGATAAGTTGGATGGTACCAATTACCCATTATGGTCTTATATGATGTGTCATGTATTGCTTTCAAAAGGACTCTGGAATATTGTGAAAGGTGTTGAAAAATGTCCTATTACACTTGCAAACACAGTTGTTGAAGGTGATGTAGATGGCATTAACGATGGTGATATTCTTTAGATTCTTGTTCGTGTTGTGATTCCCGCTGCACCTATTGTAGAGCAAATTCATTGGGATGGTAGAGATGCTTAGGCACATGCATTGATAGCCTTGTCTGCCAAATGTTCCATTATTTCTCAAATTCGATCTTGCAGAACAACTAAGGATTCTTATGATACACTTACCACTTTATATTAGGCAAGGAATGAGGCTCGTGTTGGTTACCTCCAAAAACAATTGGAGGGTGAGCACATGAATGAAGGAGATTCCATGGATAGTTTTCTGACAAAGATCAAAGATTTGAGGGAACAATTGATTTTTGCTAATGAAGTCTTACCTGATAGTTCACTTGTGCAGACTGTTCTAAATGATCTTCCTAATTCATATAAGAGTTTTGCTTCTACTCTTCCTTTGATGATGAAAGGCAATCCAAATACCTTAACATTTGAGGAGTTAGTCTCTATTCTGTTGCAGGAAGATCAATCTAGGCAGAACAGATCCATTATGCATGTTGTAGATCAAGCTTGCCTGACTAGTCAGAAGGGAAAAGGTAGATGGAGCTCTTATACTAGTAAGCAAAAATCTGCTAATTTTGCACAATCAAAGAATGATGATAGAGATGAGAAGAAAATAGAAAAGTAGAATTTTTTTCGCAAGTACTATAAAGGAAATGATCATGTCATAAAGAATTGTCCAAAACTAGCTTCAAAAGAGGCAAAAAAAAGGAGGCTGGAATGGTTGTTGTAGAGGCCTCTACACCAAAAATAGAGTCTACCAATCTTGTGCAGAATGAAGAATGGGCTTTTACTATTGTTTGTAGTTTTGACCCATCTTCTCATGAGGAGTGTATATCTACGATAGACTTAGATGTTTGGTACTTTGATAGTGGGGCAACCAAACATATTACCTCGTGTTGCAGAGTAAAGAAGCACAAAAGAGGAGCCCCAAAAATTTTCAAATTTTGGGCATAATTGTTCTTCTTCAAATTCCAATGGAAATCCATTGAAGCCATGTAAATGCACTAGAGGAGTCCTCTAGATGCATAAACCTCAATCATTGAAATATAATCCTTGCAATATATTAGGAAATTAGAGTTTTCAATAAAACGTGCCAGTCAATTTTAAGGCACATGTATATAATTCACTTCGTGATTCTTGTAAAGGACTTTTGCCATTGTGAGTAAGAGAAAACTTAGATTTTCGATCTTTTTTTCTTTCTCTTGTATCTCCTTGCTTGTGAGCTTGCATGTGTGATGGTAGCTTGGAATGAGTGCATGGAAGTGTTGTCTATCCAATTCATCACTTTTCTGAAGTGTGTAATGTGTGTGAAAAGCATGAAGAGGTGTGTGGTGAAACTAAGTGAGCTGCATAGCTCAGTTTTTTCCCCATAACTTGAAGCAAGTTTGTTAGAATCAGACAAAATTTAGATAGGTCTCATCAAGAGCTTCAAAACGAACCTGCCATTGACCATATTATCGGCTCAGAGCTGAGAGAAAAGTCCATTTTGGTGGTTATTGCTGTTTCATGTATCGTGACACTCATCTGCATGCAATGGTAGCTATTTCACTTCATTGACCATCGTGTAAGTGCAAGTCTCATACACTCGGTTAGATTCAAGATACTTCTCATATTGATAATTTAAATGTGTGATCCCCACTATATGCACTTTTTGGTGATAGAGGAATAGTCTCTTTTGTCACAAGTCCCTAAGTTGTCACTTAGGTACACACATTTTTGGTGCCATTGTTAGGGAAGTACGAGTGCAACCAAGGTACTCGCATGATGGTAAGAGCTCTTAGGAGAAGGTATGAGTTGTGAAGAGGTGAGTACTCTGCTTTGGTAAATCATTTCTTTTTGCACTTATTACTTCACACTTGGAAAGTGTGTGTAGTAAGTTGGTAGACACAGGGAAGTGAGAGTGAGTGAGTAGGAGTAGAGAGTAGAAATGAAGGACTAGGAGAAGAGTAGGTAGGTAGATTACCCAAAATCCCAAAATTTACTGCAAGTATCATGGAGCTCTGATGACCAATATTGCAGGTGTGGTATCATGCACATTTACAGCCTTATAGATCAGCTAATCAGTGGAGAAGCCAAGAGAGAGCATCAGTGAGGTGAGATCAAGTGAATTTTTCCAGTTAAAATCAAATTAAATCCACTAGAAATGTGTTTGAGGCTATGATCAGTATCGTGATAGAAGTATCGTGGGATAGAGTGAGAGTTTGATTTCCATAGCCACATAGGGGTGGAGAGGAGTGCACAAGAATCATATTAATGCAAAAAATTTCAAAAAAATTCTTACATTTGAGTGAGATAAGTGTTGGAGTTAGACGTCTGTGGAAGCACACGAACAACGCAAGGAAGAAGAACAAGCTTGGAGCACAAAACACAATACTGAATGTATTACCACTAGAATGTACAAAGATAAGTAGCCCGTTAAGGCAATAGGCATATATACAAGCCGAGGGAAAAAAACCTCCTAACAAGAAAAAAACTACCCCGACGGTCTTAGTGTGTTCACACACATTACTACCTACATATATCAACAAATCCCCCCCTGGAAGTGATGCAGTGAATAAGGAGTTGGCAATTATGTATAAGGAAGTGCCAATCTGTGTGGAAATCACTCCAAAAAAGGAAGTAAGCCCAAAGCTTTGTGGAAAGCTTCAAACGTGTCCCTAGGTAGAGCCTTCGTGAAAAGGTCTGCAATGTTCTCCTGCATGGGCACAGATGCCAAGCTGATCTCCCCAGTAGAGAACCTCTCCCTGACATAATGATAATGCACCTCAATGTGCTTAGTGCGAGCATGGAACACAGGGGTCCTCGCAACTGCCAATGCGCTCTGATTGTCAGTGAAGATGGTGGTGGCAGAAGACTAACCAACACCCAAATCAATCATAAGGCGTCTGAGCCACACACTCTCAGCAGTGACTATGAAAGCTTCCCTGTACTCAGCCTCACAACTCGAAGTGGCCACAATAGGCTGCTTCTTGCTCAACCAAGATAAACATGAGCTACCAAGCATGAAGCAAAAGCCACTAGTGGACACACGAGTGTCATAGCAACCAACCAATCAGAGTCAAAAAAAACATGCAAATCTGACGGTAGTGATCCCCCCTTGGGATAAAACAACCCAAGTAGCCGAGTACCACTCAAGTAGCGAAAGATGCGCTTAACCACCTACCAATGCTTGACTCCTGGGAAATGCATAAACCTGCTCATCTATGAGACAACAAACTGAATAGCTGGCCGAGTAGTGCATAAGTAAATCAAGCATCCAACAACTTGCTGATAGAGAACAACATCCAATGCATCTCAAACATCATGAAGACTCAATCATAAACCTGTTTCCATAGGAGTGGCAATAGGTTTACAATCTTCAAGCCAAAATGCTGCAATAATGTGTCAATATAATTCATTTGACACAAAGCCATTCCACCATCAACGTGCATAGAATGAATGCTCAAATAGTGATGCAAATGCCCCAAATCAGACATCTCAAATGAGGCATGTAAATTAGCCTTAAAATCATCAATATGCCTCTCATGAGGACTAGTGAGCAGCATTTCATCAATATAAACCATAATGATCAAAAGTACATCATAGCACGCTTAACATATAAGGTGCTTTTAGTTGGACTGTTCTAAAAAACTATGTGCAATCAGATAGGCATGTATCTTCTCATACCAAGCACGTGGTGCTTGCTTTAAACCATATAATGCCTTCTTTAACTTGCACACCTGGTTTTCATGCCCTTTTTGCACAAAGCCATGAGGCTAAAAAACATACACTTCTTCATGGAAGTCACCATTTAGAAATGCTGTTTTAATGTCCAGCTGATGTACATTCCAACCATGATGATCTGCATGTGCACAGATGCTACAAACAGTAGTCATACAACAAGTAGGAGCAAAGGTTTCATCAACATCAATGCCTTTTTCCTACACCTAACCCTTTGCAGCAAGCCTAGCCTTTTACGTGTCAACTGTACCATCACGCTTATGCTACAACTTGTATAACCACTTAGTACCAATGGTCTTCTTGCCAAGAGGCAAGTCACATAAAGACCAAGTACCATTCTTCATTATAGCATCATATTCAGATTGCATAACAGCCATCCAATTTTATGAATTTTGTGCTTCATCAAATGAAATAGGCTCATTCTTATCACAGAGACTAGATGCAACCATATCATAGCAATTTGATGAAAAAGAGGCACTATGAGAGCCTGATCAAGTATGATATGATAGAGGTGCATCTAATTTGCTATCACGCAAAGTCAGCACCAGCCATTTTGGCATAGTTTTTGCCTCCACAATGTCGTCTCTCTCATCAATAAGTGCATCATGTAAATCTGCATCAGAAATGGGATGATCGGCATCATCACATGAAACCTACAAAGGCTGAGGAATTGCCTCATTAGGACTAGCACGAGACTGTCCACCTATAAAAAGAGGCAGCAACGTATCATACATGTCTTTGGAGCTAACAAATGTCTCCTTAGTACATGAAAGAAATGGTTGATTAGCATCTTCCACAAAAACAACATCACGACTAACTAGAATGCATTTAGCCTATGGATGATACAGACAATAGCCTTTACTTTTAGAACTATACCCAGCAAAAATACATTTTTACTGCTTTATCATCCAATTTTCTACGATGTTGTTCAGGCACTAATGCATATGCCAGACAATAAAAAACATGCCGATGAGCAACAGATGGCTTGCAATCATGCCAAGACTCATATGGAGTGATAGACTGTAGTGCTTTAGTGGGACACCTGTTGAGTACATATGCTCCACACATAACAACCTCAAGCCAGAAACTATGTGGTAAGGCTTGACTCTTGACCATACACCTCGCCATCTCCATGAGTGACCTGTTCTTCCATTCAGCAACTCCATTCTGTTGAGGTGTATATGGCACTATACATTGGTGTTTTATCCCATGTTCAGCCAGAAATGCATTCAAATCAGAAGACATATATTCCCCCCCTCGATCAAAACAGAGGGTGCCCATTTTACATGCTGACATATTTTCAGCCAAAACCAAAAATTGTTTGAAGCACATAAACACTTCGAACTTTGCTTTCAATGGATATACCCATGCATGCCTAGAAAATTCATCAATGAAAGTCACGAAGTAGAGATAATTTCCAAAAGAGGGTGTCTGCATAGGACCACAAACATCACTATGTACAAGCTGCAATTTCTAAGTAGCCCGAATTGAACCATCTTTTGGAAAGGAAGAATGCTGCATTTTGCCCAAAATACAGCCTTCACATACATGTTTACCAGGTGCCTCAAGTTTGGGCATTAGATTTCTACAAGCATAGCAAACTAGCAAAATTCAGATGACCAAAGCGTGCATGCCAAAGCTTTGCATCTGACATAGCCTGAGAATCATGTACTGTACATGCCAAATCATTTGTAGATCTTTCATAGTCTATGAGCTTATACAACCCTCAACATAAAATGACAGAAGCAATAATCACGTCGCCATTTGACAGATCATGAATTGTACATCTGTCATCAACAAATTTCACAACCAAGCCAATCTTAGTTAATGCAAAAATTGATAACAGATTTTTCTTGATACCTAGCACAAACAAAGCATTGAAAAAGTGAAAGAACTACTATCAGTAGTAGTCAAAATGATCTTACCAACTCCCATAACAGGATAAGGGGAGTTGTTGACGCATGTGATAGACGTTTTTCAACACCCTACACAATGTTCCACAATCCTTTTGCAACCAATACATGTCGCATCATATAAGCCCATAATGGGTAGTTGGTACCATCCAACTTATCCTCAACAACCAACATACGAAATACATCACTACTTTTAGCCATGGCCGGTGACTAAAATACCTTGATGCAGAAAATTGATTGTATCTCAAAAAGTTGAATAAAACTGCCCAAACGAATTTTGCTAGACCTGTAGCAGAATTTGAGATGCTTGTACTGGCGAACCAAAATTGGTATATACCTTTGGCACAAAAAGACAAAATAGCCTGCACAAGCATTGCGATAGTGCAGTCGGAGGCTGAAACGAGCTCAGATCATGATTTTGCCACCACATAGAAAAGCTGTTTTGATCTCGGAAACACACGGAGTATGTTCACCAAAATTCATGCGGTTCTGAGACTACAATCAGAGAGGTGTAGATGACATCCTAGATGAAGCGGCACGAACAACACAATTGTTGGAGTTAGACATCTATGGAAGCACATAAACAACACAAGGAAGAAGAAGAAGCTTGGAGCAAAACACACAATACTGAATGTATTACCACTCAAATGTACAAAGATAAGTAGCCCATTAGGGCAATAGGTGTATATACAAGCCGGGGGAAAAAAACCTCCTAAAGAGGGAAAAAAGTGCCCCGGCGGTCCTAGTGTGTTCACACAGATCATTACCTAAATATATCAACAATAAGCCCAAGTATCATGATCGGTTAAGTTCAAGTATCGCAATACTTGAATTCTCGTGTGTTGCGATACCTGCCAGGTATCATGTATCACTGATACCTATACTCCCCGTGTGTCATGATACCTAGGTATCGTGTATCTTTAGGTTGAGTAATGTGATACCCAAGTATCGTGTATCATGACCCTCCGTGTATCATGTATCGTCACGATCATTGAGTATCATGTATCACGACACTTGAGTATCGTGTATCATGATATGTGAGTATCATGTATCGTGGTTATCATGTATCGTTTGAGTCCCAAGTATCATGTATCGTGATTATCGTGTATCACGATACTATAGTATCGTGTATCATCTGAGTCCCAAGTATTGTGTATCGTGATTATCGTGTATTGTGATACTGAAGTATCATGTATCACCTGAGTGCCAAGTATCGTGTATCATGATTATCATGTATCACGATCCTGAAGTATCATGTATCGTCTGAGTCCCAAGTATCATGTATCATGTGTTGGAAGTCAATGTCCTCATTGGTCCAACAAATAGCTTCATAAGAAGCTTTCTCCATATTCTTCTAGGCGGGCGCAGTCTCTGCATATAGATTTTATTCTATATTTTTTCGACAAGTGATGACGGGCGCTCATGTGGTCTAGCCCAAACGTTCTAAAACGTTCTCCATCCACCAGGGTTCGAATCCCGTACGCGACAGCAGCGAAGAGATTTTTTTAGAATCATTAAACTTTGCTTTTAGGAAACGCACACGCACGGACTACGGAAGAGATTTCTTTTTCGTAAGCGATCAATCACGATCGTTGTGCTTTCTTTTAGCTTTTCATGAGTACTCAACAACTATATAATAAGGCCCTTGGCTCATTGTGTAACTCACTCACTCAAAGATCTAGAGCTTGGAGATCTTCTTGAAGACAGAGTGTTCTCACACGCTTGAAGGAGGTGAAGTTTTGGTGAAGGAGAGACTACTCTCATTGCAGCAGGAAGACTTCTACGAGGTGGTGGTAACTATCTTTTGTGAGTTAACCTTGTGGTTGATTTACAATTTCGTTACACTATTTTGTTAGCTTCGTTGCTTCATTCTCTTCACACACACTTAGATTATTTCGACATAATCTAAATTTTGTATCATCATCTTCTTATTCTTCCATTAGTGAGTGCACCACTTTATATGGTTGAGTAGTACTCCCATGTTGTAATTTGGACATCTATTATTTTTAGTGAAGTAAGCATCCAACTTACGTTCCCTATCCTTGTCTCAAGATCTCTTTCTTTCTCTATCTCACTTATCATCTTGTCAATTAAGTTGTGTATGCTCAAGAGGTTTTAGTATTGGAACGATCCTGGGGCCCCAAATTCCAACACTTGGTATCAAAGCTACATAATTGACATACACACTTAAGATAAGATGAGTGAGATTAGAATTGAGATTGAAGACAAGTTGGATGGATCTTCTAATTATCCCATGTGGAGTTTCATGATCATGAACTTGTTAGTGACAAAGGATTTATGGAGTATTGTCAATGGATCCTTAACAAGACCAAGACGAGAAGGCGAAGAAGGGTCTACAGAAGCTTCAAGCGGTACTGGAATTGCTATTACAGAACCAACTGAAGAAGAGGTAATCACTTCGACATCCAGAGTCAGTGCTAGGTCTTTACCTAGAGTTCCTCCTACTGAAGATCAGGCAAGATGGGATGCTAGAGATGCTTTAGCACTTTCATTCATAGCAATGAGTGTCAAAAAGCATATTCTACCACAGATCAGATCTTGCAGAAGTTCTAGTCAAGCTTGGTTAAAGCTTGAGAATCTTTTTCAGAGCAGAAATCCTGCTAGGAAAGCTCACTTGAGGAGACAACTAGCAAATACAAGGATGAAAGCTGGTGAGTCAATTCAAACCCACATTACAAGACTCGTTGACTTGAGAGATCAACTTCTAAATGTAGGAGTTGAGATATCAGATGAAGAAATGGTAAATACGCTGATTAATTCACTTCCTATTTCATATCGATCTTTCATAACCACTCTTACCCTTACCACAAGAGATAGAGAGGTTACATTTGAAGAGTTAGAGTTCTTGTTGCTTCAAGATGAAGATCAGTTGAAGGGAATGGAAGAGAATGAAGAAGCGCTTTCATCTTCATCAAAGGGTAAGAAGAAGAAGGATAAGAAGAAGGAACAACACTCCAAGAAGGAAAGTAGGTCCCTCTCACCTTCTACTTCAGATTCTGTATCTACGACATCTAAAGAGAATTCTTCTAAGAAGAAGGTAAAAATATGTTCTTTTTGCAAGAAACGTGGACATATTCAGTCAGAATGTTATAGAAGGATTGCAGCAGAAAAGAAAAAGGCATCAGATAATGTTGCAGAAGATGATAAAAAAGGGAAATCTCAAGGTGATTCTTATGCATGTATCACCATTGAGGAAGTAGCTTTTGATCAAGCAGCTTTACAAGTTCTTTCAGCAAGTCCTTGGATATTCGACTCAGGTGCTACAAAGCATATGACAGGTTGTAAAGTATTTTCTTCTCTCTCCTATTCTTCAGGTAGAAGAGTTACTATTGCAGATGGCAATGATTTGGATGTTATGTGAATAGGTACAGTAACCCTAAAGTCAAGAGAAGGTGGTGTTTTTCAAATTTCAGATGTCCTTTATGTACCTGAAATGAAGATAAATCCTACCTATATCTGCATTTTTAAGTGATGGTTTTAAAGTTGTATTTGAGAAAGATCTTTGTAAGATCTTATCACATAAAGAAGACAAGTGTCTTTTACAAGGTACGCATAAAGGAGGGATCTTTGTTTTGTCAAAAATTAGTCAGGCATATGCAGTCAAATCTTCGTCATCGGTGGAAGATATGAAGCTATGGCATGAAAGATTTGGACATATTAGTTTTGGAGCTCTCAAGAATATCAAAGAGAGAGGTATGGTTGAGAGTTTACCCTCATTCAAGCTACCTGATGATTCAAATATATGTGAAGGTTGTCTTGAAGGTAAGATGCATAAACTACCTTTCAAGAAACATGGTCATATTACAACTACCAGGAAATTGCAGATTATTCATTCAGATGTGAATGGACCTATGAGAGCAGACTCTAATCAGGGTTTCAGGTATTTTGTCCTATTTGTGGATGATTTTACAAGATACTCATGGATCTATGGTCTTAAGTCGAAGTCAAAAGTCTTTCCTATGTTCAAGAAGTTTGTAGCTATGGTTGAAAATGAAAGTCAGGAAACTGTCCAGATTCTCAAAAGTGATAGAGGTGGAGAATACTTGTCAAATGAGTTCCAGACATTTCTCGATGAGAAAGGTATTACTCAACACCTTACTATTGCTTATACTCCTCAGCAAAATGGTGTTGCAGAAAGAAAGAATAGAGTGCTTGTTGAAATGATGCGGAGCATGATGGTGTCCAAGAGGCTTTCACCAAAATTCTGGTTTGATGTAGTACATACAGCTAATCACATTTTGAACAGGTCATCTACAAAAGCTTTAAAGGTAATCACACCGTATGAGGCTTATTATGGTAGAAAACCTAATGTGAGTTACTTCAAAGTGTTTGGATCACTTTCTTATGTACATGTTGAGAAAAAGGACTGAGGCAAACTAGACGTAAAGACAAAGAAAGCTGTTTTTATTGGATATCCTGTTGAAAGTAAAGGATACAGGTTTTATGTTCCAGAGACAGGTGAAGTTATTCTTTCACGTAATGCTTATATTGCTAAAGATAAGGTTTATGATAAAGAAGTAGAAATTCCGGAGTTCATTAGTGAAAATGACTATGGAATTTTTAGAAAGATTCTGGATGTATATGTTCAGCCATATCAGGAGGGAATTAAACCTTATTCCTAGTATTCAAGAAAAAGTTAAAGAAACAGGAATTTCACAACCTTCTACAGAGTCAGTTCCACAAGAAACTTTGATTCCAGAAATGGAAGAAGTTAAAGTTCCAGAAAGTCCTAGTACCTCGGCAGGACAAGTTCCAGAACCTGTGGAAGCTGAAAGTTCCGAAAGAGTTTCACCACTATTCAAGGATACACCTACATGGTTATATCAGACTTGGAAAGATAGTGGTATAAAGACTTTTACTGGAAGAACAAGGAGTCAGACTAGACAACAACAACAAGATCATGTAAGAACAATAAGTCAAACTAGACAGCAAAAAGATCATGTAAGTTTTGCTAAAGACTTTGAGATTCATGATATTTTGGCACTTACGACTGTTGAAGATGAACCTGCGTGTGTTGAAGATGCACTTAACATTCCTATTTGGAGAAAAGCTATGCAAGAAGAGATTGATTCTATTCATAAGAATCAAACTTGGCAGCTATGTGAGTTACCAGAAGGAAAGAAGGCTATAGGTGTAAAATGGATCTTCAAAATCAAAAGGAAAGCAGATGGTACTATTGATAGATACAAGGCGAGGTTGGTTGTCAAAGGATATGCACAACAAAAAGGTATTGATTATGATGAGACATTTGCTCCCACGTCTAGGATGACTGTTATTAGGTCAGTACTTGCTCTAGCAGCACATTTTGGTTGGCATATATATCAACTTGACATCAAAACTGCTTTTCTAAATGGTGATTTACACGAGGATGTGTATATTCAGTAGCCAGAATGTTTTGAAGAGACAGGTAAAGAACACTTAGCGTGTAAGCTTATAAAAGCTTTGTATGGTTTAAAACAGGCACCTAGAGCATGGTATGAAAAGATACATACATATCTTTTATCCATTGGTTTCCATAACTCAGATGCAGCTCCAACTCTTTATGTCAAAGCTGAAACAGGTATGATGATTATAGCAATCATTTATGTGGATGATATTATAGTCACAGGTCCCAGAGATGAAGATTTGCAGATGTTCAAAGAAGAATTGAAGCAAACATTTGATGTGAATGATTTAGGCATTCTACATTATTATCTTGGGATTCAATTTCTATTTCGAGATGAGTGTATCTACATGACACAACAGAAGTACATTGAGAAACTTTTGGAAAGGTTTTAGATGGGTGATTCTAAACCTATGCAAACACCTATGGATCAGAACATATCTTTACAAATGGTAGCGGATGTAGAGCCATTTGATGCTACTCTATATTGTCAAGCAGTTGGTTGCTTGATATATCTTTGTAATACATGTCCTGATATACAGTTTGCAGTTTCTCAAGTATCAAGGTTCATGCAGAATCCGACACTGTTACATTGGAAAGCAGTAAAGCGGATCTTTCGTTATTTGAAGCGAACTTCAAATTATGCTATGGTATTTTCGAAATCTACACATTTGTTACTAAAAGGATTTTTAGATTCTGATTGGGCAGATGATAGAGACACAAGAAGTACTAGTGGATTTTGTTTTTATCTTGGAGATTGTCTTATCTCATGGTATTCGAAAAGACAACCCACTATTGCCACTTCATCATGTGAAGCTGAATATCGTGCAGCATTTACAGCTACTCTAGAGTCACTATGGTTGCAGAAGATTTTCAGTTATCTTGATGTAAGCGTACATCAACCCATTCAGATATTTTCAGATAGCCAGAGTGCTATAGCTATAGCTAAGAATCTAGTGCATCATGCAAGGACAAAGCATATAGAGGTACACTACCACTATATTCGAGAGCAGATAGCTAAGAAGCACATTGAGCTAGTTTATGTTCCGTCTAGTGAGAATGTTGCAGATATATTTACCAAAGCATTGTCTAGAGATAGTCATGAGAAGATTTGCAGGTTGCTGAAGCTTGTACCAATATGACATTGAAGGAGGGATTTTTGGAAGTCAATGTCCTCATTGGTCCAACAAATAGCTTCATAAGAAGCTTTCTCCATATTCTTCTAGGCGGGTGCAGTCTCTGCATATAGATTTTATTCTATATTCCTTCGACAAGTGACGACGGGTGCTCATGTGGTCTAGCCCATACGTTCTAAAACGTTCTCCATCCATCAGGGTTCGAATCCCGTACGCGACAGCAGCGAAAGAGTTTCTTTTAGAATCATTAAACTTTGCTTTTAGGAAACGCACACGCACGGACTACGGAAGAGCTTTCTTTTTCTTAAGCGATCAATCACGATCGTTGTGCTTTCTTTTAGCTTTTCATGAGTACTCAACAACTATATAATAAGGCCCTTGGCTCATTGTGTAACTCACTCACTCAAACATCTAGAGCTTGGAGATCTTCTTGAAGACAGAGTGTTCTCACACTCTTGAAGGAGGTGAAGTTTTTAGTGAAGGAGAGACTACTCTCATTGCAGCAGGAAGTCTTCTACGAGGTGGTGGTAACTATCTTTTGTGAGTTAACCTTGTGGTTGATTTACAATTTTGTTACACTATTTTGTTAGCTTCGTTGCTTCATTCTCTTCACACACACTTATATTATTTCGACATAATCTAAATTTTGTATCATCATCTTCTTATTCTTCCATTAGTGAGTGCACCACTTTATATGGTTGAGTAGTACTCCCATGATGTAATTTGGACATCTATTATTTTTAGTGAAGTAAGCATCCAGCTTACGTTCCCTATCCTTGTCTCAAGATCTCTTTCTTTCTCTATCTCACTTATCATCTTGTCAATTAAGTTGTGTATGCTCAAGAGGTTTTAGTATTGGAACGATCCTGGGGCCCCAAATTCCAACATCATGGAAGGCCAAGTGTTGTGTATCATGAAAAATAGTAAACAATTTGATATTCTAGGAAAAGAAAGTTTAATTTGGGCTAAGTAAACTCCTATAATAAACACAAATCTAGGAGACCCACAAAACTGACTTGGGTTTTCAATGGATGAATCTACACTCAAGATGTGTCCTAGGAAGCCGACATAGTGTCATATCATTAGCAGGAAGTGTAAATTTACCTAGTTTCAATTTCCATTATTCTGATACCTCTAGTGAGTCAGACGAAGAAGCTAGAATGGCATCGGAGGACATGCATAGTTCAATACCTTTGACATGATTTATGTCCGTCATTAAAGGAGAATATAGGACCTCATTGGAGTATGTGAACACCAATCAACATGAACTGCCAATTTACATAGATGGAGTAAATAGATCAGTGGCACGAATGAAGAAAGTGAGTGAATCTAAGATAGTTCCTCAACCTACAGTAAAATATGAAGGAGGATTCTATATGGGAAAAAGAGGAGTAATTTATGCAATGACAGACTGTCTGGAAACCATAAGTGAGCAATGGGAAAGTGAGAGAGTAGATCACCCTAATGGAGAGAATAACAAAGATAGGATTTCTACACCCTAAGGTAAGTCTAAAGTGAACAGAGTTTGGAGAGGTGACAAGATCCCTCAGGATGATACATTGACCGATGTGTATATGGTAGCTGAGATGGAGAAACTACTACAGGCCCCTTCATCTTTGTGGGGAGAAAGTAGAAACCTTGTCACCATTTATGAGCTACAAGATCCGGAGGATCTCTCTAGAATTACCTATCTTGAGAGGACGATGAGAAATTACTGGCCTATGTCAGAGCTAGATAGATACCAATAAAGATATCAAGGTATTCTAGTGTTGCCCCATAGAGACCCAGGAACTACCTCCTAGAACCCTCAAGGAACATACCAAAGCTATGCTCATCAAACCTTTGGAAAGGCTCAACAACAGAACATTCATGTGAGGACTAATGTTCAGTTTTCTACACTAGAAGCCAATCAAGCCAATCCTAACTATCAACCCCCAACCAATGGAGAGCCTAGAAATAGAAATCCTATTCTTGAGAGATTGTCATTAGGCAGGGGACTTGGAGTTCAAGTTAGATATCCAGCCATTCTTGTTATGCCCAGACCACCAGAACTTGGTAGAAGATTATGACCAATTCAAGTGGCCAAATGCATGAGGAGCCACTATGATGGGTCTGGCAAACCTTATAATCACATAGCCAAATTCAAGCAAGTGATTCATGTTGAACAAATGGAAGATTTCCTAGTTCAATATGAGTCATTTGGTTTGACCCTTACGGGTAATGCCTTGGCCTGGTTGCAACCACTTGAACCCAATAGTTTCTTAAATATAGAACAAGTATTTAGGAAAATGATCGAAGATTTCACGAAGAATGACATTAAGAATAACTCTTCATCCTTGATTCACAGTTTCAAACAGTCCCCTATGGAATCAGTTCAACTAGTAGCTAGAAGATTTAAGCAATATGTGGATAGATGTCCCACGGAAGAAAGGCCTACATAGCAAAAAATGATCTCATTATTTTTGGAAGGATTACTCAATGGATCCCTAAGATCATTAATCTATGTAAAGAGATTCCAAACCTTAAGTGAATGCTTGAAGGATAGATGTGGACGATAACTTGTCAAAAGACTTGAAGATTCCTCCAACCAAGAATAAGAGTAAGAATAGTTCTAGCAGCATCTCTAGTTCAAACAACAATGTAGAAGAGATTGCAGACTTAGTGGCCAAGAAATTAGATGTGCAAGGATAGAAGAATTACCCCGACCCCCCATTACAAAGAGATGTGTACATTGTGAAGGGGATCATCCTTCTCATGTATGCAATATGGGAATTGTTCCATCACCCCCATATGTTTACAACTGCCCACCAATACAGAATCAAGCTCAGTACTGTAGTATTGAACAGAAATACACAAATCACAATACTAAACATTGTCCTTACAATAGACAACCTAGACCTATCCAACCACCACAATTGAGGTCATATGGATACCCAACTAGAGACCAAGGAAGGGAATTTCCTATGAGCATATAGAACCCACCTCCAATTCAACGTCTTATGAATACCCAAGATACAATCCACCACAGTCGGTGTTAGGATAACAACGACATCACCCATAGAATGTTGTTCTAGTGAAATTCACCCAAGCAAAAGAGAACATTAAAAGAGCACTAGTACCGACTACTTCATTAACTGGCCCTACCATCCATAATCAATTCTATGATCAAAACTAGGGAGAATACTATACATACGAAGCTGACTCTATGAACTATGTGCAGGCCTATGAGCAATACCCTTATGGACATGAGGCCTATGACCAATCATACGGATACGGGTTTGAATATGCTACCTTAATGTACACGAACCCAAGAGCCCAAACACCCTCTAGACCCATGGTTAGACCTCCAAGCCCTAAAGGACCCTGTTACCACTGTGGAGGGACCACTACTTTGCCATACCAACCACCACATAAGGTTTGGGAAAGATATTTTAGTGATTGTGGAAAAGAATAGCTATTTAGGGATTGTCCCAAAAACCCTAACAAGGCAAACCAAACAAGTCAAGTAAACATAGCACAAGTGGCAGAGTCCTCTAGAAGTGACAAGGAATATACAGTACCATTAAAGGCAATTACAAGAGCAAGAGATAAAGAAAGTATGAAAAGGTTAAAATCAATTGTGCAAGAAACCAACAAACCAGAAACATTGGTGCCTCAAATAATGCCAAATTTGGAATAATCTGAAGACAATTCTAAGGTAAAACGGACTCAAAGATGGAAAGCTCGACAAGAGAAATTGAGAAACAAGTGGACTCAAAAGAAGGAGGAAGAGAAGAGCAAAGAAGATCCAAATCAATCTACAAATCCTACAACTAGTAAGGATTCTATTAAACTGTAGAACGAGCAACAAAAACAACAAGCTAGGTTGGTTTTAGCTGATCCAATACCTGAAGATCTAGACATGTGGGTAAATGCATATCAATCCTAGATCAAAGCAGGACCAAGTTTGGAACAACACCAAGTAAGTTATCCATGAGGAGATTTGGAAAAAGAAAGGTTAGAAATATGCAAGAGGTTGATTGAAATTGCTCAGAACACACTAGAGAAACCTATCCAAAACCTTCCCAAAACAAGAATACTTGATTGAGAATTTCAAGAAGGTTTAGGAGCACATGACCCTTCAGAAGACAGGAGGATTGTAGAGAAAGCAGAAAGCATAACCATTGGAAACCAAGAAAGAAGTTATGTGATCCCTGAAGTTGAAGCTAATTGGCCTAAGGATCTATGGGCTAGATTCAAGAAAGAGAGATGGAGGAAAACTGAGGGCATTGATCCACCTTTTGAAGAATGGGATGCAAACGAGAACCCAGGAATGATGAATCAAGAGATAAATTATGAGGAATGTTTGGAGGAATTAGAAAGCGTAAATATACTACCTAACTACATGGGAGATTATGAGCAAAATTCTGAACTTTATCATGCCCCAACAATAAGAACAAAAGGAAAAGGAATCTCAAGCAAAACATCAAACATAGCATGGAAGTTGAAGGAAAGTGTAGTGCTCTATAACTTTGGAAGAATTACTGAAATCAAACCACAAGTATGGACTAAATTGGCCAAGCAACTCAGACAAAAAGAAGTAAAGGCAGTCAACAAGGAGGCCAACAAAGATACATATACAATTCAAATCTCGGTAGATAAAAAGGGAGATTTCAGTGAAGGAAATGAAGGTAACACATGTCTACCCATTACTTTTCGAGGTTACACCACAAAAGCAATCCTAGACACATGATCTGGAGTAGGAATAGCCACAAAAGAAATATGGGAGAAGTGGGGAAAACCAACATTATGACCCACAATATGAAATTACAATTAGCTGATGGTCATACTGAAACCTTTGGGATTGCTAGAGAATGTTATGCTTACTACATGTGGAGTAGACTTTGAGCACACGTTAGCTATTTGTCAATTTGAGAGAGCAAAAAACTATGAAATGATCTTGGGAAGACCTTTTTGATAACTAAGGGTAGTGCAAGACTGGGGTAGAGATGTAGTATATCTGCAACATAGGGGCACAACCACGAGGATAAACCTCCATACATATGGTTATCGAGATGTTCCACCTCTACAATGGAACTCTATACATAAAGAAGAGGACAACCTATCAGTCCATAGTGCGGGATCTGAAGACCAATCCTAGATGCATAAGGACACCCAAGTATGGATGTGTAAGGCAGCCAAGAGGGAAGAAGAAAGAAGACGAACATGGCAACTAGGTTGTGGAATATCTAGACCAGTAGATGATCCAACATACATGCCACAAGTGTTTCTGGATGAGGAGTTCGAGCCCCATGGATGGATGGAGATATTGGCCACATTAGATGTGTGTGTCAATCAAGAATTCCTGACCGTGAACAAGTGCATAGACAAGGATGGATACGATGTAAGTCTATACATGGTTGTACTACAAGAGACAGAGGAAGGAGAATGGGTAGAGAAAGAGTGGACAACAGATTATGAAAGTATAGAAATGGAACTTGAGACCCAAGATGAAGGACATCACTTAGAGTGAGAACATAAAGAAACTAATATTGGAAGTCCCTCCACTCTCAAGGAAAAAGGAAATCAAGAGAATATCAGTTTAAAAGAGACTAGTAGGGAAGAGAATACCCCCCAAGAATAGTTTGAGGTTCTCAAACATTTTTAAAAGTATGAAGTGGAGGAAAGAAAAATTGCCATCCAAATGCCTAAACAACAAGCATAAGAAGGAATAGCATACGATAATAAGGAATAGACCAAGAAAGTCATAGTGAGCATAGAAAGAGAAGAGGAAAGATGCACCTACATAGGGAAAGATGTGTCAGAAGATGAAGAACAAGAATTAATAGAGTTGATCCAAACTTATGGGGATGTGTTTGCTTGGACATACAAAGATTTAAAAGGAGTGGATCCCTCTATTTTTTCACACCGTATTCCCATGCCTCCTGATGCTAAACCGTCCAAACAACTACCATACACATACAATGATGTATGATTCACCAAAATTAAGGAAGAAATAGACAAATTATTGGTAGCAAGATTCATTTATGAAATCGAACACACATAATGGGTGTCGCACTTGGTAGTAGTACCCAAGAAAAATGGCAAACAAGGATGTGCATTAACCTCAAGAAAGTTAATGCAACCACTATTCGAGATAGTTACCCATTACAGATCACCTCTTGGAGAGAGTGGCAGGCAAGCAAGTTTATAGCTTCCTTGATGGATTCTCTGGGTAGAACCAAGTTGCAATTGCTCCGGAGGATAAAAAAGAAACTACATTTGCCACAAAATGGGGAGTATATGATTTTAGGGTTATGCCATTTGGTCTAACCAATGCACCAGCCACCTTTCAGAGATTAATGTGTCATGTCTTTAAGGAATTCCTTAGGAAAAGCATGGAAGTATATGTTGATGATTTGTGCACTTATTCTTCACAAAGAGTGGATCAAATAGCTGAGTTGAGGAGAATTTTTGAAAAGTGTAGATAATACAGAGTCTGTCTAAACCGAGAAAAATGTGTCTTCATGCTACGGCAAGGAAAAGTCTTAGGGCATATAATGTCTAAGAATGGAATATCCACAGATGAAGACAAGATCAAAGTTATTTTTGAACTACCCCGACCTAAAAATGCAAAAGAAGTACAAGCATTTATGGTACATTGTGGATACTATCATAGATTTATCCACATGTATGCCATAATTGCCCTACCTGTATATGGCTTACTGAATCAGTTCAATTGGATTAAATATTGTGAGAAAGTATTCAATGAGTTGAAAAGCAAACTAAGTTCAACGCCCACTCTTAAAGTTCCAAATTGGAATAAGCCATTTCATATCCATGTGGATGCTTCTAAATTTGCCATAGGATGCATCTTAGCACAACCTACAGATGAAGGAAAACTTGATCATCCTATAGCCTATGTGAACAGGCAGCTCAACTAGGCCGAACATAATTACTCTACCACCGAACAAGAGGGATTAGGAATGGTATATGTGGTAAAGAAATTCCAACACTACTTATTGGTAAACAAATTCAAATTCTTTATTGATCATCAAGCTCTCTTATACCTAGTCAATAAGCCCTGTAACACTGGAAGACTAGTGAGATAGTTTCTACTATTAATGGAATTTGATTTTGAAGTAGTGGTCAAGAAAGGAAACATGCATGTGAGAACCGATCATCTGGCTCGAATGTGTCATGGAGAACCCCCAACTAGAGTTGTAGATGATGCGCATGACACCTATCTTTTTAACTTGGAAGTTTGTCCATAGTGGGATGAAAAATTGATACCTATACTCACACATGGACCTAGTCATAGGATTAACTCAGATAAAACCCAACAATTATGGAAGACTAGGAACCTTCATATTGTAGTAGGAAGCCTATATACTCAAGATTCTAGTGGACTTTTGTTAAGATGTGTCAACGAGGATGAACAAGAAACTTGGTTAAGACACGCCCACTTAAATCCATGGAAGAAACATAGAAGTATCAATGGTATAGTTCAAGAACTAAAAAGGTTAGGAGTGTATTGACCGAAGACGCAGAAAGATGTTCATTCTCACGTAACAAATTGTCCCACCTATCAAAAAGAAAGACCTGAGGGGAACTCTATGCTATGCTATTCCACAATAGCACCAAGATGGAGTTTACCTTTAGTAAACTTTTTAAAGACACACGAATACCCGGAAGGGGCAAGCCTAGCACGAAAACAGGCTTTAGAGGAGCAAGGTAAAAATTATACCCTTATAGGAAGATAGCTATTGAAACATGGACAGGACAACCAACTATGATTATGCATACATGAAGATGAGCATATCCATGTACTAGAGGTGGCCCATACCGGAGCAGCAGGATGTCATTTTTTAGCTGATAAAACAACAAAAATGATTCTTTTTGCCGGATTATGGTGGCCAACTTTGTATCAGGATGCAACAATGTATGTTTAGAGTTATGATGTATGTCAAAGATCAAAGTATCCCATCCCAAGAGATGAAATGCCATTGCAACCTATAATAAGTGCTAGAGCTTTCATGAAGTGGGATATAGATTTCATTGGGCCAATTAGCCCACCTAATAAAGGTTCCCATGCTGAGTACATCATAGTTGCTACAGACTTCTTGACCAAATGGGTGGAAGCAAAGGCCACAAAGAAGAATGATGCAAGAAATACTGCCAAGTTTCTCTTTGAAAACATCTTTACAAGGTTTGGGTTACCCATTGAGATCATGAGTGATCGAGGCACACACTTCATTAACGAAGTAATAGAAACTTTGATGAATGAATTCCTAATAATTTTTAAGAAATCAGCCCTGTATCATCCACAAGTCAATGGACAGGCAGAAAGTTCCAATAAAATGCTATGTATCATTTTAACTAAGATTGTGAATCATAAATGATCAGATTGGGATAAACAATTACATCATGCCATTTGGGCTTTTTGGGTTGCTTATAAGACCACTGTAGGAACAACATCGTTCAATCTAGTGTATGGCTAGAATGAAATCTTACCAATTGATTTCTTGATTCCTACTTTTCGAGTAGCTGAGAAATATGAGTGGACTGGACACGATTGTCCCAACAATTGGATCAAATTGAAAGATTGCATGAGACTAGATTACAAGCAATAGTAGGTATTTATGCAACCAAGAGGTGACAAAAAGCCTACTACGATGCCCATATTAAAGATAAGGGACTTAAGGAAGGTGATTTAGTCCTGTTATACACTTTAAAGCAACACATGAAAACATTGCACAAGCGAGGACATGGACCGTTGGTAATCAAGTGTATTTCTACTAGTGGAGCAACAAACCTAACCACCCTAGATGGAGAAATTCTACCAAATTATATAAGTGGCTGTTGTGTGAAGAAATATTTAGAACCCTTAACGGATGAGATAATGAATAGAATTCTAAAGGCAAAGAACCGAAGGGAAGAGGATGAGCACCTCTATACCAAGAATAAGTCAAAACCTTTCACACATTTAGAGGATCAACTTCTAATTATCAAAAGATGAACAAATCTGTGAAGAAGGTGATGCACAGAAAAGTCTGCTGCACTATTTCCTTATATTGACTTATCAAACGTGTAAAGTTTTTGATGAAACTTTGTATGAATCATCTCCTAGAAATTGCGCAACTATTCCAAGTTGAATTACTCCAAAAGATTAAGTGTAGCTTGAGAAATCAACTTCTCAAGTTACCTATGTCAGAAACTGTACTTCTGAGAAGTCGATTCAGACACCCCTAACTTCTTAACTTTGATTCTCACAGTATCTAACCCGTTTTGCCAAATGCTTTTAGCCACGAGTAGATCACCTTCCAACTTAAAGATTAAGTGCTTGCTTACACAAAACTTTAAACTATGGAGTGAGCACTGACCAAAAGATTAAACACGAAATTTGCGCCTGTTTCAGAGAACTGTAGACATTCAACACATATGAATGTTCCTATTCACAATTCTCCTAGCCTGTTTACAATTGGACTCTGAAATTCAGGTCACAAGCTCATTAACTAACAACTTAGATATCCTCAAAAGGATTTCGCTAATGATCAAACACAGAAGGAGCAGACACGAAAAGATCGGGCGCAATATTTCTTCATTAACTCAGAAGATTACAACTGAGTGATGAGAGCAAACACAAAATCACTTTCCACTATCTCATTGCTTCTATCTCCCTAATTCTTGACTTGTAGCTATTGTCACATATGCTCTCATACATGCCCCGACTTTTCTCAAGGTATTTATAGATAATTTGTACATAATTCTTATTGAACAAAAGATCTAAGTCATCTATGACTATGCTAATGTACATATGTGTACAAGACAACATTCTGACTTCTTCTTAATTTTGCAAATGTCTTCCTTTGCTTCATTCTGACCATAAGCATTCTCCAAGATCTGTATAATCACCAATTTGTGATTGGTTTGCTCCAACAGCTCCCCCTCAATCACTAATTGTGATTATTCCATTCTTCTTCACTCCTGCCATCTCCTTGAATCTCTGTAGCTTAGGTCCATCCAAGCTTTTTGTCATCATATCTGCCACTTGTTCTTTTGTTGGAGTGTACATCACTTCAATCTCTTTATCAAGTACCTTTTCCCTCAAGAAATGATACTGTATCTCTATATGCTTAGTCCTGGCATGAAAAACAGGGTTAGCTGCCAAATACAAAGAACTCATATTGTCTCCAAAAATTATTGGAGTACTATGATCAATCTCAAAACTTTTCATCAAGGTCTTCAACCATATGACTTCTTTTGCAGCTTCTACCATTCCCTTATATTCAGCCTCTGTGGATGATAAAGCAACTGTGTGTTGCTTCTTTGAACACCAAGACACTAACTTGTCTCCAACATAACATAGATATCCATGAGTAGACCTTCTATCATCTGAGTCACCTGCCCAATCTGCATCACTAAACACTTTGATTCTTGTGTCAGAAGTGAAACCATAGTACAAACCTTCACTTAGGGTTCCTTTGATATATCTGAGTACCCTTTGGGCTGCAATCCAATGAGTCTTCTTTGGACAATGCATAAATTGTGACAACACACCTACTGCATATGATAGATCTGGCCTTGTCAAGGTAGCATAGATTAGACTACCTACCAAACTCTGATATTTCTTCATGTCATTGAACTCTTCACTTCCATACCTGCTTAATTTATGATTTACCTCCAATGGAGTGGTTGAGATCTTGCAATCTTCCATGTTAAACTTGATCAAAAGATTCTTCAAGTATCTCTCTTGTGAAACATATACTCCATGTTGAGTATACACAATCTGCATTCCTAGAAAATAAGATAAGTTTCCCAAGTCACTTATCTTAAACTCCTTCTCTATTTGCTTCTTGAGTTCATTGATTCCTTGAGCATCTGTTCCTGTAACAATAATATCATCAACATAAATGCACATGTAAATATATCCATTTTCACTTGCCTTCACTAGCAAGCTACTATCTGCCTTTGATGCTTGAAATCCACATTCATTCAAGAACTTGACCAATCTGTAATTCCAAGCTCTTGGGGCTTGCTTCAACCCATATAAAGCTCTCTTGAGCTTACACACATAATCTGATCCAATTGACTCCATGAAGCCTTCTGGTTGCTCCATATATACTTCATCTGCAATGTAACCATTAAGAAATGCATTCTTCACATCCAATTGTGATAATTTCCATCCTTTGCAAGCAGCAATAGCAATCAATGTCCTAATTGTAGACATCTTAGCAACAGGACTAAAGGTTTCATCATAATCTACCCCATAAGTTTGGGCATAACCTTTAACCACAAGTCTAGCCTTATATCTAGACACCTTACCATCTGCAAACCTCTTTGTTTTGTATACCCACTTGCATCCAATGACTTTCTGATTCTTTGGTCTTGGTACTAATTCCCAAGTTTCATTTTCAAGTAGAGCATCATACTCTTCTTGCATTGCCTTCTCCCAATTCTGTTTACCTTTGGCTTCTTCATAAGTGGTTGGATCTTCTTCTGTTTTCACAATGTAAGCATAATCTCTTGTTGTTAGGAAAGATGTATCATAGCTATACCTTATAGGCTCTTTCCTTTCCCTTGTAGATCTTCTGATTTCTGCACTTCTTGAAGTTTCAGCCTCATTTGATTCTGGATCAAATCTTGGCCCTTCTTCTACATGATCCTGCACTCTACATCTAGAGTCAACTTCATCAACAATTTCTTCACATACCTTTACCTTTGCCTTTCCTTTCCTTTGAATTTCTTCAACACCTGCATACTCATTTGGTGATCCTGTATACCACATGTTTTGCTCATCAAATGTTACATCTTTAGTAACAAGAAATTGCTTTGTGGATGGACTCCACAACCTGTAACCCATCTGTCTATCATCATATCCAATAAACACATACTTCTCTGCTTTTGGTTCTAGCTTATGTCTTAATTGTGAAGGAACATAAGCATATGCAATACATCCAAATACTTTACAATGATCAAGACTAGGCTTCTTACCCCACCATGCTTCATAAGGGGTTCCTCCATCCAAAGCTTTGCAAGGCAACCTATTCACAAGGTATGTTGCAGTGTTAATGGCCTCTGCCCATAAATAATTTGGACAATTCTTTTCCTTCATCATGGCTCTTGCAAACTCTACAAGAGTCCTATTCCTCCTTTCTGCTACTCCATTCTGTTGAGGAGAGTACCTGCAAGTCACTTCTCTTTTGATACCTGCATTCCACAAATAATCATCAAACTCTTTTGAGAAATACTCTCCCCCTCCATCTGATCTTAACCTCTTTAGCTTTTGTCCTGTGATCCTTTCTGCATAAGCATGGAAGTGTTTGAATGTCTTAAAGACTTCTGATTTGTCCTTGATTACATACAAAGTAATCCACCTGGTTGCATCATCAACAAACAACACATAATATCTGGATCCATTTATGCTATAGTCCCTTGAGGGACCCCATACATCTGTATGAACCAATTCAAGCATGTTTGAATACTTGTACCCTGATTTGTTATAAGAACTTTTATGTGCTTTACCTAATTGACAAGCTTCACACTTGTACACCATATGTTGCCCTTCAATATTTGGCAATCCAAGCACCACCTGATTCTTTGACATTTCCTTTATAGCTCTTTCATTGAAATGACCTAGCCTCTTATGCCATAGGTCTAATTCAGATACCTTTTGACCTCCATAGGTAAACAATGCATGTCCTACATTACCTTGGACTTTGAGAGTGAACAATCTTCCCTCCTTTTTACCTGCAATTATGGTTCTATATCCCTGATTTGGATCTTGTACATAAACACCATCATTTGTAAATCTTACCTCATATCCTTTCTCCACAATTTGCCCTACACTTATCAAATTTTTAGGAATAGTAGGGACATAAAGTACCTTGCTCAGAAGTGTACTTCCACTCTTTGTCTTCACTGATCCAATGCTCTCCACTTTATGTTTAGTATTGTCACCTGTTTGAACTGTATGTCCATTCACCCTTGCTTCCATATCAGTCATCAAGGATAGGTTCCCACTCAGATGGTTACTGCACCCTGAGTCAATATAAAACACTCTTTGATCTTCTCCCATTGATTCATGAGTTGCATTCAAGATAAGAGTCATGTCATCCTTCTGATCTGATGCATAATTGTAATAATTATTGTTGTAGGACTGAGATTGGAAGTTTCTTCCACCTCCTCTACCATATGATGTCCTACCACCTCTTCCTCTGAAATTGCCTCTTTGGTTTCTGCCTCCTCTACCTCTTTGACTATAATTCTGATTGTTGTATCCTCCACTTTGATTGTTATACCAACAATCATTTGCCAAATGATTTGTTCTGCCACAAATCCAACAAGCTTTAGCATTATCTTTGTTCTTACCTCCTCTTCCTTTACCTCTGAAATTTGTCTTCCCTTTTGTGAAGTTGGCTTGATTTGAGTTCCCTTCATCCTCATTTGATTGCTTTCCTTTGCCATTCTTTTTCTTGTCTTTGGAGTACATGGCTTGACTTGTACTTCTATCATTGTCTCCTTTAAGATCCTGCTCAAAGGTTAGCATGTGTCCTAGCAATTGATTAAGGTCAGGAGTAAAGTGATCAAGTGACAATTCTATGGACAATATAAAAGGCTTCCACTTCTCATCACCTCTTAGACCTGTAAGTATTTGTCTTACCAACTTTTCTTCTTCAATGTCTTCATCCACTGCTCCCAAGCTATCTGCAATATCTTTCATCCTTGCCACATAATCTGAAATTGATTGTGAGCTCTTCTTCTTGAAAGTTGTGAACTCAGCCCATAGTGAGGACTTCCTTGACTTAGTTGTATTTTGGAAATGCTCTTCCAAGGCATTCCAAACATCTGTAGCACTTTCTAAACCTCTTATGTGAGGTAGAAGATAATCATTTACAGCCATGTAGATGATACTCCTTGCTTGAGCATCCTTTCTCATCCAAGTCTTCAACATTGCAAGTTCTTCCCTAGTAGGAATACTTGGATCTGCAAATTCTGGTTTTTCTTCATCTCCTGTAATAAATGATATAAGATCTTTGCTCATAAGGTGTGCTTCCATCCTCATGGACCATGCTGGATAGTTCTCCCTATCTAGCTTATCAATCTGCAAGCTTTCTCCCATCTTGTATCCACCTGTGTATTGAAATCTTCAAGCTTTACAAACAATGTATGTACCTTTACTTCGAATTGAACTCCTTTTGCCTTTCTTGATGTCAATTTGTCTTCTCCTCGAGCTTTGACTCCAGCTTTCACTTCTTGATCCTTCAAATGTTGAATCTCTTGAATCTGCAGCAGTCGAGATCCTCCTTTTCTTCAAATTGATGTCTCCTGCTCTGATACCACTGATGGAGAATGTTAATCTCCAAAAGAACAACTTATTCTTGTGATTAGAGCACCTCTATACCAAGAATAAGTCAAAACCTTTCACACATTTAGAGGATCAACTTCTAATTATCAAAAGATGAACAAATCTGTGAAGAAGGTGATGCACAGAAAAGTCTGCTGCACTATTTCCTTATATTGACTTATCAAACGTGTAAAGTTTTTGATGAAACTTTGTATGAATCATCTCCTAGAAATTGCGCAACTATTCCAAGTTGAATTACTCCAAAAGATTAAGTGTAGCTTGAGAAATCAACTTCTCAAGTTACCTATGTCAGAAACTGTACTTCTGAGAAGTCGATTCAGACACCCCTAACTTCTTAACTTTGATTCTCACAGTATCTAACCCGTTTTGCCAAATGCTTTTAGCCACGAGTAGATCACCTTCCAACTTAAAGATTAAGTGCTTGCTTACACAAAACTTTAAACTATGGAGTGAGCACTGACCAAAAGATTAAACACGAAATTTGCGCCTGTTTCAGAGAACTGTAGACATTCAACACATATGAATGTTCCTATTCACAATTCTCCTAGCCTGTTTACAATTGGACTCTGAAATTCAGGTCACAAGCTCATTAACTAACAACTTAGATATCCTCAAAAGGATTTCGCTAATGATCAAACACAGAAGGAGCAGACACGAAAAGATCGGGCGCAATATTTCTTCATTAACTCAGAAGATTACAACTGAGTGATGAGAGCAAACACAAAATCACTTTCCACTATCTCATTGCTTCTATCTCCCTAATTCTTGACTTGTAGCTATTGTCACATATGCTCTCATACATGCCCCGACTTTTCTCAAGGTATTTATAGATAATTTGTACATAATTCTTATTGAACAAAAGATCTAAGTCATCTATGACTATGCTAATGTACATATGTGTACAAGACAACATTCTGACTTCTTCTTAATTTTGCAAATGTCTTCCTTTGCTTCATTCTGACCATAAGCATTCTCCAAGATCTGTATAATCACCAATTTGTGATTGGTTTGCTCCAACACTTATCACTATTAAGATCATGGATAGAGAGCATCAATTCCCAGTGTTGACTCAAGACTTTCAAATTTTGCATGAAATGCCAAGGATAGTGGATGTATGGACACAAGCGAGAATCAAGGCCTATTTGAATCTCCCTATCTACAAACTAAACTTTCAAAGGTGTACACAAGTCATGAATACTTCGCATCCAACACTGGACAATCCATCTGTCCCTGAAGCTATGATATTAGATCGAAACGGAGAATCATAGAATATTCAATTCACAGCTGATCAAGACAACATTCTGCTGGACCAAGGATGGTCTCACTGATCTTAAGGATGAATGCCATGAGGCTAAGAAAAGAACCTTCTTGGAAATTAATAGAGTTGATATTGAAGATGAAGTACGACTCATGCACCAACACTTTTGCTTTCCAAATATGCATCAGTACACAGCTCCACAGAAAGTGGTAGTACAATTATTATCCCATGCAATCAAGCAAATTGGTAACCAAATCAATTTGACCCCATATGTTCAAGAGCAGATATTTGAAGCCAAAAAGTAGTGGAGACACAAGAAGTTCTTAAATGGTGGATCTACTTTGACATGACTTATCTATTAGGCATTAGATATGAAAGAATGTTTACGACCTATGATATCAACAACTGAAATGTCAAAATATGTAAAGGCTGCCATTGTACCAAAAAAGAGGAAAGGTGTTGCAATAGTGGAGGAAGTTGGCACTAGTTGAAGAATTACCATGAGAGGTGCAAAACGAGCTTGAGTGGCAGAAGCGTTCGAAACCCCAACAGTAAAAAAGAATGCATGAACTCCCTAAGGTACCTTTAACAACAACTCTAGCCATTAGAAGAAGGTATCTCTCCACAACACTAGAAGCCACACATGTTTATATGAGAGGTCAAGTCAACCTTACGATACAAGGCCATCATTACCACCAGTCAAGTAAGCAACAAATACCACTTAGTGGACGCATTGATTGATATTCGGGCAGCATTAAGCTGCATTTGCATTTCATTGGCTCGACAATTAAATGCATCACTTAACCCAACTAAGGCATACATGATGGGCATATGAGGAAATACCATTGAATCTTTCGGAGAAGTCATCCTATCTTTACACTTGGGTAACAATTCAATGCATCAAAAGCTTCTAGTCTGCAAAGATGATGACCTGTTACAAGAATTAGTGCTAGGTCAAGACTGGATATACGAATTTGAGGTGAAAATCTAGTTAGCCTTAGGCAACATTTCTACTAAGATTGGACATAGAGAAGTCTTTAGCCTACTTGATGAGAAACCTCTAAAGACGGTTCACCGGTTGTGTGACGATAGCGAATGTATGCCTGCATGTGAATCTATACCATTGCTAAACCCTAATCAACTAGTTTCCACTTCTGACTCAAACCCAAAAACCCTTACTCTCCTTACACATGATACTCAACTAAGCTGTTCATTGCAATTTAACCAATCTCAAGGAATAAGTGAGGATCTTATTACAGACACTCGACTAGGAGTCCCACAACCAAAAACAGAATTGCCACCACTTCGCCCACCAGTGAAAATAGGAATGTGTCAAAGATGGATACACAAGGATCAGTTAGACAACTACAAAAACTAGGAAAAAGAGAATGAAACGGGATTCAGTCGAAGGCAACATGACAAACCAACCGATAAAAGATGGATCCACACATGTAGTGCAAGCATGGATACCAAAGATATTAAAGGCAGCTCAAACTTCCAAGAATCAAATATGGATACCCAAGACAACAATCAAGATCACCAAGGCACAACCACCAAATGTACTTAAAGATCGAAGTCAATCCAGGAAACTTTGTAGGAGACAAAGAACTCCCATGAAGCAGATGCCACCAATGGAACAAACAGGAGTTCCTACCAAGCGATGATACGAATGGAGAATGAAAGTACAACGAAACCAAATACCTCCTATAAACATGATGAGATTCCAGAAAGACATTCACAACACCAGATCTAGGAAAATGTGGATTCCCAAGTCAAGAATATCATCTCCATTGATCAGAGCAAGAAATTCCTCTTGCACTCATGATGAGTCCTTTGCACCTCGAGTAAGCATAATAGGGCTACATTACAAGACCATGCATTCGACACAACAACATCTCTGTACTACTAAGTGAGCACATTTCTCTCCTTGGGAATAGGAAACACCTTGTACTATAAAATAATAATAACAAAAATGAAATTTCCTCAGCTTTGTCACTAATATTTTTTGTTTTCATTGTAGCTTAAGGAAAAATATATATGTTTATAAAAAAGATCAGGTATTGTGTTCCTTATACACTCTGTGAGTGGGGACACAATACACAGAGTGAACGATCGCCACACTAAAACAAATCACGTCCAAGCTTGCCACTAATCATTTGAATCCCTCAAATGCAGATGACTTCCTCTAACTTTGAAACTACACAGGAGACATCCTTTGATTCTGAAGCCACTCACAATGCAGAAATATTAGAATTTCCTCTAGAATTGGCTATTAAGGCTCAAGGACACTGGTTGAGAGATGACAATCCTACCAATGAGCACTTGTTCCTTATCACTATTAAGATCATGGATAGAGAGCATTATTCCCAGTGCTAACTCAAGACTTTCAAATTTTGCATGAAATGCCAAGGATAGTGGATGCATGGACACAAGCGAGAATCAAGGCCTATTTGAAGCTCCCTAACTACAAACTAGACTTTCAAAGGTGTACACAAGTCATGAATACTTTGCATCCAGCACTCGACAATCCATCTGTCCCTGAAGCTATGATATTAGATCAAAACAGAGAATCATAGAATATTCAATTCACAGCTAATCAAGACAGCATTTCGCTGGACCAAGGATGGTCTCACTGATCTTAAGGATGAATGCCATGAGGCTAAGAAAAGAACCTTCTTGGAAATTAATAGAGTTGATATTGAAGATGAAGTACGACTCATGCACCAACACTTTTGCTTTCCAAATATGCATCAGTACACAACTCCACAGAAAGTGGGAGTACAATTATTATCCCATGCAATCAATCAAATTGGTAACCAAATCTATTTTACCCCATATGTTCAAGAGCAGATATTTGAAGCCAAAAAGTAGTGGGGACACAAGAAGTTCTTAAATGGTGGATCTACTTTGACATGACTTATCTATTAGGCATTAGATATGAAAGAATGTTTACGACCTATAATATCAACAAATGAAATGTCAAAATATGTAAAGGCTGCCATTGTACCAAAAAAGAGGAAAGGTTTTGCAATAGTGGAGGAAGTTGGCACTAGTTGAAGAATTACCATGAGAGGTGCAAAACGAGCTTGAGTGGCAGAAGCGTTCGAAACCCCAACAATAAAAAAGAATGCATGAACTCCCTAAGGTATCTTTAACAACAACTCTAGCCATTAGAAGAAGGGATCTCTCCACAACACTAGAAGCCACACATGTTTATATGAGAGGTCAAGTCAACCTTACGATACAAGGCCACCATTACCACCTGTTGGAACTGAAGGACTCACAAGGCAAGGAAGCTTACGAAGGGAGTCAGAGAGGAGAGAAGGCACAAGCAGACAGGGTAGTCAACGACGATCTGGCAAGTAGGCCAATATTTTTCATGACACTAAAGCATATCGAAGAGGTGGACACACAAGGAGAAGGAGCAAGTAGGGAGCTCGAAGATATGTATGTCAAATCGTTAGAAGAAATCCCTACAACGATAGTGATTTTCATCACTAAGAGCCATTGTAGATACCATTTCATATTTTTGTAGCTCCATTTTGTGCAAGCCAAGGAGTCCTTGAGCTTGAGGAGCATTCGAAGTAGCTACCTACCAATTTTCATAATTTTTAGACTTCGTTTGAGTCTTCAAATAGGCCTTAGAACCTAATTTTTAACTAGGCCGGACACTAGGTCTGGACACGGCCAAAACCTAGTCAAAAACTATAAATAGAGCTAGAGAGCTCATTTTAGGGGCTAGCTTGTAATTGATTTGAATTGGTAAGAGATTTTTGAAAGTAATCTAAGAACTCCATTGCTTCTCACTCTTTGTCTCGCCTTGTGTGCACGTGTGTGTGTGTGTATGTGTGTGCATGTTAGTGTGCTTCGCACTCACGCACTTGTGCCTTCACTTGCTCGAGGTCATCATACCATCCTCACGTCTTCCCGGATTGACATTAAAGGAGGTGCTACTCATCACTGAGCTACACCAAATTTTGGCGCCGTTGCCGGGGATCGAGCTTTGAGGACGAGCGTGTGATGGTAAGACGTAGATTTGAGACATTGGCGTTGTAGGTAATTTCTTTACTTTTCTTATTTTTCTCTTTCTTACCTCATCACCATCATCATCCTCACCATATCCGATCGCCATCTCCATCATCGCGGAAATTTTCAGTTTTTGATCATATCACCTTCTCCACCTCATTTCCCTCATTCCACTTGTGAGAGAGAGCAAGAGAGTTGTTTGTGTGTGTTGTTTTTGCATGTTTCTTGAGCTTCATTGCAGGTATTTGTTGTATCCTCGTGTCCAGCACGCTGCGCAGGTACGGAAACGCTCGAAACTGTCTCTATGTCGCAGACCTCTGTCGATCGCGCGCCCATTTGGTAAAACAAAGTGCACCACCATAATCTACATGATGAGCACATTCTAAATCACTAAAAACAGTTAAAAAATTCCGTGTTTCTCTGTCAATCACGACGGACACCATCGATCACGATCGACAGCCACGATCGACAACATTTGTCAATCACGACCGACAGACCCTGTCGATCGCGACCGACAGAGACGACCCAGTCAATCGCGATTGACACCATCGATCGCGATCGACAGCCACCACCGACACCTCTGTCAGTCGTGATTGACAGCATCAATCACGACCGACTGAATTTTGACGATTGACTAAATTTTTCGCGTTGCCACGTGTCCATCGCGACGGACACATCCCCGATCGACTAAAATTGCAACAAAAATCTCGAAAAACGTATCGATCGCGATTGACACCATCGATCGCGATTGACAGGACCCACGATCGACTTTGTCGATCGCGATTGACACTGTCGATCACGATTGACGTGTCGATTGCGACCGACAGGCCCCGACGGACACCTCTGTCAATCGCGATTGACAGACCTGTCGATCGCGATTGACAGGCTTATCGGCCAAAAAATTAGGGTTTTTATTCAAAGATTTGGGGATAGTTTTTGGGCATATTGGTCTAGCAATTAGTGATTTTTGAGGTCCCTACACATGTATTTTTGAGAAAAATCCTGTGATCTGTTAGTCTGTTTGAACCCTGTTTTAGCACCAGAACCTGAACTGACATAACTTTCTCATACGAAATCCATTCGCTGTGATTCTTGTCTTGTTGGAAAGCTCGTGGGGAGTACAACCAAAACTTCCACAGATTATGGTAAAATTAATATCATGATTATTAGATATAGTATTTTGAAGTTGACCATACCCTGGGGGAACAAAACCAGGGGATCTCTAGAATTGTTTTCCATAAAGACAAAAGGCTAATTGGTATCTAAGTTACATGAATGAAAGTGCTTGGTTCTGTTCTTTGAATTTAAGTCTTGAGCTAATCTTGGGACTCCTACAGGTCTATTGAGAGCAATTGAGAGCATCCAAAGCAAGGGCTTTGTGCAAGCTTGAGAATCGGGTTCTCGAGCACTAAAGAACAAGGGATCAGCAAGAAAGGTCGGAATATTCTCAACTCCCTTTGTCAATTCCTAGCTTAGGCTAAGTTCGAGTAGTGCTAGGAGTAAGTCAGGACACGATAGGCACGTGACAAGTCAAAGACTATCCAAGAAATCAAGTTCAAGAGATAACCTGTGTGTGATCGAGAACTTTAAAGGAAAAGACTTAACGTGGAACGATCAACCTCAAGTGCGGAAATTAACTCAAATGCTCCTGACGACGTGATATCAGACAAGAGTATAAACACGATAATCAACATAAGAAGGAATCAAGTAATTGGTACAAAAGAACTCAGCAACGAGGTTGTACTTGGGCAAAATAGGGGCTACTTAAATAAGCATATGAACCTTAGATCAGGACGACATCTAGTAAGGGATAGACAAAGTCTTAGGTCTTCAGAGGCTAGCGTTAATCATACTGCTAGGTCTTGGGCCCAGCAGTTGAGCCACCACTCGCATTGCCCTAGCTCTGAGACTAGTGAATCAGAGATGTCTCAAGGTATGGAGAGACCTGTGGGGAGTTCAGGTATGCCACATTTGTATAGGGTGGAAGGCCCCTACAAGATGCAGCTGGAATACCTTAGGACCAACCGATTAGGTGCTAGCATCTATGAGGACAGCCTAGGAAGATTCGTGGTCCATATTAAAAACCCTGACCAATCCATTTGAATAGAACACCCAGCTGTAAAGTTTGAAAATGGAGCATACGTGGACAAAGAAGGAACCATATAGGTAGTCACCAGTCACCCAGATAGGACAGACGAATTCAGAAATGTGATCCCAGAAGCGGACATAGGTGACTTGGAGCAAGGAAACATGGGTATAGAGCCTAGGACCCCTCGAGGGAAATCTATTCTTACTAGAATCCTCAATCCAGAGTGGATTCCCCAGGATAATAAGAGCATAGAGCTGCTCCTAAATCAAGAAATCGATGAAGCCTTTTGGAGGTATAAATCAAATAGGCCAAATGATGTAGGGTCAATCCTGATCTATGAGTTCAAAGATCCTGATAGCCCAGGCAGAGTGACCTACTTAGATCACGCTTCAGAGAGGATCTTTGTGGTTACAGAACATGACAGGCATGCTTACACTTGGAAGGGTGAATTCATTTTTCCCCAACCAAGATCGAATGTGTCCTATGGTCACCCTGGAGCTGGAACATCCCAAGCTCATGGAGCTCAAAGAGACAGAAGTAGACATAGGCTAGAAGTAAGCTTTGCCAACCCAGGGGGTAGAGAAAGAACGAGAACGGAAACAAATAGAGTGGAACCTGAGGTCCTTAGAGCTCCAAGGAATCAAAGAAATGCGGATGAGTTCCCTCTACCAAGACTTAGAGAGCACGCAAGGACTTTGAGACCGACTCAGCTAGTTAAGTCCATGAAGAACTACTTCGATGGCACTGGAGATCCATATGATCATGTGGTGGAGTTTAGGCAAGTCTTGAGAGCTGAACAAGTTGAAGATCTGTTTACGCAGTACAATGCCTTTGGTCTAACCCTTAGGAACACTGCCCTGACATGGTTTCAGCCACTAAACGAGAGGCAGTTCAGGAGCATAGATCAACTTCTAGAGGCATTCATTATCGAATTCTCTAAAAGTGGCATAAGACATAACACGTCCTCGCTGATTCACAGCTTCAAGCAAACCCCTCAAGAAACAGTGAGACTTGCTAGAAGAAGATTTAGGCAATACCTAGAGAGATGCCCTATCTCTGAGTTACCCACACCAGCTAAGCAAGTGGCTTTGTTCTTGGATGGATTGCTAAGCACCAAATTGAGATCATATATGTACTTGAAGGACCCTAGGACCATTGAAGAGTGTGTACGCATGTGCATTGATATCAAGGATAACCTAGGGGAGGAATTAGAGCTTTCAAAAATCTACAAAGATACTGATAGTTCTTCTAGTCTCTCTTCCACGCAATCCACATCTATTGAGGAATTAGCAAAAAAAGTAGCTCAAAAATTAGGTGTCACTAGCAAACAACTCCCAAGATTTGCCCCTGTGAAAAGATGCTATACTTGTGGAGGTGACCATATGGCGAATGTATGTCCCATTATGACTCAAACCCAAGTAAATCCTAGTAGCTAGTACTGCACCATAGAACGAAGATACACCAATCACACAGCACAAGACTGCCCACACAATAAGCAAGCTGTTAGGCAAACCTACCCTCAGCCATACCCTCAACAAGGCAGATACCAAAGTCAATACCCATCACAACAGTATACTAGGCCCCAGCAAAATTACCAACCGCAATAGCAGGCCCAACTGAGACCCCAGCCAGTGCTAGCGCAACAACCACCTGCTCCTACTAATGTGATTCCGGTAAAGTATGCTGCTGCAGAAGAAAACCTGAATGCTATAGTCCCAGTAACACCATTAATTTCAGAAAGTGATCCCAGCGACCATAGCTTTGATTCTACGCATGTTGATAGTCCCCATGCTTACTACATGCAGTCTCCTGAACATGGTGAGTCCTACTACAGTGAGGAACCGAGTGAACCTAATTGGGAGCCCGAGTATACTAATGTCATGTATGCAAACCCCAACTCTAGACCTCAACCTAGGCAAGTGAGACCCCCATTCCCTAGAGGACCATGCTATAGATGTCAGGGAGATCATCTCATTCGTGATTGTCCCTTACCTCCACCTACACAACCCCAGTCAGTGACTATCCAGGGCTATTGCCAGGAGTGTGGAAAGGAGCATCTTTTACGAGACTGCCCAAAGAATCCTAATAATATGCCGAAAATCACTCCTATCAATGTTGTAGGGTTAGTTGTAGACTCCACAGGAAGTGTGATGTCCACTACGCGAGTGCAAGTGATCACTAGAGCCCAAGCCTTGCAACAGAACCAAAGCGTAGGCTAGGAAAAGAGCCCAGATGTTAGTGAAACGGAGAGCATGACAAAGAAGAGGACTAGAGCTTGGAGAGATAGTCCTGAAAGAATGAAAAGACAATGGGCAAAGAAAATGAGTGAACTTGAGGAAAGCCTAAGAGAAACGAGAGCCAGGATAACTGAACTCACATCTCAAACTCCCTCTCACACTACCCCACCTCCACCATTCCCAACTCCATCCAACCCGCCACCTTCCAACCCCTCTCACTTAATCCCAACACCCCCTAGAGTAGGATCAGTCCTAGCAGATCCCACTCCCGAGGACCTAAACATGATGCTTAAAGCATATCAGGCCAGAATCCAAGATGGGCCAAACGTAACTGATCATGGAAAGTGCTACCCTAGAGCAGAATTGGAGCTTGAACGAACTAAAATTTGTGCTAAAATGGTGGAGTTGGCTCAAACCATGTTTGAAGCCAGCCGCCTTTTTAACATATCTAGCTGAGCCAAGACGCAGCTGCACTTTGAAGGACTGTTAGAAAGAATAGAGAGGCTGATTGCACAATCAGAAAAGGAACCCGCCTCTCAACCCAAGGCCAAGGCAAGTGAAAGAGCAGGTCTTCCTGCCCAGGAAGCCTATGTGCCTAACTCTACGGAGCCAGACCCATCATCCTCTATGAATTGGTTCACACCAGAATTCCTGCGAGAGATTCAAGAAGACAAATGGGCTAAAGAAAGTGAAGTCCCTCCTCCCATTGAACTTGTGGATGATGCACACGACCAATTCCCACAAGACATCCCATCCATTTATGAGGAGCAGGAGAGCACCCAATCTCAGGAAAGATTGGACTTTGAGTCTAACTCTCTACAAGAATTACCCCATTTCACAGGCCCATGGGAAGCTAAGTCTACTTGTATGAGAGCACCCACAGTCATGGTACGAAATGAGGACTCAGTCATACCTAGGAACACAGAGGTAGTGAAAAACACTAAAGTATAGTGCAACCTCACCTTAGAAGAGCTACTCAAAGTAAGGCCAGAGCTATGGAAACATGTAGCCAAACAAGTACCAGAGATAGCAAAACCTCGTTCCCAGGTAGGATCCCAGAAAACAGTGCCAGAAATACCCTTGGACAAGATAGGAGACATGAGTGAGGGCGAAGAGGGAAACACATATCTTCCTATCACCCATCAAGGATACACCACCAAGGCCATTCTAGACTCAGGCACAGGAATTGCAATTGCTACCACTTCCCTATGGAAGCGTTGGGGCAAGCCAGCACTTAGACCCACAAGGATGAGATTGCAAATGGCCGATGGTCACATAGAGCGACCCTTAGGGCTGTTAGAAGGAATAACTCTCACCACATGTGGTGTTGAGTTCGAGCATACATTTGCTATATGTGATTTTAACAAAAATCATGCCTATGAAATGATCTTGGGACGACCCTTTATGCGACAGTTGCAAGTGGTACAGGACTGGGGAACCAACTCCTTGTACCTGCAACACTTAGGTGTTACGACCAAAGTGAATCTCAAAGATTACTCTCATAGAGATGTCCCTCCTATCCAATGGAATCCCCTCCATAGAGCCAAAGATGATACAAAATCGGTGCATTCCATAGGATCAGGATCCTCATGGATGCATGAAGACACCCACTTATGGATGTGCAAAGTAGCAGTAGAAGAAGAGAAGAGAAAAAAAGCCAGAGAGGTAGGTGCAAAAGAAACACATAGATCAATTCAAGACCCAGCCTATGCACCTGTAGTCTTTCCTGACGAAGAATTTGAACCCCACGGCTGGGCAGAAATCCTAGCAACAATGGATGTAGCCATCAATGAAGAACAATGGACACTTCACTGTGATGAAGATGGCTATGACATTTCAGTCTTCTCCATAGAGTCGATCATGGGAGAGGCAGTGTTAAAAGAGTGTGAACCTAGCCCTGATGCATTTGAGGATGCAAGTGACTCCGATCTAGAGTCAATCATTATGGAACCACCTTTTGCATCAGATGAAGAATACCTCTATGAAGTAGAATTTCAACCCCAGAGGCATGGAGAGCTTACAAATGATGTAAGGCTAGCCACACATGTGACCCCGAAGGAAGAAGGAAAGAAAAGAAAGAAGAGAGAAGTCACACCAGAAGAGGAAGAATCTTTGTTTGAGGTCCCGAAAAATTTTAAGAAGTATGAGATAGATGACATGAGAGTCATGATCAGAATGCCTAAACGAGAGGCGCAATCGGGGGAGGCCTATGATAACAAAGAAACCACCAAGAAATTGTGGTAGCTGTGGAAGAAGGAGAAGAGAGATGCACGTACAAAGGCCATGACCTGACGGAAGACGAAGAGCACAAATTGATAGCCTTGCTAAGAGAGTACAGAGATGTATTCGCTTGGAGCTACAAGGACCTGAAAGGTGTAGACCCTGACATATGCTCACATACGATACCCATGACTTCAGAGGCTAGGCCCTCTAAGCAAAAGCCATACACATACAATGACAACTATGCGGCCAAGATCAAGGAAGAGATAGATCGCTTGGTTGAAGCTGGATTTATCTATGAAATTGAGCATACTGAGTGGGTATCCCCCATCGTAGTGGTGCCCAAGAAAAATGGAAAGCTGCGTGTATGCATTAACTTGAATAAGGTCAATGCAGCCACAATTCGAGATAACTATCCGCTTCCTATCACAGAACATCTCTTAGAAAGAGTAGTAGGCAAGGAAGTGTACAGCTTCCTTGATGGATTTTCGGGCTACAATCAAGTAGCCATAGCTCCAGAAGATCACCATAAGACGGCTTTTGCCACTCAATGGGGCATTTTTGCCTTTAGAGTAATGCCATTTGGGCTAACCAATGCACCCGCTACCTTCCAGAGACTAATGTGCCATGTATTTAAAGAGTTCCTGAGGAAGAACTTAGAAGTCTATGTTGATGATCTTTGTGCTCATTCCAACATTAGGCAAACCCATATTCCTGAACTCAGACAAATCTTTGACAAATGTAGAGAATATCAAGTCTGCCTGAACCCAGAAAAGTGCGTTTTTATGGTCAGGCAAGGCAAGATTCTAGGACACATAGTGTCAAAGAATGGCATATCCACTGATGAAGAGAAAGTGAGAGCCATAGCCGAGTTACCTAGGCCAAAGAATGTCAAGGAAGTACAAGCTTTCATGGGGCATTGTGGTTATTACCGACGGTTTATACACATGTATGCCATCATAGCAAAGCCTCTGTATGGACTTTTGACTAACTTTGAGTGGACTGATGAATGTGAGCATTCCTTCAATGAGCTTAAACGGCAATTATGTTCAGCACCAATCTTGACCACACCAGATTGGAATAAGCCTTTCCATGTTCATGTTGATGCATCTAATTATGCTATTGGGTGTGTACTCGCACAGCCTATCGGTGAAGGTAATATGGATCTTCCAATTGCCTATGCTAGTAGACAATTGAATGCAGCTGAACGAAATTATACCACTACAGAGAGAGAAGGACTAGGCATGGTATATGCAGTTAAAAAGTTTAGACATTACTTGCTTGCAAATAAGTTTAAATTTTTTTACTGACCATCAGGCACTGCTATATCTCGTGAACAAGCCATGCAATACAGGAAGATTAGTAAGATGGTTTCTCTTGCTAATGGAATATGATTTCGAGGTTGTGGTAAGGAAAGGGAAGACTCACTTGAGAGCAGACCATCTCTCTAGACTCACATCTGGAGAAGCCCCGCAAGGAGTGTCAGATGAACTTTCTAATGCTTATTTGTTTAATTTGGAAGTGGTGCCGCAGTGGGCTAAGCCATTAGTGCCAGTATTGACATACGGGCCTAACCACCCAGTAATAAACACACAGGATAGAGAGGTAGTAAAAGCCCAAAAGTATCACATCATGGCAGGTAGTATACAAGCACACAAATCAAGGGATCTTGGTTTGTTGTGTGGAAGAGGATGAGCACGCTAAATGGTTGCAATTAGCACATGTAGGTGCATTAGAGCAACACTACTCAAAGCAACGAACACTACAGACACTAAGGAGATTCTGAGTGTATTGGCCGACTATGGAAGCTGATGTCCAAAAGTTGTGCAAGGAATGCCCAATCTGCTGCACTAAACCACCTGTGGAACATGCCACTCTTTATCAAGTGTCCATAGTGCTAGATTGGAGTGGACCACTAGTATCCTTCCTGAGGACGAAAACATTCCCTCAAGATGTGCCACTATCAGACAAAGAAGTCTAGAACAAGAAGCCCTAGATTACTCGCTCATTGGTGATAACCTATACAAGCGTGGTAAAGATGGTTACCTAAGGTTATGTGTTCACGAAAGTGAATATCTCAAGATCTTGGAAACTGCTCATCAAGGCGTAGCAGGTGGGCATTTTGGACCAGACCGAGTGATTAAAGCGATCCTGTTTGCAGGCTTGTGGTGGCCTACCCTTCACATGGATGCACATACCTATGTGAAACGGTGTGATGTTTTCCAGAGAACTCAGTGTCCTATACGCAAAGATGAGATGCCACTGAAACCTATGATGGGTGGACGAGCATTCTCTAAGTGGGGAACAGACTTTGTAGGTCCTATTAATCCCCCAGCTAAGGGTTCTCATGCTGAATATATCATTGTGGCCACGGATTATCTAACCAAGTGGGTAGAAGTGAAAGCTACCACGAAGAACGATGCACAAACAACATCTAAGTTCTTATTTGAGAATGTGTTCACTAGATATGGGCTACCTATAGAGCTAGTTAGTGACAGAGGCACTCACTTCTTGAATGAAGTTATTGAAAATCTGCTCCAAGAATTCTTGGTAGTACATAAGAAGTTTGCCCCCTATCACCTTCAAGCTAATGGCCAGGCTGAGAGCACCAATAAGATCCTATGCAATGTACTGACGAAATTAGTGAACAATAAACGCTCTGATTGGGACAAATAGCTACACCACGCTGTTTGGGCATACCGAGTTGCCTACAAAACGGTACTCCAAGCCACCCCCTTTCAGATGGTATTTGGCCAAAATGTAGTGATACCGTTGGACTTCTTAATACCTACATTGAAAGTAGCACAAGAGCAAGAATGGACGGGTCATGAACTCTCCTCTAGACTTTTTGACCTTGAACGATTAGGAGAAACAAGACTGAGGGCGGCTGCAGGGATATATGTAGCTAAGAAACGTCAGAAGGCATACTTTGATGCCCACATTAAGGATAAAGGTTTGAAGGCAGGCGACCTAGTACTAGTCTACACTTTGAAACAACATGCGAGAAAACTAGAGAAACGAGGCTACGGACCCATGATCATTAATAGAATCTCAACAAGTGGAGCAGTGCAACTAGCCACATTAGAAGGCGATATTCTTCCGAGCTACATAAGCGGATGCAGAGTCAAGTTATATCAGGAACCTCTGACGGAAGAGATGCGAAGTCAACTCAACATTGCTAAGAAATGCAAAGAAGAAGAAAACGAATTCGAGAAGAAGCTCAAGCAGAAGCATTAGAACGCATCCGGAGAATGAAGTTGAGAAGACAGGGTAGAGAGCAACCTAGGACATATGCATTTCCAGATCAAGGATATCATGTGGCTATGTGTGAAGCTTCAGGTATCAGCTCCCATAGGATAATTGATCGACGTCCTTTTATAACCTTAGAGATAGGACAAGGAACGGGTGCAAGGACTGTAAGAGCCTTGATTGACTCAGGTACAGCCACTAGTGCGGTTAAATTTTCGTATTGTCAAAAGTTGAAATTAACCGTCAATCCTATAGAAGCATATCTCATCGGATTGGGAGGTGTGGAAACCCCTTCCATGGGCGAGGTGGAACTTCCCCTCTACATTCAAGACGAAGTAATGACAGTCAAAGTACTAGTGTGTCAACCTAAACCTAAGGAGTGGACTTCTTCAGGTATGGGTAAATCATAGTCGAATTACGGTTGAATTGGAAAATGAGGCACTCAAGGAACTAGGTAAGGCATGAACTCCTAGTCCTTCCAAGGGTGCACATGAAGTTGACAATGCTATTCTTGTCCAAAACTGTATGATGCAGAAAGAGGATTGTCTCAACAACAGAGTCAAGCACAAGACGGCACTGCGGAAAGGCGAACACCCTGTTGCGACCATGCCAACCCCACGGCCAAAACCTCTTATTAGTAATCAACAACACGACACTAATAAGAAGTCTTTCATAAATTCTTCTGCGAAAGTGAAGTCTATTTGGGTACCCAAGAAGTCAATGAAGGCCAATCCACAATCACGACAAATCTGGGTGCCTAAGGCTTGCTGGCGGGCTCAAATAGCTACACCGAGGCCACACTCGGTACAACATGTGTCACTCACTCGAACATTTGATGCCCATTCTTATACATCATGCACGAACACATATTCTTCCATAAGCGCGAGTAGAATCACTTGTAAATGGGTCCCTAAAAAGCCTCATTTTCAAGCAGATACTCCTATCAAACTCTCCCGAGTCTCCACAAAATCAAGATCAAAACCCATACACTGTGTTTGGCGGCCTAAAACTTGTAATAAACCTTGGACCCCAGTTGTAAATTCATGCCCACCTATTAACTATGTCACTCTCACACTACATCATTCCACTTAGCTCCTAGGTCTACCCAATTCCTAACTACACACACAAGCATCGAGCACTTAATAACCTACTAATCTCTCCCGAACCTCATGTTAATGTTGTAATGGGGACACAAACGGTTCTATCTTGGCCTTTACAATGTTAACACCTGTTTCTATATTCTCACAAAGTCAAGAGGCAAGAAGTAACATGGCAGATACGGCAGGAACTAGCTCCCAGGCAGGCACCAGCCCCCAAGTCGTGGACATTGAAAGTCTTCCCGTTGAGGAGGAATTGAAGGAACGCCCAGTGGCATTGAGGGCATTACATGACATACCGATTCAGAATCCTCCACAGGGGCACACAATGCCGGTCAGCAAAAACTCACACTAGTTCAGTGATGTGGCAGGATCTCTAGGTGAAGGCACTTACATGTGGGAGGTTGAGATAGAATTCAATTAGAAGAAGGTGGGACTCTACGATTACTTCAAATTCCAATTGCCAAAGCCCGACTTTCTAAGATGCTCATATTTGATTAGCACCCTCACTCCAAGCAAAGACAAAAAGGGATACAGCACCTTTGTCCTCCCATCTCTCACAAGGGGCAATGAGCTGAAGCGCTTCAGGTTGACTATCAATTTGGTAAGGGAAGCTCTAGACATTAAAGGTATGCACATTCCTACGGAGAAAGAGACTATGGTCCCCGACAATATGAAGAACAGGAATCTAACGAAATTAAAGGACATGGTGGCAATGACACCTACAATTGCCATTCACTTGCGAATGGTCATGCAACATTTTGCATTTCCCGCTCAAGAGAGGTTCACAATGCCACCTAAGAAGATATGGTTTAGTCTATACTTGGCTGACGCCTTTGATTTGACAATCAATATGCCCCACTGGATTATCGACCAAATCCACTTGGCTCATCAAAGGTGGTATAAAAAACAAAAGTCTGTACTGTATGGATGCTGTGCTCTCAACCGGATTGTGTATAGATGTTTGGCGTATGATGTGCCTCTGCAAAGGGCACTCATTTGGACCAGGGTACAAGAGTTTCAACGCAGATTATCAACCGCAGGGCCACCCTCCAAGAAAAATGAGAGGTGCCATTCAGATGCCCTGTGCACAAGCCCGTAGTGCGACACTGACACCTGAGACAACTCCATGACTCCCTAGGCAGGTACAACCCTTCACTATCAGATTACCAAGACACAGCACTGATGGACCGAATCTGGTGTTCCCACCTCTACCAACCGACCTAGAGTTTCCTCACGGATTCACATTAGAAGACCTAACTGATGAGGAGGTGGCCAGAATAATCGAAGCTATTAACGCGGAAGTCGAGGTAGAGCAAGCTAGTGGACAACAAACTGCTACAGACCAACCCCATCCCAGACAACCAGATGTCATCAATGTGGAGGGTGAAGAAGAAGAAGAACAAGAGGAGGAACATGGTGGACAATCCGAGGAAGAAGAGCAGGAATATGACCAGGAAGCTCTGCAAGTACTTGAGGGTGCCCCGGCTTATACGAAGGAATTGAAAAAGCTCTATGATACCATCAACAGGGTTCAAGAGCAACATAGACTGTCCCTCGCAGTAGGAAAAGCTCTCATGAACCAAATCCTTGAGGAGGAAGGAGTAGACGAGCAATACCGCGCCACACTTGATATGATATCTGATGCTTTAGGAGTACTTGAGATGGTGCATACCGCCCTTGCACAAGCACAAAGAACGGAGCGAAGATACGACAGACGTCCCCCTCGATCAAGAAAACAGATGAATGTATTAGTATCAAAATACATACACATGCATATACACACATACACATACACATACACACATACACATACACATATACACATACACACATACATGTACACACACATGTACATACACACACAGACACACATACACACATGTACATACACACATACATACAGTCAGATGCATACATACACACACATGCACACACAAGTATATGCATACATACATACACATATGCATACACACATACACACACACACTTATACATACACACATACACATATTCACACACTTAAATTCACAAACACACACATATATACACATCCATACACACACATACACACACATATACATACACACATACACACACATACACATACAATCACATATACATACACACACATACACATACAATCACATATACATACACACATATAGACACACATATACATACATACACATACAAACACATACATAAACACATAGACACACACACATATATAAACTCACATGCATAAAAAACTCATGTATACACATGCATATGCATACACATACATACATACACACATGCATGCACAAATATACACATATGCATACATATGCATACACACACATACACCCACATGTACACATACACACACACATAGTCACATACACATGTAAATACACATGCATACACACACATACACATACACACACATGTACATACACACACATAGACACATACACATACACACACATGTACATACACACACATATACACATACACAGACATGTATATACACAAATAGACACACACACATACACATACACACACATACATAGAGTCACATGCATACATAAACACACATGCATACAAAAGTATTTGTGTACATATATACACACATGTACACATACATGCATACACATACACACATACACACATACACATATACGTACACACAGAGACACACACATACACTCACATGCATAGATAAATAGACATACATACACACACATACACATACATACACACACATATGCATACTCACACATACATACACACACATACATATACACACATACACATACATACACATATACATACAAACACATAAACACACATACACACACATGTACCTACACACACATAAACACACACATGCACACGTATACACACACATACAATCACATACACACACATACATACATGCATTACACATGCACATGCATACATGAAAACATGCATACATACACACATGCATACACACATATACACACACATACATGCATACATACACATAAGCATACATACACACATGCATACACATAGACACACATACACACAAACACATGCATATACACACACATGCATAGACACACATATGCATACACACATACACATGCATATACACATACATACATGCATGCATGCATATATATATATATATATATATATATATATATATATATATATATATATATATATATATATATATATATATATATATATATATATATATATATATGTGTATATATATATGTACATAGATAGAGAGAGAGAGAGATTTCTAATCCATTTTGCTTTATAGGTACATATATCATGGATTGTAGTAGAGAGTGAAAGATGAAACTTACTCTCATAAAGAATCGAGATGCTCACCCAATGGCCATAGGAAGGCTCCTTTATTGCACCATTTACAGGAAGAGAGTTGTCTGCATGTTCATCATGGCATGTTCATGATGTGTACGAGGAATATTAGCATTATTAGTAGGAGAATCCTCATCATCATCATCATCAAGAAAATATTCTTAATTTGATTTTGTATATGATTTTGAAATTAAATAATGAATAGGAGTTAAACAATCCATACATACCCAAGCATTATCATGTTAATGAGGTGGTGGTGCACACTCAAAAATACCATAATCTGCCTCATGTTCAATACATTCCAATTGTTGTCTTTGATACATGCTATAACAAAGATTACATCAACATATAATTCCTATCAGATGACACATGATGGAGTACCCTTTGATTGATCAAAATCTGATTATAGTATAACAATAAAACAACATATATCACTCATGTATGTACCTATCAAATACTAGAGTTAAAAGTTTGATATACTTACAATAAGTAGTCCTTGTAGGGTTAGGAGACAGTGGTGGAGTTCCCTCTAATTGATCAAAATCTAATTGTGTAGCGAAAAAAGGTACTAAATATTAATAATTTGATTATTTACATACATACACATTCACATGTACACATTTACACATACACATTCTGACATATAAATTCATCTCTACTCATGTATGGTGATTTATGACTATTTTAACACTCATGTATGTGTGTGTGTATATGTATGTGTGTGTATGTATATGTGTGTGCATGTGTGTGTATGTGTGTGTCTATATGTGTATGTATGTGTACATGTATGTGTAAGAGTATGCATGTATGTATAAGTGTATGTATGTGTGTATATGCATGTGTGCATGTGTGTATGCATGTTTATAAAATTAAAGTTTCTTTTTGTGTACTGATCCTTTTTTGTTTGAGTTTGAATAACAGGAGATATTGTATGGTAGAAAGAAATAAGAGAAGAGCTGACATACCACTTGAGACATGGCAATATTTTCGTAGGGAATCATTTCCTCATCAAAATGTGTGCAAAATATATTATATTATTGTGAGTTATAATTCTCATATGTTATATGAATATTTTACATTCAATCTATGTACATTTTTTCATTAAATAAACAAAAGCTACTGCAAAGAAGAGAGTTGAGTCAGGTCATAAATTGTGCTTAGGCCAAATGGGCCATCATTGTTTTGTTGCTACATTGTATGTATATGTATTATTGAAACTATATTTTTTATTTTGTTTAAAAAAATAATCATTAATCTTTTTAATTTGTTTTAATGCAACAAAAGGATTATGGATGTTATCCTATAAAAAAGAAAACGGAATTCGCTACATATTATGGATATCGACATCTGAGTGAGCACGTACTAGCTCGTCTAGATGATTTTGTGAGTATTATTAAATTTGATGTACTTTATTTTATTCTTATTGGTGTTTTATATATTTTATTTATATATGTTTTTCATATGTAATATAGGAGTATTATGGAGAGGTTGATACAGATGAGGTGGAGAGATAGACACAGGAGTGATGATATCAATCATCACAAGGTATTGACCTCTCTACCCATGATGCCTCTTTAGATACATCAAATCATGTGGATGATCATGATCAGGGAGGGGATTCCGATGATTGACCTATTACATTGGGTGTACTATTTACATTGATACACACACACACACACACACACACACACACACACACACACATATATATATATATATATATATATATATATATATATATATATATATATATATATATATATATATATATATATATATATATATATATATATGAGTGAAATGTAGTAATGATTTTTATTATAGTTTATATTTAATATGTGATTCATTACTTTAATTGTATAGTACATTCATATTATATGTGTGTTTGTGTGTATATGTATGTATGTGCATGTATTTGTGTGTGTGTGTGTATATGTATGTATGCACATGTAGGTATATATTTATATTTGTGTAAGTGTGTGTATGTGCATGTATGTATATGTATCTGTGTGTGTATGTGTATATGTATGTGTGTATGTGTATATGTATGTGTATGTGTGTGTCTATGTGTATATTTGTGTATGTGCATGTGTATGTGTATGTGTGTACTTGCATGTGTATGTGTATTTGCATGTGCATGTGCATGTGTATGTGTATGTGTATGTGAGAAAGAAATCAAAAGAGAGAGAGAGAGAGAATGAAAGAGAAAGAGGGAGAGAGAGAGATAGAGATAGAGAAAGATTGAGAGTAGAAGAGATAGATTGGGAGTAGAAGAGAGAGATTGAGAAAGATAGAGCTCGAGCTCATATGCACAACACATATATGAGCATTGGATCGCTCTTCATTTAGATGCATGCAAAATAAATATCAAAGAGTCATGCATTTTTTCTGGTCAAGCATAACTATTGCATACATGGTGTTCACATGTCATTTAAGGGATTCTCCAAACCATAACATGTGCGATGTTAACAAGCATCACATTTGCAATGGTTTTTATTGTCTCATATGCAACACACTAATGTGTCGCATATGCAAATCTCACATTAGTGATGCTTGAAGTCACTAATAGCCTTGGAAGTAGCATCAATGCTAGCATTGTTTAAACAATGTCCTACACTCGACACTCAATATGATGAAATGCACAATCATGAAGAAACAAAATTGTGTCGCATCAACCATTGCTATGCCTCTGTATTCCTTGATGCATTGATACATGCATATGTGGATACACACATACATACACATGTTATGTGCATACATGCATGCCCATATACATCCATACATATATGTACACATATGTACATACAAACTTTATGTTCATACATGCTTACATTATGCATACACACATACATACAAACCTTATGTACATGCATACATATATACATACATGTGTACATGCATACATATATACATACATGTGTACATGCATACATATATACATACATGTGTACATGCATACATATACACATTCAAATTACATACATATTAATATGAATGCATACATACATGCACATACATATGCATACACACATCTATACATGAATGCAAGAGAAGGAGAGTAGAAATGAGAGATGATTGATGAAATGTGAAAGATGAACAAAGAAAATGTGAGAGAGGATTAGAAGTAATGTGAGAAAGGAGAGAAAAGATCAGAGAGGGAGATAATAAATGTGAAGAGACAAAGGTACATCTGTCCATACATACACAAGTACACATATACATGCATACATATATACATACATACTCATCTAGATGCATACACACATACAATTATACACTTAACCAACATACATACATACATACACACATATATATTTATCTATATTTATAGATACATGCATATGTACATATCTAACTTATATAACTATATACATATATGTAAACATACATTCATTCATATCGCTTATATATGTACAAGCAGTCACACACTCACACACACACACACACACACACACACACACACACACACACATATATATATATATATATATATATATATATATATATATATATATATATATATATATATATATATATATATATATATATATATATATGTGTGTGTGTGTGTGTGTGTGTGTGTGTGTGTGTTTGTATGTATGAATTTTTCTTCACTAGTCATTGTGCAAACTTATTTTTTCTGTATCAATCATTTCGTATTGATGATCAAAAGTATAAAATGGATTTTATTGCACTAATAAAAAGCCTATAATGTTTATTTGACTCTCCAAGAGTGCAAGGGCTAGTCTTGTGCTGGTTAGCTAGACCAAATTTCAACACTTTGAACCTCAATTTTCTACTACTTTCAAGCTTCTCCAAATTCTCACTGTGGTATCAGAGCTACATAAAGATGGTGATGGCTTTCCCTTAATGATTGAGAATCTTGATACGAACAACTATGGTGCTTGGGAAATCAGAATGGAAGCTTATTTGGAAGGTAGAAATCTCTATGGAATTGTAGGAGGTGATGAAGTTATGCCTACTCCAAGATCAAAAGGAGGACCTACACAAGAGGAGACAAAGAGGCTCACACTTTGGTGAGCAAGGGATGCTCAAGCTAGGTCATACATCTTAAAATCTATCTCTGATTTCTTGTTAGGACATAATACAGAATGCAAAACATGTCAAGAGACTTGGGATGCCCTCAAGACCTTCTTCTCTACTAGCACCAAAGCTAGGAAGAATTATTTATTAATTGAATTCAACCAAATGAAGAGGACACTAAAGCAAACTATTATAGAATTTGTCGCCAAGTTCAAGGATTTTGCACATCAATTAGCATAAAGAAAGACTTGATTGAAGAAGAGGCCATCATGGGGCTGATTCTTAGTAGACTTAGGAGTGACAAGCAATGGCAATCCCTCACTATAGCCTATGGTCTTATCATGGATGTACAAACTCATGATTTCAAAATATTTCTTGATTGAATATTAGGCCAACATTAATATGAAGGAAGGTAATTCTTATCAAGGTAACTCAACAAGTTCTCTTTATACAAACAAGAAAGACAAAAAACACAAAGGCAAGCAGAAGGAAGACAATGATGAGGAGATTTCTCAAACCAACTATGCAAGCAAGAGCAAGTGGAAAGGGAAGAATAAGGGAGAAAAGCATGACAAATAAAAAGGGTAGGATGTTCAATCTTGTGCCATCTGGAGCAAGACCAACCACACCACTCAAAATTTTTGGTTCAATGGAAGGACTCAATAAGAAAGTGGTAGAAGTGGATTTTGCAACACTGGAGGCACAAATTCAACAACAACAATAGAAGTCACAATAGAAGAGACTTCAAAAACTACTCAAAATATCAATCTCATGAAGATTCATTTCTTCTAATGAATCTGAGTCACAAAGAAGGTAAAGACAATGAACACCTATTCTATATAGATTCTGGTTGTTCAAACCATGTTGTTGGTAATGTTGCTATTTATGTGAGTTGGAAAGTCCAAAGCATAAGCATGAAGTAGAAACAAGGGATGATACTAAGCACAATGTGGAGAAGATTGGTAATGTCAAAGCTTCCAATGGTAGGTCAAAAACTCTGAGTAACTTCTCTATGTACCCACTATCACTAAAAACCTAATACGTGTAGACCAAATAGTTGAAAAAGGCTTGCAAGTTAGGTTCACCCAACATGAAGCGTTTATGGAAGACCCATTTTAAGGCTTCAAGAAGATAGCCAGAGATGATAAGCATGGTAGAATCTTTACTTTTGAAGTAGGAGAAACCAAGAACATAGCTCTATTCTGTTGGATTTTATTGACCTCCAAAATATATCTGGAAGTAGGTGGAACCCCCTAGGAACAAGTTGACCTTCTCGCAAACTCCTTCATAGAAAACTAGTCATGCTTGCAGATCTTACTGTTCTCTAGTGGCTTAGAATTTTTTAAAACTATTTTTAACCACATATACTAGAGACCAAGAGCTTTCCAATGAGCCAAAGAACACTCAATTTGGATAAATACACAACGAGATATGACCTCTGCAAGTTTGAGGTTTAATGGAGACCTTCAGCAAGGGGTGAACCTGAGAATACACACTCCTTGCAGAGAGTATTGCTCTCAGCTCACAAATCCAATGATTATGAAAAATGACAGTATGAAAGTAGACAGTAAGAGCGTTCAAATGAGCTATCAAACATGTAATTTGGATATATAATGAGGGAGCTACAAGCTCTACAATCTCTGCATACAAAACTACAGCAATGTAGAGATACACATATGATTCTCTTGGACATCCCAAAAGATCACGACTTCTCTCCTCTTTTTATAGCATGGAGAACTAATCTAAAACCTTCCTAATACATCTAAATTCGTGGTAGACACTTGGGTGGAGATATTACATGACTCAAGTGCTCAAATAAGCAAAGTATTGATGGACTTTGAGAACTAGCCACATCGACCTTCCACTAGGACACCACTGCAGCTCCCTTGTGACTCACTAATTTGACTCATCATGTTCTAGAACTCACGTGGTATTTTGGCTATATTTTATGAATAATATGAGCCTTCTTTAAGTATTTGAAGACTTCCCAAAAGTTTTTACATAATTTGAAACTTATACCCTACATAAAACAAATGTTCGCAACATTCTCCCCCTCAAGTTTCAAAAGGTATTTCCTTCATGCCAAGAATATAGTTGAATCTTTGAAGCTTTGGTCCATCCAAGGATTTGGTGAAGATATCTGCAACTTGATCCTTTGTTCCCACAAAAGAAACTTGTACTTCATTGTTTATGGCCTTCTCTCAAACATAATGATAGTGAACCTCTATATGCTTTGTTCTAGCATGAAAAATAGGATTTGAGGTCATATGAATGCTGCTCAAGTTATCCCCATATATCAGTGGTACATCAACCTGCACATTCAAGTCATGAAACAACTTTTTAAACCACATAACCTCAGTAGTAGCCAATGCTAAACCTCTATACTCAGCCTCTGTTGAAGATAAAGCAACGATAGGCTGTTTCTTTGAACTCCATGTTAATGTCTTGTTTCCTGCTATTACCACATATCCACTTGTGGATCTTCTGTCATCTTTGCTTCCAGTCCAATCTGCATCACTAAAGACTTTAAGAGTTAGATCAGCATCATGACTATAAAATAATCCTTCATTCATGGTACCTTTCAAATACCTAAGCACTCTTTTTGTTGCATGCATATGAGGTACTCTAGGTTCATGCATAAACTCTGACAATACTCCTACTGTATAGCATATATCAGGTCTGGTTTTTGTCGCATAAATCAAAGGTCCTACCATGGATCTATATGCATTCATATAATGCAACTCATCACCTTCCTTTGCACTCAACTTTACATTACAGTCCATTGGAGTAGAAACAAATTTACATTCCTGCATACCAAACCTTTTCAGCATATCACATATATACTTTCTCTGTATCAACCACATACCTTCATCGCCATACACAATTTCAATCCCAAGAAAGTATCTACGCAAACCAAGATCTGAAATTTTAAATTCCTTTCCCAAATTACCTTTTATCTCTTTAATTGCTTTTGCATCATTCCCTGTAATTAACAAGTCATCCACATAAATGCATACATAGATACACATGTCATCTACATGTTTTACATAAAGTGAAGGATCAGCATGACTCGCTATGTATCCTTGTAGCATAAGATACTTTACCAACCTTGCATTCCATGCCCTTGGTGCCTGTTTAAGACCATACAATGCCTTATTTAACTTGCATACATGATTAGGACGTTTTGCATCCACATAACCATCTGGTTGTGACATATACACTTCTTCATTTAACTCACCATTAAGAAAGGCATTCTTTATATCAAGTTGATATATATTCCACCTTTTACTTGCAACTAAAGCCAACAAAGTTCTCACTATTGCCATGTTTGCTACTCGAATAAATGTTTCCTCATAGTCCAATCCTTGAGTTTGATTATATCCTTTTGCTACAAGTCTAGCCTTATATCTTGACACACTACCATCACTATTTCTTTTAATCTTATAAACCCACTTGCAACCAATTACCTTTTGTTTTGGTGTCTTTGGAACTAAATTCCAAGTCTTGTTATCCTGTAGTGCTTCCATTTCTTCTCTCATTGCTTTTTCCCACTTTTCATCTCCTTTTGCCTCATCATAACATGTGGGTTCATTTTCCTACTCAACTTTTGTCATAAAAGCATAATGAGTATTCATGAAAGATTCATAAGTATACCTTTGAGGTTGCTTACTCACTCTTCAAGTTCTTCTTACCTCCAATGTAGATGCTCTTCCTTTCTTATTAGGAACCTTTGATGATTCTCCATACTCACATACATCACTAATTTCCTCTCCTTCATCATTAACTTCAACAAGTTTGAGTTTACCTTTACTTTTAACACTTGGAGGTGACTCTTGCCTTAATCTTCCATCGAAAGGTAGCTCTCTTTCTTCATCCAAACCACTTTTCTCATCACTTAAACTTCTTGTGGGCTGAGGTAAGCACTCATCTCCTTTACCTGTATCTTCTTCATCTCCATTTATGACCTGCAAACTTTTCTTATCTACATACCATGAAAGTGATTCATCAAAATTTACATCTCTTGAAACAACCACCTTATTGGTATGAGGATTATAACATCTATATCCTCTTTGAGTATCTGCATAACCAATAAATATACACTTTTCTGATTTCACATCAAGTTTTGATCTCACTTCACTAGGTACATGTACATAACATACACAACCAAATACTTTCAAATGACTTACACTTGGTTTCCTTCCATGACATACCTCATGTGGTGTCAAATGATGAACTCCAGCAGTAGGTACTCTATTCATAATGTACACACTTGTGCTAACAGCTTCAGCCCAAAAAGAATTAGGCAAAAACATATCATTTAGCATGCTTCTAAATGCTTCTGCTATGATTCTGTTTCTTCTTTCTGCAACTCCATTTTGTTGTGGAGTATACCTGCATGTAACTTCTCTTTTGATACCGTCATCATACAAAAAATCAGTAAAAGCTTGAGAGAAATACTCTCCCCCTCCATCGGATCTTAGCTTCTTAACATATCTTCCTGTTTGCTTCTCGACAAATGATTTAAAATTTTTGAAAACAATCAAAGACTTCACTCTTATGTTTAATGAAATACACAAATGTCATTCTACTATGATCATCAATGAATGATACATAGTACTTATTACCAACCAAGGATGCCTCTTTAGTAGGACCCCATACGTCCGTGTGTATAAGGTCTAGCAATCCACTGCTTACATAGCTTGAATGCTTGAAAGGCTGTCTACTCTGCTTACCCATTTGACATGCTTCACAAAAATGCACCATATGTTGCTTAGTAAGATCAGGTAATCCTTCAATAATCCTCTTCTTTGATAGCTCCTTTAACCTGTGTACATTCATGTGTCTAATTGTTTTGTGTCATAGATCAAGCTCTGCTATTCGATGCATACCATAAGAGAAATAGTTTGTATGATTTGGGTTTACCTTGAATGTAAACAATCTACGTTGTTTTTGACCTCTAGCAATTAACCTCCTTTGCTTTGGATCCTCAATGAAGCGACCTGCATGATTAAATCTTATTTGCAAACCTTTTTCTACCATTTGCCCAACTGACATCAAATTCTTAGTGATCGTTGGCACATAAAGTACATCCTTTAAGCAATTTGTCTTGCTCTTATCCTGCATAACAACATCTCCAACCTGCATAATCTTATGTGTTGTCCTTTACATGAAGGATTATGCATATTAGAAAACCATGAAGCATCATGTGACTTATGGTTAGAACAACCACTATCTACATACCATACATCACTATTGCAATTCATCTTAGTTTCTACATTCATCATAAGAAGAGAATCATAATCATCACTTTTACCTTCAACTGCATAATTTCCTTGTTGTTTACCTCTTCTTGAATAGCCTCCTCTTCGATTACCACCTTGATTATTTTCATTTTGATAACAATCTTTGGCATAGTGTCCATACCTTCCACATATATAGCAATTGTTGTTATCTTCACTCCTTTGTCTTTGATTGTAGTTGTAGTAGCCTCTCGTACCTCTAGCGCTTGATCTTCCTCTTCCTCTTGTGTTGAAGAAGCCACTTGAAGTCCCTTGATCATCGCTCCTTCTTCCTTGACCTCTATTTGAACCTCTTCTACCTCTGTTTCCACCTCTTGATGATCCTACATAAAGAGCTTGTCCTTGAGATCCTTTTTGATTTGAAGTAGAACCATTTAGATTCATCTCCTCCGTGACCATGAGAGCAACAAGTTGATCAAAGTCTAGTAATTCTCCTCTAACATAAATTAAAGTAATGAATGGTTTCCATCTCTCATCATTCTTGAGTCCGTTGAAAGTATGTGCAACCAAGTCGTCGTCCTCCACATGAGCTTGAATTGATCCTAGTTGATCTGCAATCTCTTTAACCTTCAACAAGTAATCATTGATCGATGTCCTTGTATCTTTCTTTATGTTATTCAACTAATTTTTTAGTTGAATCTTCCTTGCTCTTGTACCTATAGCATACAACCTTTCCAATGCAAGCCAAACATCTCTACTTGTTTCTAGATCTTGTATGTGTCCTACCATTGAATCTTGAATATTTTGTGATAAAAATGAATATAACCCTTTTGTCTCTTTCATTCCAAAGTCTAAACTCCCTCAATTGTTGCTGATTTGGATCCTCTGGTAATATAGGTTTGATATCCGTTTCATCAATCAAACCATACAAGCCTCTACCTTGCAAGTATGCTGTGATTCTAAATTGCCATGCTTGATAGTTGTTCTTATCAAGCTTCTCTATTTGTGCATGTTGATCGCCCATTGTGCAAAATACTAAACTTCCTCCTTTAACCCTCCTTTTGGATATATGTGATAAGAAGAAGTATGAGATTTACCTTTGTAATAAAGTCTATGCACCTTTCTTTGCTTGGATGTTGCTTGAGATGCTTCCTTGCTATCTCCTTCTACCTTTGTGTAGTGTCGATGATGAACTGCTACTCCAATAGCTTCAAATTCTTCATCAAGGTATTATAACCTTCTCCAAGCCTCAATTCCTTGCTCTGATACCAATGTTGGAGTTTATTGACCTCCAAAATATAGCTCGAAGTAGGTGGAACCCCCTAGGAACAAGTTGACCTTCTCGCAAACTCCATCATAGAAAACCAGTCATGCTTGTAGAGCTTACTATTCTCTATTGGCTTATAAATTTTTAAAACTATTTTAACCACATATACTAGAGACCAAGAGCTTTCCAATGAGCCAAAGAACACTCAATTTGGGTAAATACACAAGGAGATATGACCTCTGCAAGTTTGAGGTTTAATGGAGACAATCAGCAGGGGGTGAACCCGAGAATACACACTACTTTGCAGAGATTACTGCTCTTAGCTCATAAATCAAATGATTATGAACATTGATATTATGAAATTAGACATTAAGAGCTTTAAAATGAGCTATCAAACATGTAATTTGGATATATAATGATGGAGATACAAGCTCTACAATCTCTGCATACAAAACTACAGCAGTGTAGAGATACACATATGACTCTCTTGGACATCCCAAAAGATCACGACTTCTCTCCTCTTTTTATAGCTTCGGGAACTAATCTAAAACCTTCCTAATACATCTAAATTTTTGGTAGACACTTGGGTGGAGATATTACATGACTCAAGTGCTCAAATAAGCAAGGTATTGATGGACTTTGAGAACTAGCCACATTGACCTTCCACTAGGACACCACTGCAGCTCCCTTGTGACTCACTAATTTGACTCACCATCTTCTAGAACTCACGTGGTATTTTGGCTATATTTTATGAATAATATGAGCCTTATTGAAGTATTTGAAGACTTCTCAAAGGTATTTACATAATTTGAAACTTGTACCCTACATAAAACAAATGTTCGCAACATATTCAACTTTGGGTCTCAAACCCTAAGTGAGCTTGAAGTGTGGCATAAGAGACTTGCTCATGTGAATGAAAGAACCTTGAAGGATATATGTATTATTCAAAGTGTTCTAAGATTGCCAAACATATCAAATCAATACATGATGAACATATGTGATGCTTGTGAAATTCAGAAGGCACAAAGGCAACTTTTGAACCACAAAGGCTACATCCACAACCACCTTTTGGACTTAGTACACACTAATGTGTGGGGACCAAGTCAAGAACCTTCATTGGCAGGCTCAACGTATTATGTTTCCTTTGTTAATGATCATAGTGGATGGATAATTCTACATTTTATCAAAACACAACTTGAAGTATTTGAATGCTTCAAGAAGTACCTAGCACATATGAAAAATCATACAAGTAGAACATTGAAGAAACTTAGATCCGATGGAGGTTGAGAATACTTCCCCAAAGAATTTGATGAGTATATGCAGGATAAAGGCATCAAAAGGGAAGTGAGTACTAGGTATTCTCCTCAACGGAATGGTATTGTAGAGAAGAGGAATGAAATCCTAATTGGATCAGCAAGGACAATGCTTGAAGAGAAGAAGCTACCACATTATTTATGGACAGAAGCAATCACAACTGTTGTGTATCTTGTGAACAGAACTCCATCCAAACCTCTTCAAGGTATGATCCCTTATGAAGCTTGGAATGGTAGAAAACGAAGTCTAGGTCATTGCAAAATTTTTGGTTGTTTAGCATGTACCTTCACAGATTAGAGATAAACTAGATGAAAGAGCAATGAGAGCAGTATTCATTGGATATGATTCAACGTAAATGGGCTATAGGTTTTATCCATCCACAAAGAAATTTACCACAACAAGGGATGTTTGTATTATTGGATTTCAATGTCTATAGAAGCACACAAATAACACAAGGAAGAAGAAGAAGCTTGGAGCACAACAAGAATAGAATTTCCACTGATGAAGACAAAATCAAAGTAATTCTGGATTTGCCAAGGCCAAAGACTACTAAAGAATTGCAAGCATTTATGGGACATTGTGGATATTATCATAGATTCATTCACATGTATGCCATAATTGTGAGGCCTCTTTATGGATTGTTGACTCAGTTTACCTCGACAAAAGAATGTCAAAAGGCGTTCAACGAACTAAAGAGTCGCTTGAGTTCAGCACCAATTTTGAAAGTACCAGATTGGAATAAACCATTTCATATTCATGCGGATGCCTCCAAGTTTGCCATTGGTTGCATCTTAACACAACAAGCAGATACAGGAAAGCTAGACCACCCTATAGCCTATGCTAGTAGATAATTAAATCAAGTAGATAATAAATTAAGACACTACTTATTAGCAAAAAAATTCAAATTCTTCATTGATCATCAAGATCTATTGTATCTAGTCAATAAGCCATGTAATGCTGGATGACTAGTACGATGGTTTCTATTGTTAAAGGAATTTGATTTTGAAGTAGTAGTCAAAAAAGGAAATACTCACATCCATGTTGATCACCTATCAAGAATGACACATGGAGAACCTCCTACAGGAGTGGCAGATGATTTGCTGGATACTCATCTTTTCAACCTGGAAGTATGTCCAGAATGGGCTAAAAAATTGATTCCCATACTCACGCATGGACCTATACATAGGATCAATTTAAACAAGATTCAGGAGTTATGGAAAACTAAAAATCTCCATATCATAGCTGGAAGCTTATATCACCAAGATTCAAGTGGATTAATTTTGAGATGTGTGGAAGAAGATGAGCAAGAAATGCGGCTTCAGAGAGCACACATGAATCAATGGAAAACTCATCAAAGTGTTAATGGGACTTGGCAAGAGCTTAAGAGATTAGGAGTGTATTGGATAGATATGTAGAAAGCTACACATGTTTATGTCTCAGCATGTCCCATTTGTCAAGAAAGAACACCTGAAGAGAACTCTACTCTATGTTACTCAACAATAGCACCTAGATGGAGCATGCCTCTAGTGAAATTCTTGAAAACACAAGAGTACCCAGAAGGAGCTAGTTTGGCAAGGAAGCGAGCCCTTGAGGAACAAAGCAAAGATTATGTACTTGTAGGCAAACAACTTTTCAAGAGAGGAAGGGACAACCAATTAAGAATGTGCATCCATGAGGATGAGTATATTCTAGTTTTGGAAATGGCTCACACGGGAGCCGCAGGAGGACATTTTTCATAAAACTGCAAAAATGATTCTCTTTGCTGGATTGTGGTGGCCAACACTCTATCAAGATGCAGCAACATATGTCCAAAGATGTGATACATGTCAATGAACAAAGTATCCTATTAGAATAGATGAAATGCCATTATGACCTATGATACGTGCTAGAGCATTTACCAAATGGGGAATAGATTTTGTAGGACCTATTAGCCCACTAGCGAAAGGTTCTCATGCCGAGTATATAATTGTCACAATCGATTATTTGACCAAATGGGTAGAAGCCAAGGCAACTAAGAAGAACGACGCAAGGACCGCGACTAAGTTTCTCTTTGAGAACATATTCACTAGATTTGGATTGCCAATAGAAATTATGAGTGATAGAGGCACACACTTCGTAAATGAAGTAATAGAAGCCTTGATGAATGAATTCTTGGTGATTCACAAGAAACCAGCTCCCTATCACCCACAAGCCAATGGATAGGCTGAAAGTTCAAACAAGATCTTGTGTACAGTGCTTACAAAGATTTTTAATAATGGAAGATCTGATTGGGACAAGCAGTTACATCATGCTATATGGGAATTCAGAGTAGCATACAAGACAGCTCTAGGAACTACTCCGTTTAATCTAGTGACAACCAGAATGCCATTTTACCAATTGATTTCCTAGTTCCTACTCTTAGAGTAGCCTCGAACTACGAATGGATTGGACGTGAGTTATCCAATCAATTGGACCAAATCGAGAAGCTACATGAAACTAGATTACAAGCGGTAGCACACATTTATGCTGCAAAAAGGCGACAAAAAGCATACTTTGATGCTCATATCAAGAGTAAATGTTTGAAAGAAGGAGATTTAGTCTTGGTATATACTTTAAAGCAACATGCAAAGAAGCTGCAAAAAAGAGGATATGGTCCCTTCATGATCAATCGCATATCAACTAGCGAAGCCATCAATCTAGCAACCCGAGATGGAGAAGTACTACCGAACTAGATAAGTGGTTGTCGAGTGAAGAAGTACTTAGAACCATTAACAGAGGAGATGCTATCAAGACTTCTAGCAGCAAGAAGTAGACGAGAAGAAGATGAGAAAATACGCGAGGAAGCATGACAGGAAGCCCTAGAATGAATAAGAAAACGGAAGGAGTGGACGAGAGGAAGGGATGAGAGATACCGCCAAGGTGCAAAACCCATTGCAATGGCTAATTTTAGAGCCTTAGAAACCCTAGGACATCAAGTGTGACAACCTTATTTGAACCTAGGAGTGGGAACAGAGGAGTATCAACTGGCAAATGCCCTCATTGACACAGGAGCAACTCTAAGCTACGTCATATTTTATTTGGCCCATCAACTTAAGATCCAAATGCAGCCCACCAAAGCACATCTGATTGGAATAGGAGGCAATGTTACTGAATGCATAGGTGAGATAACCTTATCATTGCACCTAGGCAATAACGGATGCAACAAAATCTATTGGTGTGCCACGATCAAGATCTATTAGAAGAACTTGTGTTAGGTCAAGATTGGATATATGAATATGATGTAACCATTCAATTGTCCTTAGGCTACATCTCAGCCAAGGTAGGACATCGAGAAGTGTTTAGTTTATTAGATGAAAGCCTAGTCAAATCAACTTGCTTAGCTCTGAGAGCTCAATTAAGCATGCATGAAGGTGATTGTGCATCTACCTCTACTGTGGAACCCTCACCTCCAAGTGCTTCACTTGTGTTTACATCATCTATTAATCTCACACCTCCTCATCATCCACTGAGAGCCCTAGTGAGGAATTGAGTCCAAGAGCAACTAGTCAGAGTAATCAACCAAAACTTCCCACATTAGAATATATCCCATTCAAGGAACCAAATAGGCATGGATTCAGAAAGATCAAGTAGCAGCATATCATGAACAACAAAGCCATCACCTACACAGGAACCAACAACAGGTCAAGACTACAACCCAAGCTGGATCACTAGGTCTACAAAAGATTTTTCAATTATGGATCCCAAAGAAACTGATTGCTGCTTAACCCTCAAGAACGCATATATGGATTCCCAAATCAACTATGCCAACGAAGAAAACTAAATTGAAGACACCAGTACAAAGGAAGGATCCATCCAAAATGAAGTCAAAGGATGAAGAAAGACACAATAACCCAAAATTGCAGAAAGAGGAGTACTCAAAGAAATCAACTCAAAGATATGTATGGTGAGCAAAGAAGAATCACAATACAACAGCTACACAAAGCATAAGAGGAGACCCACTTGCAGTCAAGAACAACAAAATAAAGCTGATTTGGATACCAAATCTCGATTGCCATCTACAAACCCGCTAGTAACTCCTTCTTGCACACATCTTGAGTTCCATACACCTCAAACGTGCATGATAGGGCCACATTACAAGGCCATGAAATCGGCACCTAATTCTTCTTCTACTTATTAGTGATGCTTATTTCCCTCCCAAGGAATAGGAGAGCACTTGTACAATAAACTCAAGGAAAATAATTAAAAATAAAATAAAGCTTCGTCTATTCACTAACATTTTTGTTTTCTTTCAGCAAAAATAAGAAAAATTATATGAAAAAATCCCAGGTATTGCCTTCCTTACACCCACGAGGAAGGACGACACAAGTCACTCAGAGAACTGTTCGATTTATGGTGACTAAGTGGAAGATAAGTAATGCAACCACTTTTACATTGATTGTGGTGTGCTTTAAGTGCAGATGCCATCATCTGATTTGGAAGTTACGCATGAGGAAGAGGTCTTGGTTCTTCTTTTGGAGTCAATTATGAAAGCAAGAGGTCATTGGTTCTGCGAAGACCAATCGGTGGCATACCTCATCTTTTTGGAGACCATCAAGATTATGGACAGAGACCATCAATTTCCATTGGTTTCGTAGGATTTCCAAACTCTACAACATGGATTACCAAGCATTACAGATGTATGGACAAGGGCAATAATTCATGCATTTTTACGACTTCCAATTTATCTTCGAGATTTTCAACGATGTACCCAGGGGATGAACACGTTGTAGGCCGCAGTAGTGGATATGCCCTCAGTACCAGAAGCAACAGTTCTTAACAAAACTAGCGAATGGAAACATGTTCGATTTATGCATGAGCTCATCAACAAAGCTTTTGGATGGACTCAAGATGGCCTAAAAAATCTCAAAAATGAATGTCATGATGCTAAAAAGAAGACCTTTGTGGAAATCAACAGGACGGATATTGAAGAGTCAGTTTGGGTGGTGCATCAACATTTTTGTTTCAAAATCATGAACAGATATACAACACCTCAAAAGATTGTAGTTCAATTGCTATCTCATGCTATGAGGCAAATCAGGAACAAAGTCAACTTTATGCCATACATATAGGAACGTTTATTCAAAGCTAAGAAGAAATGGGACAATGAGAATTTTTTGAATGGGAGCTCTGCCTTGACATTATTGATCTACGAAGCACTAGATATGAAGGAATGCTTACGATTAATGCCAACCTCTATTGAAATGAAAAGATATGTGAAGTCTGCAACAAATGAGAGATTTGACTCGAGGATTATGCATTCAAGAACATCACCTAGCCACAAACGTTGTTGAGTATTACATCAAGCACTCCCACCTACAAGGGTCTCTCAGGGATGATAGATGCTAGAGAGGGGGGTGTTGGTAGCAGTCAGGGCAGTCAAGGCCTTACAAGACAAGGAAGCTAATGAAGGGAGTCAGAGCAGAGAGAAGGACCAAGTAGGCAAAGTAGTTAACACAGATTCGACAGGTAGGCCACATAATTTTTCATGACGCAATATTTTCCAAATAGTGATTTTAGTCACTTCACACCATTGTAGATACCATTTTCCATTATTCCTACTCCATTTTGTGCAAGTCGAGGAGTCCTCGAGCTTGAGGAGTATATCATAATTTTTAGAGCTCGTTTGAGCCTCCAAAATAGCCTAGGAACTAACTTTTAACTAGGCCAAACACTAGGTCTAGACAGGGCCAAAAGCTAGTAGAGAACTATAAAAAGAGCTAGAGATCTCATTTTTGGGGTTAGCTAGTTAGAGTTTTGAGCTATTTAAGAGACCTTTTGAGTAATAGAAAGAAATCCATTGTTCCTCTCTTTGTTCTTGTGTTGTGTGCACGTGTGTGTGTGTGTATGTGTGTTCCTGCTTGTGTGCTTCTCACTCACACACTTGTGCCTTCACTTGCTCATAGTCGTCATACTAGTTCGCACATCTCTACGGTTGGACATTTATGAGGTGGATCTCCTCACATTGGTACTTGCCATTGTGCTAGAGTGAAACCTTTGCTATGCCCGATGGAGTGGTTGCTAGGGTTGCTGGGTCTACCATACTGGTGTGGTGGGTACTTGTTTTGGTATCTCACCTGTTATGGATATGGATGTGGATAATTTTGCCTAAAAACTTGCTTGTTATATGGGAAATCCTATGTAGTATGGTTAGTGTATCTCCTTTCTATGGTACATTATTGGCTATTAAGGTTCACTTGGGGTTGAGCCATGATTGGGCATACATTAGCCATATGGTCTCCTCCACATGTATAGCATCGTTTCACTGGGGCAAATCTAGGTATCTATGTGCTTGAGACTCTAACTTCTGAGCTACCTTCTCGGCAAGTTCCTTATAGATGTAGAAGGTTTGGAAGTGAGGTTAGTAGAGCTATCTGAATCTTTATAGACTTTTGAAAGCTCTAATTCCTCCCCTAGATTATCGTCTATATATATGCACATGCATACACAATCTTCTATGGATCTAGGGTCCTTCAAGTACACATAAGATCTTAATTTGGTACTTAACAGACCATCTAGAAATAATGCCACTTGTTTGGCTCATGTTGGTAAATTTGACATTGGGCATCTCTCCAAATACTGCCTAAATCTTTTGCCTGTGAGTCTCACTATCTCTTGTGGTGTTTGTTTAAAGCTATGGCTCAGTGATGTAGTGTTGTGCCTAATGCCACTTTTGGAGAATTCAGTCATAAATGCTTCTAGCAACTGGTTTATATTTCTGAATTGACCTTGGTGTAGTGGTTGAAACCATGTTAAGGTAGTGTTCTTGAGAGTTCGACTGAAGGTATTGTACTGACTGAATAGATCCTCAACTTTTTCAACTTTCAAAACTTGTCTAAACTCTACTACATGATCGTATGGATCTCTCATGCGATCAAACTAATTCTTCATGGATTTAAGCAGTTGAGTAGGTCTCAAGATTTTGGGGTGTTCCCTAGGCCTAGACAAGGGAAGTTCATCCATGCCTCTTTGATATCTCGGATTGTTGTCTCTTTAGCCTATTCTATCTGCATCTAATATTGTAGGGACCTTCTGGTGTCTATAAATAGGTTGTGCTTGCACTACCTACTAGTCGTTCCATGTTAAAGGACATCTCTGAATCACTCATTTCCGAACTAAGTATGTAGGGATAATCACTAAGTTGTTGGGCCCACGACCTAGCTGTAAGGTTGACACTAGCCTTAGATGATGTAATACTTTATCGGTCTCTCCCTAGGTGTCTACCTGACCTAAGGTTCATATGCCCAACTGATCAGCCCAATGACCCTTGTACAATCACGTTGCTAATTCCTTGATATAAATTACTTGTTCTTTTTAATTTCTTACAATGTATTTCCTTGTTTTTAAATATATGTCATTAGGAGCACTTAAGTTTGTCATAATTGATATTCTTCGTCCAATCAAATTGGCTTCTTTGCCCTTAAGTTGTCCCTTGATTGCAATTGATCTATTCTTGAACTTGAGAATTTAAAGGCTCTTAGAACTTAAGTGTTTTCTTATCATGCCTCTAATCAATCAAAACCACTATTCGCACTTAGCCTATGCTAAGAATCGACTGAGGGGTTGAGAGATCTTCCAACCTCAAGTCACTTCTCCTTGGTTGCACTTGTATGCCTAGGAAGCATGTTCCCAAGCTTGTACACACTAGCACCTTGCTTTGGTCTCTCCAAGAGATCTCAATGATCCTGTAAAAGTCCCGAAGTTACATCAAAACTTAAATTTAATGAAATTAACACACCATTTTTATTCATGTAATTCAACAACCAAATTTTCACTTGCCTTTATGAAAGACTTCCTTAGAGACCCCTTAGATTCCTTCCCCCTGTGGAAGGTCAACTTCAAAATACTATATCTAAAACTCAAGATCATAGGAAATAGATTTTGTATGAAAAAGTTATGTCTATTCAGGGTTCTCGGGGCTAAATCAAGCAAACAAGAAAACAAGAATTCTTGAATTATTTTCTTGGGGGCCTCACTATGCTCCAATCACTTGAAATTTATGATCAAAACTAGCCCAAAATTTGAAAATTAAAGAACCCTACAAAATTGGACAAAAATATCTATCACTTGCGATGGAAAGAACTGTCCATCGTGGTGTGTCAATTGCGATGGAAAGAGTTGTCCATTGTGGCATGTCAATCACAATGGGCATGTCCACGGCAATTGATAGTGTCAAGCGTGATTGATGGTGTTTGTTGGCATACAAAGCAACAAAGGAGTCATGCACAATACGGCAACAAGGCCAGATCATTTTTTCCCATAGATTATGTACAACTCAAGTGATTTTAATCACTACACAAACATTGTAAATCCCGTTTTTGGTAGATTAAACTCCATTTTGTGCAAGCCGAGGAGTCCTCGAGCTTGAGGAGTATTAGAAGTACCATCGTACCAATTTTCATAATTTTTAGACTTCGTTTGAGCCCTCAAATAAGCCCTGGAACCTAATTTTTAACTAGGCCGGACACTAGGTCTGGACAGGGCCAAAACTAGTCAAAAACTATAAAAGGAGCTAGAGAGCTCATTTTTGAGGTTAGATTGTAATTGAAACGAACTTGTAAGAGCTTTTGAAAGTAATCTAAAGAACTCCATTGATTCTCTCTCTTTGTCTTGCCGTGTGTGTGCGTGTGTGTGTATGTGTGTGCATGCTTGTGTGCTTCTCACTCACGCATTTGTGCCGCCACTTGCTCGAGGTCTTCATACCATCCTCACGTCTTCCCGGATTGACATTAAAGGAGGTGCTACTCATCACTGAGCTACACCAAATTTTGGCGCCGTTGCCGGGGATCGAGCTTTGAGGACGAGCGTGTGATGGTAAGACGTAGAGTTGACGCGTTGGAGTTGTAGGTATTTTCTTCACTCTCATCGGTTTTCTTTTACTTTCTTCACCATCTTCATCATCATCATCACCATCTCCCACGTCCATCTCCATCATCGCGAAACTTTCAGTTTTTTGACTATATCCCCATCTCCACCTCATTTCCCTCATTTCACTTGTGAGAGAGAGCGAGAGAGCGAATTTGCATGCGCTGTTTTTGCATGTTTCTTGAGCTATTTTGCAGGTTTTTTGCTGTACCATCATCCCCAGCAGTGTGCGCAGGTACGACAGGCTCTGCACAGGTCCCGAGACGACGATCTCTGTCTATCGCGACAGACAGAAAATCTTAACATTTTGTGAATGCATGATTAGCACTATAACCTACACCTTGAGGGCACTCTAGATCACTAGAAGTTTTTCAAAAATTTGCGTTTTTTCAGTCTATCGCGACAGACACCGTCTATCACGACAGACACTGTCTATCGCGACAGACATCGTCTATCGCGACAGACAGAGACCCACGACAGATAGCATCTATCGCGACAGACACCGTCTATCGCGACAGACAGAATTTCACGATAGACACTGTCTATCGCGACAGACACCGTCTATCGCGACAGACAGAATTTCACGATAAACACTGTCTATCGCGACAGACACCGTCTATCGCGACAGACAGAAATCCACGATAGATAGCGTCTATCGCGACAGACACCGTCTATCGCGACAGACAGAATTTCACGACAGATAGTGTCTATCGCGACAGACACCGTCTATCGCGACAGACAGAAATCCACGATAGATTGTGTCTATCGCGACAGACACCGTCTATCGCGATAAACAGAAATCCACGATAGATAGCGTCTATCGCGACAGACACCGTCTATCGCGACAGACAGAATTTCACGACAGATAGCGTCTATCGCGACAGACACCGTCTATCGCGACAGACAGAAATCCACGATAGACACTGTCTATCGCGACAGACACTGTCTATAGCGACAGACAGCCCCCACGATAGATTGTGTCTATCGCGACAGACACCGTCTATTGCGATAGACAGGCATTTTCGGCAAAAAATTAAGGAGTGAATTTTTGGAAATTTAGGCTAAATTTTGGGCATATTTGCACTTTCATGTACTCATATACTTACGAAGGCCTTAGAAAATGCATTAAAACCCCTGAAAGGTTCGGTTTGTCTAGTCAACCCCCTAAACCCTGAACGGTCATAACTTTTTCATACGAAATCCATTTTCGGAGCTCTAGAGCTTGTCGGAAAGCTCGTGACATATACTACACGCCCTCAACTGTTTTTTATAAGAATAACGCGTTGATTTTCAGATAGGATCTTTGGAAGTTGACCCACAGAGGGGTAGAAACACCAAGGGAGCTCTAGAGGAAATTTCTAGCAATACATAAGGGGGAACAAAGTGTCTGAAATAATTTGTCTGTCAAGTGAAAGGTCTACTTAAAGCTAATCTTGGGATTTATGCAGGCCTATTGAGAAGCAATTGAGAGTATCCAAGCAAGGGTGTTGCGCACGCTTGAGAATCAACTTCTCGAGCACTAAAGAGCAAGGTTCAGCAAGAAAGGTTGGAATATTCTCAACTCCTCTTCGTCAATTCCTAGCTTAGGCTAAGAACGATTAGAAGTAGGAGTAAGTCAGGGCGACGATAGGCCACTATCAAGTTGAAGACTACCTAAAAACTCAAGTTCAAGCTAAAAACTTAATCTCTGTACTGTCGACAACATAAAGGAAAGAACCTAACGTGGAACGATCAACCTGAAAGTACGAAGAACATTCAAGTATTCCTGACGACGTAATAACAGATAAGACTTTAAACACGAGGAATAACTAAAAAGAATCAAGTGACTGGTACCAATTGATCGGCAACGAGGTTGTACTCTGAAAAAAAATTGGGCTAATCCGTTAGGCATATGAACCTTAGATCAGGACGACACTTAGTAAGAGAGAGACAAAGCCTTAGGTCTTCAGAGGCTAGTGTCAATCACACTGCAAGGTCTTGGGCCCAGCAGTTGAGTCGCCACTCTCATTACCCTAGCTCTGATACTAGTGAGTCAGAGATGTCTCAAGGCATGGACAGACCTACGGGAAGTTCAGGTGTGCCTTACTTGTACAGGGTAGAAGGCCCTTACAAAACACAGTTGGAATACCTTAGGACCAACCGATTACGTGCGAGCATCTATGAGGACGGCCTAGGAAGATCTGTGGTCCAGATTAAAAACCCTGACTAATCCATAGGAATAGAACACCCAGCTGTCAAGTTTGAAAATGGTGCATACCTGGACAAAGAAGGAACTATATATGTTGTTGCTAGTCACCCGGATAGGACAGATGAATTTGGGAATGTAATCTTAGAGGCGGACTTAGGTGACTTGGAACAAGGGAACATGGGTGCGGAACCTAGAACCCCTCGAGGTAAATCAGTTCTCACTAGGATTATCACGCCTGAATGGGTCCCCCAAGACAACAAGAGCATAGAGTTGCTCCTCAATCGAGAAACTGATGAAGCCTTTTGAAGGTATAAGTCTAATCAGCCGACAGACATAGGAAATATCATGATCTATGAGTTTAAGGATCCGGATAGCCCAGGCAGAGTGACCTATTTAGATCATGCTTCAGAACGGATCTTTGTGGTGACAGAAAATGATAGGCATGCTTACACTTGGAAGGGTGAATTTATTTTCCCTCAACCAAGATCAAATGTATCCTATGGTCACCCTGGGGCTGGAACTTCCCAAGCTCATGGTACGCAAAGAGACAGAAGTAGAGATAGACCAGAAGTAAGTTTTGCCAACCCAGTGGGCAGAGAAAGAATGAGAATGGAGACAAATAGGGTAGAACCTGAGATACTCAGAGCCCACAGGAACCAAAGAAATGTAGATGGATTCCCTCTGCCGAGGCCTAGAGAGCACACAAGAACTTTGAGACCCACCCAGCTAGTCAAGTCCATGAAGAATTACTTTGACGGCACAGGAGATCCCTATGATCATGTGGCGGAGTTCAAGCAAGTCTTGAGAGCTGAACAAGTGGAAGATCTGTTCACGCAGTACAATGCCTTCGGTCTAACCCTTAGGAACACAGCACTTACATGGTTTCAGCCATTAGATGAGCGTCAGTTCAGAAGCATAGACCAACTCCTAGAGGCATTTATTGTAGAGTTCTCTAAGAGCGGCATAAGACACAATACCTCCTCATTGATTCACAGCTTCAAACAGACCCCCCAAGAGACTGTCAGATTGGCCGGAAGAAGATTTAGACAATATCTTGAAAGGTGCCCTATTTCGGAACTACCCACATCTGCTAAACAAGTAGCCTTATTCCTTGATGGATTGCTGAGTACGAAATTGAGATCCTATGTGTATCTGAAGGACCCTAGGACTATAGAAGAGTGTGTACGCATGTGCATTGATATTGAAGATAACCTAGGGGAAGAACTAGAGCTTTCCAAAATCTACAAAGATTCAGATAGTGCATCTAGTCACTCTTCCATGCAGTCCACATCAATTGAGGAACTTGCCGAAAAAGTAGCTCAGAAATTAGGTGTAACTAGCAAACAAATCCCAAGGTTTGCTCCTGTGAAAAGGTGCTATACATGCGGTGGTGACCATATGGCGAATGTCTGCCCTATTATGGCTCAACCCCAAGTAAACCCTAGTAGCCAGTACTGCACCATAGAACGGAGATACACCAATCACACCGCACAAGATTGCCCATACAACAAGCAGGCAGTTAGGCAACCCTATCCGCAACCCTACCAACAAGGCCGGTACCAGAACCAAAATCCACCACCACAATATGCTAGACCCCAACAAACCTATCAGCAACCATATCAGGCCCAACAGAGACCCCAACCGGTGCTAGCTCAACAGCCTCCAAACCCCGCTAACGTGATTCCAGTAAAGTATGCTGTGGCAGAAAAAAACCTGAATAGGGCCATAGTACCAGTAACCCCTTTGATCTCTGAAAGTGACCCGAGTGACCATAGCTTTGATTCTACACATGTCGATAGTCCCCAAGCTTACTACATGCAGTCTCCAGAACATGGTGAGTCCTACTATAGTGAAGAACCAAGTGAACCTAGTTGGGAGTCGGATTACACGAATGTCATGTATGCAAACCCCAACCCTAGGCCTCAACCTAGGCAGGTACGACCACCCTTTCCTAGAGGACCATGCTACCGATGTCAGGGGGATCACTTCGTTCGTGATTGTCCCTTACCTCCACCTACACAAAATCAGTCCGTGACGATCCAAGGCTTTTGCCAAGATTGTGGAAAAGAACACCTCTTACGAGATTGCCCTAAGAATCCTAACAATATGCCAAAAATCACTCCAATCAACGTTATTGGGTTAGTGGTAGATTCCACAGGAAGTGTCACTTCCACTGCTCCCGTACAGGTAGTCACTCGTGCTCAAGCCTTGCAGCAGAATCAAGGGGTAAACCAGGATAAGAACTCAGAGGCGAGTGAAACCGAGAGCGTAACAAAGAAAAGGACTAGAGCATGGAAAGATAGTCGAGAAAGAATGAAACGACAATGGGCCAAAAAGATGAGTGAGCTTGAGGAAAGCATAAGAGAAACCAAAGCGAGGATAACTGAACTCACAGCTCCAACTCCCTCTCACATTACCCCGCCTCCACCACTCCCACCTCCATCCAACCCACCACTTTCCCCACCGCCTCATCAAATCCCACCACCCCCTAGAGTAGGATCAGTCCTAGCTGACCCCACTCCCGAGGACCTTAATATGATGTTTAAAGCATATCAGGCCAGAATCCAAGAAGGGCCAACCATAACCGATCATGAAAAGTGCTACCCTAGAGCCGAGCTAGAGCTTGAACGAACTAAGATTTGTGCCAAAATGGTGGAATTGGCTCAGACCATGTTTGAGGCCAGCCGCCTATTTAACATTTCTAGTTCAGCTAAGACGCAGTTACACTTTGATGGACTGCTGGAAAGAATAGAGAAGTTAATTGCACAATCAGAGAAGGAACCTGCCCCTCAAAGAAAGGAAAGGGCAAGAGAACGGCTAAGCCAGCCTCTTCAGGAAGCCCATGTGCCTCCTCAAGAAGCTTATCTTCCCCCCCAAAAGTCACATGAGCCTCCCCCGAAAGCTTATGTACCTCCACAGGTGACCCACATTCCTTCTCAGGGAGCGTATGAGCCTGCTCGGAAGAGTAATAGAATAAGTAATCCTCTCCAAGAAGCTTGTGCTCCAGCCATCTGTGGGAACGAGGAGAGAGCCAACGATAGAATAAGCCCTCCTTCCCAGGTTGCTTATGTGCCTAATTCTACGGAGCCAGACACTTCTTCTTCTATGAATCGGTTTGCACCAGACTTCCTACGAGAGATTCAAGAAGATAAATGGGATAACGAAAGTGAGGTCGCCCCTCCATTTGAACTTGTGGACGATGCACACGACCAATTCCCACAAGACATCCCATCCATTTACGGGGAACATGAGAGTACTCGGTCTCATGAGAGATTGGACTTTGAGTCTAATTCCATACAGGAGCTACCCCACTTCACAGGCCCATGGGAAGCAAAGTCCACATGTATGAGAGCACCCACAGTCATGGTAAGGAACGACGACTCAGTCATACCAAGGAACACGGAGGTAGTAACGAACACCAAGGCGCAACGCGATTGCACTTTGGAAGAACTGCTTGAGGATAGACTAAACACGCGGAAATATGTAGCTAGTCAAGTAACTGAAATTGCAAAACCACGTTCCCGGGTAGGATCCCATAGGACAGTGCCAGAAATTCCCTTGGATAAGATAGGAGATATGTGTGAAGGTGAAGAAGGGAACACCTATCTTCCCATTACCTACCAAGAGTACACCACCAAGGCAATTCTAGACTCAGGTGCAGGAGTTGCAATTGCCACCACTTCCCTTTGGAAGCGTTGGGGCAAGCCGGCACTCAGGCCAACGAGAATGAAATTGCAAATGGCCGATGGTCACATAGAGAGACCCCTAGGATTGCTAGAAGGAATAACTCTCACCACTTGTGGTGTCGAGTTTGAGCATAGTTTTGCTATATGTGACTTTAGCAAAAATCATGCCTATGAGATGATTTTGGGAAGACCATTCATGCGACAGTTGCAAGTGGTACATGATTGGGGAACCAATTCTTTGTATCTTCAACACTTGGGTGTTACAACAAAAGTCAATCTCAAGGATTTTTCTCACAGAGATGTTCCTCCTATCCAATGGAATCCCATCCATAGAGCCAAAGATGACACAGAATCGGTGCATTCCATAGGGTCTGGATCCTCATGGATGCATGAAGACACCCACTTATGGATGTGCAAGGTAGCAGTAGAAGAAGAGAAGAGAGAGAAAGCCAGAGAGGTAGGTGCGAAAGAAACCCATAGATCAATCCAAGACCCAGCCTATGCACCTGTAGTTTTTCCAGACGAAGAATTTGAACCTCACGGTTGGGCAGAAATCTTAGCAACAATGGACGTAGCCATCAACGAAGAACAATGGACACCTCACTGTGATGAGGATGGCTATGATATTTCAGTCTTCTCCATAGAGCCAATCATGGGAGAGGCAGTTCTAGAAGAATGCGAACCTAGCCCTGATGCATTTGAGGATGCAAGTGACTCCGATCTAGAGTCAATCATTATGGACCCACCATTTGCATCAGATGAAGAATACCTCCATGGGGTAGAATTTCAAACCCAGGGGCATGGAGAGCTGACAAATGACGTAAGATTAGCAACACATGTGAGCCCAAAGGAAGAAGGGAAGAAACGAAAGAAGAGAGAAGCCTCACCAGAAGAGGAAGAATCTTTGTTTGAGGTCCCCGAAAATTTTAAGAAGTATGAGATAGATGACAGGAGAGTCATGATAAGAATGCCTAAACGGGAGGCACAATCAGGAGAGGCCTATGATAACAAAGAAACCACCAAGAAAATAGTAGTGGCCATAGAAGAAGGAGAGGAGAGATGCACGTATATAGGCCATGACCTGACAGAAGAAGAAGAGCACGAATTGATTGCCTTGCTAAGAGAATACAGAGATGTATTCGCTTGGAGTTACAAGGATTTGAAAGGGGTTGACCCGGACATATGCTCACACACTATTCCCATGACCTCAGATGCTAAACCCTCTAAGCAAAAGCCTTATACATATAACGATAATTACGCCGCTAAGATCAAAGAAGAGATAGATAGACTGGTTGAAGCTGGATTTATCTATGAAATTGAGCACACTGAATGGGTATCCCCCATCGTAGTGGTGCCCAAGAAGAATGGCAAACTGCGTGTGTGCATTAACTTGAAAAAGGTTAATGCAGCCACAATTCGAGATAACTATCCGCTTCCCATCACAGAGCATCTCTTAGAAAGAGTGGCAGGCAAGGAAGTGTACAGCTTCCTTGATGGATTTTCGGGCTACAATCAAGTAGCCATAGCTCCAGAAGACCAGCATAAGACTGCTTTTGCCACAGAGTGGGGCATTTTTGCTTTTAGAGTAATGCCCTTTGGGCTTACCAATGCACCAGCTACCTTCCAGAGGCTGATGTGCCATGTGTTTAAGGAGTTCCTGAGGAAGAGTTTAGAAGTCTATGTTGATGATCTTTGTGCTCATTCCAATGTTAGACAAACTCATATTCCTGAACTCAAACAAATCTTTGACAAATGTAGAGAGTACCAAGTCTGCCTGAACCCAGAAAAGTGTGTTTTTATGGTAAGGCAAGGTAAGATTCTAGGACACATAGTGTCAAAGAATGGCATATCTACTGACGAAGAGAAAGTGAGAGCCATAGCAGAGCTACCTAGGCCAAAGAATGTCAAGGAAGTACAAGCTTTCATGGGGCATTGTGGTTATTATCGACGATTTATACACATGTATGCTGTCATTGCAAAGCCCATGTACGGACTTCTGACAAACTTTGAGTGGACGGATGAATGTGAGAATTCCTTCCAAGAGCTTAAACGAAGATTATGTTCAGCACCAATCTTGACCACACCAGATTGGAACAAGCCATTCCATGTTCATGTGGATGCATCCAATTATGCTATTGGATGTGTGCTTGCACAACCTACTGGTGAAGGTAATATGGATCTTCCAATTGCCTATGCCAGCAGACAATTGAATGCGGCTGAACGGAATTACACCACTACAGAGCGCGAAGGATTAGGCATGGTATATGCAGTCAAGAAATTTAGACACTATTTGCTTGCAAATAAGTTTAAATTTTTTACTGATCATCAGGCACTGTTATATCTTGTAAACAAGCCATGCAATACAGGAAGATTAGTAAGATGGTTTCTCTTGCTAATGGAATATGATTTTGAGGTTGTGGTAAGAAAGGGTAGGACTCACGTGAGAGCTGATCATCTTTCTAGGCTTACATCGGGAGAAGCCCCACAAGGAGTGTCAGATGACCTTCCTGATGCTTACTTGTTTAATTTGGAAGTGGTGCCGCTGTGGGCCAAGCCAATAGTACCAGTATTGACATACGGGCCTAATCATCCAGTGGTGAACACACGGAATAGAGAGATCGTAAAAGCCCAAAAGTACCATATCATGGCAGGCAGCATGTACAAGCACACAGATCAAGGGATCTTGGCTTGTTGCGTAGAAGAGGATGAGTACGCTAAATGGTTGCAATTAGCACATGTAGGTGCGTTAGAGCAACACCATTCAAAGCAACGAACGTTGCAGACTCTAAAGAGATTCGGAGTGCATTGGCCAACTATGGAAGCGGATGTCCAAAAGTTGTGCAAGGAATGCCCAATCTGTTGCACTAAACCACCTGTGGAACATGCCACTCTCTATCAAGTATCCATTGTGCCAGATTGGAGTGAACCTCTAGTATCATTCTTGAGGACAAACACATTCCCTCCAGACATGACTCTAGCTAGAAAAAGGAGTTTGGAACAAGAAGCCCAGGATTATTCACTCGTTGGTGATAATCTATACAAGCGCGGTAAGGATGGTTACCTGAGACTGTGTGTCCATGAAAGTGAGTATCTTAAGATCTTAGAAACTGCTCACCAAGGTGTAGCAGGAGGACACTTTGGACCGGATCGGGTGATCAAGGCAATCCTATTTGCGGGCTTTTGGTGGCCTACCCTTCACATGGATGCACATACCTATGTGAAACGGTGTGATGTCTGTCAAAGGACTCAGTATCCTATACGCAAAGATGAGATGCCACTGAAACCTATGATGGGTGGACGTGCATTCTCTAAGTGGGGAATAGACTTCGTAGGTCCTATTAATCCCCCAGCTAAGGGTTCTCATGCGGAATACATCATTGTTGCGACAGATTATCTCACCAAGTGGGTAGAGGTAAAAGCTACAACCAAGAACGATGCTCAAACAACTGCCAAATTCTTGTTTGAGAATGTATTCACAAGATACGGGCTACCTATAGAGCTTGTAAGTGATAGAGGCACTCATTTCTTGAATGAAGTGATTGAAAATCTACTCCAAGAATTCTTGGTAATACACAAGAAGTCTGCCCCTTATCACCCTCAAGCTAATGGACAAGCTGAGAGCACTAATAAGATTTTATGCAATGTACTGACGAAATTAGTGAACACTAAACGCTCTGACTGGGACAAACAGCTACACCATGCTGTTTGGGCATACCGAGTTGCCTACAAAACGGTACTCCAAGCCACCCCCTTTCAGATGGTATTCGGTCAAAACGCTGTGTTACCCTTGGACTTCTTGATCCCTACATTGAAAGTAGCACAAGAGCACGAATGGACAGGTCATGAGCTCTCCTCTAGGATCTTTGACCTTGAACGATTAGGGGAAACAAGACTGAGAGCCGCTGCAGGAATATATGCAGCCAAGAAGAGACAGAAGGCATATTTCGATGCCCATGTGAAGGATAAAGGCTTGAAAGCAGGAGATCTAGTCTTAGTCTATACACTAAAACAACACGCGAGGAAGCTAGAAAAGAGAGGCTACGGACCTATGATCATCAATAGGATCTCCACGAGCGGAGCACTACAACTAGCCACGTTAGAGGGTGATGTTCTCCCAAACTATATTAGCGGTTGCAGAGTCAAGTTGTATCAGGAACCCCTCACGGAGGAAATGCTCAGCCGACTAAACACTGCTAAGAAACGCAAAGAGGAAGAAAAGCGCATTCGAGAAGAGGCTCAAGCAGAGGCTTTAGAACGCATCAGAAGGATGAAGTTACGCAGACACGGCCGAGATCTGACTAGAACAGTTGACCATGCAGATCAAGGATATCCCATGGCCATGTGTGAAGTTGCAGGAACAAGCTCGAATAGAATAATTGATAGACGTCCTTTCATAACCATAGATATAGGACAAGGAAAGAGTGCAAGGACCGTAAGAGCCTTGATTGACTCAGGTGCCGCCACTAGCGCTGTTAAGTTGTCTTACTGTCAAGAGTTACAGTTAACTGTCCATCCTGTGGAGGCATATCTCATAGGATTGGGAGGCGTGGAAACCCCTTGCATGGGCGAGGTGGAACTTCCCCTCTACATTCACGATGAGGCAATGACCGTTAAAGTACTAGTGTGTCAAGATGAGGATCTCACTGAACCTCTCGTCTTGGGTCAGGATTGGATCTATGACGGAGCAGTCAATCTAAACCTAAGAAGTGGACTTCTCCAGGTTTGGGTCAATCATAGTCGGGTTACAGTAGAATTAGACAATGGAGCACTCAAGGAACTAGGAAAGGCACAGACTCCTGGTCCTTCCAGGGGTACACATGAAGATGACCATGCTGTTCTTGTTCAAAACCCTGTGTTGCAGAGGAATGACATTTGCAAAAAAGGAGTCAGGGATGCAATGGAACTCCCTTCTTTTCCAAAGGCCAGAAGGAGGCAGCAACCAAAGGCGGATCACAAGCAGAAGAAGCAGAGTACTACCTATGTCCGAGATCAAAAATACCTGCGCAGCAGAATGTCCCAGAAAATAAACCAGGTGTGGGTGCGGAAAGGCGAACGACCGGGTGCACCACCGTCAACTACACGGGCAAAGCCTCTTATTAGTAACCAACAACACGACGCTAATAAGGAGTCTTTCAGAAATTCTTCTACTAAAGTAAAATCTATTTGGGTGCCCAAGAAGTCGATGAAGGCAAGCCCACAATCAAGACAAATTTGGGTGCCTAAGGCTTGCTTGAGGGCACAAGTAGCTACGCCAAGGCTACAACCTATGCAGCATAACCCATCTACGAGTACAACCAATATTCCCTTGTACTCAACACTTAGGAACACACCAAGACCCATGAGCATGCATGTAATCACTTATAAGTGGGTCCCTAGAAGGCCCCATTCCCAAACAACGACACCGACACAGCTCTCTAGAGTCTCTACGAAACCGAAAGCAAAGCCCATCCACTGCATTTGGCAGTCTACGACCTGTAATAAACCCCCCGACCCCAATTTGTAAATTCACCCCACTTACTCACGGCATTAGTCTCCTAGGAATACCCAAACATTAACTACACTCACTGTCTTCGTGCACTTACTAACCACTAACTCACCATCTACCTCATGTTAATGTTGTAACGGGGACAACAACGGATTTATTCTGTCCATTACGATGTTAACACATGATTCTATATTCTCACAGAATCAGAAGGCGAGAAGAAAAATGGCAGAAGCGACAGGTTCGGGCTCACAAGTAGGGATACTTACTGCAGGAATTGATGTGGATAGCCTACCTGTGGACGTGCCCCCGACTGAACGACCAGTGGAGATGCAACACCTTCAGCAAATCCCGGTGCCAGACCCACCCACAGGGATCACGGAAAGAGTCCATGCCAATTCTCATTGGTTCAATGGCATGCCCGGTCCATTAGGAGAGGCCAAGTATATCTGGGAGTCTAAATGCGAGTATGACAGATCATGGGTGAGATTCCAATTTTTCTCCAAAGAGTTCGAGACTTTACAGAACACCGAAGATCTCCAGACCATATGGCAACGAGCAGGGTTGGCAGAATATTTTGAAGCCCCACTACCTAAACCCGATCTCCTCCGATGTTACTATTTGGTTTCCACATTACAAGCTAATGAAGATAAGGACCAACCCGGATCATTTGTTCTCCCCTCATTGCTGGGCAACAACGAGTTGAAGAGGTTTGAACTTACTGTGGAGTTGGTAAGCGACGCTTTAAATATGCATGGCACGCATGTGCCCTCAGAAAAGGACGCTCTCGTTCCCACCAACATGAAGGACAGGAAACTAGTGAAGCTGAAAGACATGGCAGCACTCACCCCAAATGTGTCCATCCCTCTCCGCATGTGCATGCAACATTTCGCCTTCCCCGGCCAAGACCGATTCACGCAACCACACAAGAAGATCTGGTTTGCTCTCTACTTGGCGGAAGCAGGTGCGTTACCTATTAAGCTACCAATGTGGATTATAGATCAGTTGTATGAAGCAAACAAACGGGCTTCTAGGAAATTAGTGGTGAATGGATGCTGTGCGATCACACGCATTATTTACCGATGCCTAGCATATGATGTCCCCATTGAACGTGCCTTAACTTGGGCACAATTACAAATGTTTAAAACGCTCAAGACGTCCACACATCAGTCCAAGCGCATGAGGGGCGCGATCCCTTGTGTCCAGACAAGGGAAGTCCTGACTACTCCTGAGGCATCACCACTAAGAGAGGGCACTGTACCTCCCTTTACCATTAGGATACCCAGGTCGGAATCTGACACTACGACGCAACCTACCCCATCGGCTCCTCCTGTTACACCTGAATTCGAATTTGCTGCCACTGGAGAGGCTGAAGGACTGGACCCCCAGGATTTCGAAGCATTCCTACAAAGCACACAATTCTCTGATGTGGAGTTTTATTCAGAGGCAGAGGAGCAGGGCACATCCTCACGAAGAAGAAGAAAGTCTACAGACGGTAGACATGTCCATTAAAGTGACACTCAGCAAAGTCAACAACACGGACACCCGGAAGAAGAAGAAGCGTATGAAGAAGAGACCACTGAAGCCCCAGCATATACAGCAGAACTTCGAAGGCTGTATCAGATTATGGAAAGAGTGCGATCGCAGCAGTTACTCACTGAACAGAGCAGCAGAGTACTTATGACTCAGTTGTTGGAAGAAGCGGGAGTTGACTCAGAGTACAGGGAAGGTCTCTTATTGATGGCAGAAACATATGGAGTTGTAGAAGCTGTGCGCACTGCCATTCAGAGGCCTTCAGTTCAATATGACCCACGAAGGTTCCAGACACGACCGCGCTCAGGTAAAAATATTCAAATTCCCATTACAGTTGCAGAAGAGCCAACTACTACACCAACCTCCCAAACAGCTAGTCAACAGCACCCCGCCACCCATGAGGAGTCCACCGAACCACTACCACCTACTCCCCCACCATCACCTCCTAGAACAGAGACAGTGGAAACCCCATCGACCACTCAACCCACTGACCCAACCTTCATCTTCCGTACTCCCATCTCTAGTGCCACCCTATTCTCTACCACTGATAATCCAATCTTCGAAGCAAACCCCAACACTACACAATCCGCTGAACCCCTCCTAGAGCCTGCCCTAGGGCAACCATCCCCAACGCCCTCAGCCACGGGTCATCCTGACCCTAGATCCACATTCATGGGCTTCCCTGCTACCAAGCAACCCTTTCAGCCCTCCTCAAATTTACGACCTCAACCCCCGACATCCCTCTCTCCATTCCTACAATCCCTCCATGACCTCTTTGCTAGGGCTTTTCAACCAGGCTCTCAACCATTCCCTGTTTTTTCAGCTCCCCACCCCACTTCACATCTATTCACCACTTCCACACACACACCACCTACCATACCAATGTATATGGCAGGCCCCACACTAACACCCACTCCTGAAGGTATGGACATTTCACCACCCACGGCACCACCACCCACGGTTTCACCTCCTCCCGTTCCCCCTCCACCAATTTCACCCACACACACAACTTCCGTAGACACATCATTCACTGTCTCCCTTCCCCAATTCCCATCCCATGCATCTCCCACGATAAACAACCCACACTCATCTATAGGAAATGCATTGGACACCATGTTGGCTTGTATATCAAATTTAAGAACAGATTACATTCAGCTCCAGCAACGAAACGAACGCCTGCAAGAGCACTCAACAACACTACAGCACCGCCTTGCGGCACTAGAAGAGGAGAACGCTCGCCTCCACACACAGTTCCAAACCCTCCAAGAAGCCCATAATATATTGGAGGTACAGCTACAGAACGTAGATCAGGAAGCGGTGCAGGTGGTAGAAAGTCACCTACGGACACAACTGGAACGCAACTCAAAACTTCAGCGAAATATGGCGCTACTTAAACGCCATCTTGCGGCTGCTCAGGAAGAGAACAGACGTCTGCAAATACAAAATCAAGAGAACCTGGAGGCAGCTATTGAGAGCACACTGGGGGCACCCATCAGCCCATCCAAGTTTCAAGCAGTGACCCCTGATAATATCAAGATTATATTGGAAGATTATGCCATGCTGCTCGAAGCACATGATAAGCTATCGGAGGAGCTAGGACAACTGAAGCAGGAACACCAACAAGGACCAACAGCTGCCCCTCCAACCACCCCCTCTGCGGCTTCGCTTCTCAACGCAGAGGCCATAAAAGATCTCCAGGAACAGGTAACTGAATTGCAAACACGCCTACTACAATATGAGAGACCATCTTCCCCTCCGGAGGCTCCCACGGACGAAGAAGTTGTGCAAATTCCTGTGGAACAAACGTTTGATGAAGAATATGATCCGCAACCATTCCCAAGAGGCCAACAAACAGAAGAAGCGCAGGACACGTTCGAGGCACCACGGCCGCCATGGTTACGACAAGTGGAGGAAATAGGGACTTCGCATGAAGAGCGCACCGTAGTGCAAAATCAGGCCATGAGGGTCATAGAGGAGACTGTGTTACAATCAGCTTACTTCAAGAACTTGTCATCGAGACGCCTGATTCTCTCATCGGAACTCCAATACAGGCCGTATTATATTATCTTGGCTGATTATAATGCAGAAATACAAAGAGTCACGGGTCAGATTCCTACTTTTGCGACCCAATTTCAACCCGAAGACCTTCCTCCAGAGGTGCGAAAAGGCAAGATTCGTCAACCAACATGGCGGCAGAAACTTTTAGAGACCTATCCAGAAATGCTACGCACATGGAACAACGCGCCGTTGCACCTCCTGTACAACCCATGCTACGGTCAAGTCCCCCGCCGCAGGTCGTGGAAGGCATTCAATATCAAGGTACAGAACAACGCGCAATGCAAGGAATGGCTGAACTACCCGTACATCGCGCCACCACAAGGACCACCATCGGTAGCATATATGATGGGAACCATTCGCCACTGGATGCCGCGCTTGAAGCCCATGCAAGATGTAGCAGTGCAAATGATGCTTAAAATCTTAGATATGATGCAAGTAGTGCTGAAGACCTTTAGAAATGCAGCCGCACCACAGGTACGTCTTCCGGGGTTTAGCAATGGAAATTACGACTTGGTGTATGACATGAGCACCACCCCCAGTATCTGTGTGGCTTACGCTTGGCATGCGCGCATCAAATACCTCCCCGCCTGCTACAAACAGACCTTCGAAGAAATGTTCAGATCAGGTTTCTGGGAGTATCACTCGGAGATGTTCGCACCAAAGCCGACACATCTGCTTCAACTGTTTGCTTGTGAACAAGCAATGTATTCAGAGTACTACACCACCCCGCAACCAGAGACCCCCGGTGCAATAAATTGGGAGGCATTGGAAGCCGATCTAGCAAGAGGCTTAAGGATAGGAGAACATGAACTGGCCACCAATGTCATCCAATATTACATCGACCACCCGAGGGAACAAAGGTCTGTCAGGGGCGACAGACGCTAGGAAGGGGGGAGTGTTGGCATACAAAGCAACAAAGGAGTCATGCACAATACGGCAACAAGGCCAGATCATTTTTTCCCATAGATTATGTACAACTCAAGTGATTTTAATCACTACACAAACATTGTAAATCCCGTTTTTGGTAGATTAGACTCCATTTTGTGCAAGCCGAGGAGTCCTCGAGCTTGAGGAGTATTAGAAGTACCATCGTACCAATTTTCATAATTTTTAGACTTCGTTTGAGCCCTCAAATAAGCCCTGGAACCTAATTTTTAACTAGGCCGGACACTAGGTCTGGACAGGGCCAAAGCTAGTCAAAAACTATAAAAGGAGCTAGAGAGCTCATTTTTGAGGTTAGATTGTAATTGAAACGAACTTGTAAGAGCTTTTGAAAGTAATCTAAAGAACTCCATTGATTCTCTCTCTTTGTCTTGCCGTGTGTGTGCGTGTGTGTGTATGTGTGTGCATGCTTGTGTGCTTCTCACTCACGCATTTGTGCCGCCACTTGCTCGAGGTCTTCATACCATCCTCACGTCTTCCCGGATTGACATTAAAGGAGGTGCTACTCATCACTGAGCTACACCAAATCTGATGGGCATGTCTATCGCGATTGATGGTGTCGATCGTGATGGATGTGTCCATCATGATTGATGGTGTCAATCCCGATTGATGGTGACAATCGTGATGGAAATAATTTTTTTGGTTTTTGTGTAGCTTTGTGTCAATCGTGGCCCTATGCATTCTGATGGATAAGTTTTTCATTGTGATCATGTATCTATCATGATGCTTTTTGTCAAGCGCAATGGATAGGGGTGTCCATCATAATGGATGTTGTCTGTCGCAATTGATAAGGTGCCTCTCAAGGTCTATCGATCACGATGGACTAGCTGTCCATGACGATGGAGAGTGTCAATCATGATTTATGGTTTCAATCGTGATGGATGGTTTCAATCGTGATGGACAGAGAACATGCAATTTTTTTTGAGATTTTTTGGCAAGTACCAACATGATGAGATACACCTCATAATTGTCAATCTGAGAAGATGTGAGGAGGTTATGACGACCGTGAGCGAGTGAGGTGCACAAGTGCATGAGTGAGAAGCACACTAGCATGCACACACATACACACACACATGCACACACAGTGAGACAAAGAGATGGAGCAATGGAATGTGTTCCATTACAAAAGATCTCTTTTACATAAGCTTTAATCTCCAACAAGTCAGTCTCAAAAATGAGATCTCTAGCTGCTTTTATAGTTTTTGAATAGTTTTGGCCCTATCCAAACCTAGTGTCTGGCCTAGTTAAAAATTAGTTTCCAAGGCTTATTTAAGGGCTCAAATTGGGGTCTAGAAAATTATGAAAATTGATACATAGGTACTTCTAGTACTCCTCAACCTCGAGGACTCCTTTGATTGAACAAAATGGAGTCGAATCTACTGAAACTGATATTTACAATGTTGATGTAGTGATGAAAATCACTTTTAAAAAAGATTTATCTTTAAAAAAGTTGGATAGGTCTAGTTGTCAGACCTTCATTGACTGCTCTGCCTACTTGTTCGTGTTTGACTCTTCCTCTGCTTTGACTCTTTGTGGTGGCTCCCCTCTCTTGTAATATGTTGGCTGCTCAGACTGCTACCAACAGGGAGCTAGGGAAGGTGAGGGAGCTCTTTCTTGTTTGCTGGTTGAAGAGCCATCACTAAATAATAGCATCTATAAAGGTCCGAATTTGATAGTAGTGCTCAAACTACTCTTTGACACTAGCCTTCTCCCATAATATTTGAAATTGTACTTTGTTTGTAATGCCTCAAAATTGCAGGAGAAGAATTGATATCATCCCCATATACTACCACTGAAACTTATCCTTGCCTTATAGATATGCTCAACATCAACAAGAGGTCCTGCTAGACCTTGGAAATATTTAAATTTAGCAGGATTTACTCAGTTCTTCCTTTAGGTGGGTCCTCAATGGGCATAGGAGCTTGAAATCCTTGGAACTGTGGTTTGGCAGTAAGAGGAAGTCCTTAGCGAGGAGGTTATGGTAGTCCACCATGTGGAGGTTGGGACCTGCTACAGATGATTATCCTACTTGCATTGTGATTGTATGTGCTCGTTACAAAGCTTTGCTTGGCGAGACCTCAATCCCTTTCCAACATTGATATGCATCCCTATTGGTGCAAGACAATCAACAATTGGTGATTGGGAAAAAGGTTTGAAGGCAAAGAATGAAGCAAAGATAAAAGTTTAGGGCTTGAAGATGAGTACATGATCAGAAGATGAAGACTTGTATATACATGTACATTAAACTTGTAATAAGTTCACTTATACCTTTGTAATGGTTATGATTTTGTTCATATATGCCTATATATACAAGTAGAAAGTTGGGACATTTATGAGAGATGATAAGTGATAAGTTTTAGGATTCATTAGAGACTTCAAAAAGTTAAAGAAACTTGAAGTATCAATCATATGTAAAAATTTCTGAGAATAGAAGGTAGGTGCACCTCGATCTTTTGCTTAGTGCTCCTTTTGTGTTTATCTTCTTGATGAATGCTTTTGTACAAGTCTAATTCTATAGTTGAGGGACCTTTGTACAATTTTTGAGACTTTAACTGTAATCAAACTGAGAGATGTTTAATTAGGAACATTTACATGTGTAAATGTGAAGAAGTGAAGACAAAAATAGGTGCAATCCCGATGGTTAATATTTTGATTAGATCTCCCTCCACAATGTAATGTTTTGAGCAAATAAGCACTTAGCACTCATTCTTTAAGTTGAAAGGTAAGCTACTTGTTGCTAGAAGCATTTGAATAAACAATGTCTAGTTTGGGAGAACCATGCATTAGAAGTTGCAGGTGTCAAAGTCGACTACACAGAAGAATAGTTTCAAACATAGGTACATTGTTTGGAGTAATTCTTAAGATCTATTGAATATTTTGGAGCGATGTACAAGCAAGGAGCATTATCTACATGGGAGTCAATGATTACTTGCTACCTCACATTAGAGGACTTGAAAGTGCAAGTGACATATGGAATGCTTTGGAAGAGTATTTCCAAAACACCAGAAAGTCAAGGAAGGCATCTCTATGGGCAGAATTCACCACATTCAAGAAGAAGGCTTCTCAATCTATTTCTGATTTTGTAGCAAGGATGAAGGACATTGCAGATGCACTAGGAATAGCTGATGAAGATATTGAAGATGAAAAATTGGTAAGACAAATTCTCATAGGTTTGAGAGGAGAGGAGAAGTGGAAGCCTTTTATTCTATCTATTGAATTATCACCAGATCATTTCACTCTTGATTTGAATCAATTGCCAGTACATATACTAACCTTTGAGCAGGATGTCAAAGGTGATGTTGATAAGAGTACATGTCAAGAAATGTATTCAAAAGACAAGAAGAAGATTAACAAAGGAAAGCAACAATTGAATGAAGATGAAGCGACTACTAGCCAAGCTAACTTCCTAAGAGGAAGAGGAGGTGGCAAAGGAAGAGGAAGAGGTAGAAGCAATAAAGCTGGTGTCAAAGCTTGCTGGATTTGTGGTAAGACTAATCATTTAGCTCATGAATGTTGGCATAATAATCAGAATGGTGGAGGATATAGTCAGAACTTTAATTCAAGAGGAAGAGGTAATAGAAATCAAAGAGGTAATTTCAGAGGTAGAGGTAGTAGAGGTTACTTTGGAAGAAATGTAGGTAGAAATTTTCAAAGTCAATCCTACAATAATACCTACTACAACTATGCTTCATATCGTAAAAGAGGATTCAACCTTAATTATCAATGCAACTTGTGAAAGACAAAGTGAAGATCAAAGAGTTTTCTACATAGGCTCAGGATGTAGAAATCATCTGAGTGGCAAGATTGCTTTGATGAGTGATTTGGAGAATAGAGAAATCATGTGGTTCAAATAGTTGATAACACAAAACACAATGTGAAGTCCATTGGATCAATGAAGGCTAAGGATGGAAGCACTCTTCTGAGGAAGGTTCTGTATGTTCCTACAATCTCAAAGAATCTGATAAGTGTAGGACAAAATGTAGAGAAAAGTTATGAAGTAAGGTTTACTAATGATGGAGTTTTTGTGGAAGATCCTAGAAATGGGTATAAACAAATTGTTTAAGGGAAAAAAGAAGGAAGGCTATTCACATTGAAGATTCAAGGCAATGTTGGTCATGCCTTGTTCACTTATGGAGGACAAGATTTCTAAGTTAGATCTTTGGCATAAAAGGCTTGGACATTTCAATGAAAGAGGTATTAAGGATATGATTAACGATGGTTTAGTGCTTGGGTTACCTAATGTTGCACACGAACACATGACATAAAGATGTGAAGCATGTCGATTAGGTAAGGATCATAAGCAATCATATAATAAGCATGGTTTCATGTATTCAAAGAAGCTTGAATTGGTACATACAGATGTGTGGGGATCATCAAAGGACTTTAGCATTAATGGTTCAAGATATTATGTGATTTATGTTGATGATGCTACTAGGTGGATCACCATATATGTGATCAAAGATAAATCAAAGATGTTCAATACATTTAAACATTATCATATGTATCCAGAAAGAGTTTCAAGACAAAAATTGAAGAGACTAAGGTCAAATGGAGGGAGAAAGTATTTCTCTAATGAGTTCAGTGATTACTTGTGGACTGCATGTATTACTTGCAGGTACTCTCCTCAACAAAGTGGTGAAGTAGAAAGGATAAATAGAACTCTTGTTGATTTTGCAAGATCAATGATGAAAGAAAGCAATTGCCCTAATTATTTGTGGACTGAGACTATAAATAGGTAGTTTAATCTATGCTACATTAATTAGTCTTGATTTGTCATATGCAGCTGGAGTGCTGTCTCAATTCATGCATTGTCCTAGGAAAGAACATTGGATTGCAAGACAAAGGGTGTTAAGATACATTAAGGGTACACTTAAAGAAGGTTTGTATTATCGATTCATATCAGATACAAACATAAAGATATATAGTGATACAGATTGGGTAGGTAATCCTGATGATAGAAAGTCAACCTATGGGTATCTATGTTATGTGGGAGATAAGTTAATCTCTTGGTGTTATAAGAAGCAACATACAGTTGCTTTGTCATCCACACAAGAAAAATATAAAGGTATGGTTGAAGATACAAAGGAGGTTATATGGTTAAAGTCTCTCATGAAGAGTTTTGATATCATTCAGAGTACACCCACTATTCATGGAGATAATATGAGTTCATTGTATCTAGCTGTTAACCTTGCATTTCATGCCAAGACTAAACATATTGAGATTCAATATGATTTCTTGAGAGAGAAGGTGATTGGTAAAGAAATTGAACTCATACATACTTCAACAAAAGATCAGATTGCAGACATGTTAACCAAAAGCTTGGATCGACCTAAGTTGCAAAGGTTCAAAGACATGGCAGGTATAAAGAAGATGGAGAAAATCACAATTGATGATTGAGGGGGAGTTGTTGGTGTAGGACAATCAACAATTGGTGATTAGGAAAAAGTTTTGAAGACAAAGAATGAAAGAAGAATAAAAGTTTGAGGCTTGAAGATGAGTACATGATCACAAGATGAAGACTTCTATATACATGTACATTAAACGTGTAATAAGTTCACTTATACCTTTGTAATTGTTGGGTTGTAGGGTATGCACACATCCACAAATGTGCATAGGAACCCTTCTTAGGACCATGAGAATAACCCTTTTTTGTATAAACTTGAGTGTCACATGTGAACACTCTCTTAGGGCACTTTTTAATATTTCTTTATGCCTTAGTATAAAAGACTCTTCATATTTTCACCCTTTTTGCCCTTCTAAGGACTTCCCACGTAGAAAATCCCATGCATGTCTTTTTGGGGATTTGGTTGTTACACATATGATCTTAGAATATCCTAGAAGATTGGCAGTTAGAGAGAGAATCACCTTTTTGACTTTTCAAAGAGGCACATGGGGAATAGAGCTTAGCTTATAAATATGAGCTCATTTTTGTAAAGAAGGGGGCTTTTGGTCGACGTGCTCTCATGTAAAATCCTTTATCAATGGAAGATGCTCTCATTTACTCCAAGACTTGTTACATTTATATGTATTGTTGTCTTTGTGAATGTGTGAGAGTGGTGTGTGTGTGCCTATGCATGTCTCTCCTTTGTGTGAGTAGAGTAGTTGCATTCTCTTGTATTTTCCTCATGGACTAGGATCCTTGACTCCCTATTCTCCTTGTTTTCAAGCATGTGGCAAAGCCTGGGGCTGTTGCAAATGGCTTGAACATATGGGAGGTAGGGGTGGATAAGAGGAGAGTCACTCTTGAGCTTTCCGTCTTGCTTCCATGCAAGGTGGTGTGGGTTTTGGGCATTCCTTGCTACAACCTCAACACTTTTTGGCGCCGTTGCCGGGGATGGTCAGCCTTTCATCACTTGGAGGGCTCAAGAACATGTGGCAAAGTATTGTGTTGCAATCTTTCTTGCTCATTTGCGTAGGATTTGAGTTTGTGCATGGCACTTTCACCCTTTCATTGGGCCATTAGTTCCCCATCTCTTGTTTTTAGTAGGACAGTTTTAGTTCAATGTTATTTGTGGCACAAAAAACATCCCCTAACCCCCTTCTCTTTCTCTTTTCTCACATATACACACTCTCACACACTCACTCAAGCATCACCCTTCATATCTTTCCATTTCTTGTTTTCAGAAATGTCTCTGAGTTGGAGGATGGGTGGTACTTCTTCTTTCCCACCCTCAATTCAAAGAAAACTTCAAGGGGAAATTTTGTTCGTATGAGAAATACGGTGGCAAAAGAAAATCTCCATTTAATTGAATTACGTAAAGATATAAGTTCTGTTGGCTCGAACTTCTGTGGTCAGAGGCTTGTCCTCTCCCGCCATCGCTGTTGTCCTTGGTTTGTACGTTTGAGGTGGAGCATTAACTCAATGCATGGTAAGTCGGGGGGGACTATTCACTCCCTCCCTTTCCCTCTCATTCAACCTCTTGGGTTGTGCTCAGGGCTATGGCGGGGTGAAGGTCTGCCCCGTTTATTCTTACACGGTCTGCGAACAGGTGTATGATGCATTTGAGCCATCATGGGCTTCTTTTCTTTTCGTCTGTGAGCAGATCATGGACCGCATTGACTCCTTCAATTCTTTGGTGGCAACACTCCTTGGGCTTGTTCTTTAATGCTACCGCATCACTTCTTTGTGTGGATTTGTTGTCGCGAGGGTGGGTCGAGCTTGCCTATCTCAGCCCCTCCTTTGGAGTCGAGTTTGCTCTGAGCTTCCTTTGTGTGTGCTTGGGTTTCTCGTTCAAGCTCCGAATATGTGTCTATGGAGGGTTTGAGCGATTGGGCTCATTCCATCTTCTTTTGGTACCTCAGGATGGCCTGTTGATTGACTCATGTGGGTCGTATATTCTATTCAGAATGGCTGCTGAATTGGGGATGAGTTCTTGTGAATTTGCCCTCACGGTCCTTTAGTTCAGGCCTTCCTTTCATCTTTGCTAGCCTCCAACAGTGCATGTTTGTGGTTTGATGCCCGTCTCTTTCTTTGTAAATGTCACCTTACAACGATGCAATATCATTACTATTGCTGCATATTCTTGATTGAAGTGGGCAAACCCTTGTCATCGTATGCTCCTCAACCATCCCATTGGGTCGGATCTTGCGCTTCCCGCAAGGATTCATGCGGGCAGAAGGCAAAATGTCAAACATCTGCATACAGTGAAGTTTGTGACTCATGCATTTATGTTATGACTCCACTACAGATCGAGGTCATGGTTGCTTTCCTTCCCATGTCTCTCTTATGAAGGTCTATTAGGGGTTGGAATGACAGGCATTCGGCCTATGTGTGGCACCTCTTTGTTGGTTGCCTTGCAGGTGGAGCCTCGCTTCCCCTCAATCTTCCCAAGTTTAGAGGATTGTGCATCACCTGCTTTGGTTTGGCTCTGGAGTTTTTGACTCTACATTTTTTGTTGTTCTATGCATGGCCAAAGCTGGGTCAAGGATCAGCTCCGTCACCGAGCTTGGGTTGGGTCATATCCTCAGGGGCTCTTACTTGCTGTCTGGTTTTGTCTTCCTACCATTCTAACGATCTTTGTTGCTATACCAGGGCTGAGCACTGTTCTTTCTATCTGTGGAACTCTCATGATCCAGCTAATGACTGAACAAGGTTTCTATCTGGTGCTAATAGGCTGCAACACCATGCTTAGCTGGGTCATGGAAGATGCATTATTCAAAGGTTATAGACTTAGGGCTCATGCTTGAAAATCTTTTTCAAAACATGTATTCCAGGGCTTGGTTATCATTCCGTTGCATATGAATATTTAAAAATTTTGTATGATTCTGCCTTGCCTCTCTTGTTTCACCTTAGAACACACTTGTTGCGCGAAATTGGCTTACCTCTTCCATCTCCCTGAGGGTTTGGATGGAAAAATTGATATCACATGAAGTTCTATTTGCAAGTCTTGGCGATGAATTCTCTAAATGCTTGTTTCACTCTGAGGCTCTAGGTTCATTCCAGTTTTATGAAATACATGACAAATTTCTATTTCTGATCGTATCAGTGTCTTATTATGACATAATGGTTTTAGTTTTGCTCTCTACGGTCGGGGTTGAGTACTATGATTGTTAAAAATATCAATTCAGTCCTCTACAGTTGTGGCTTCTGATAAAGTATTGATGTTACACCCTCCAAGCCCATAACGATGCCACATTTAGCAGGATATCCTCAATTCGTGACGTGCAAGCCTCAGATGTGTCTTGCTATTGTTATTCCTTGAAATCAAACCAGGCTGAAGGAAGGTTTACATGAGAAGTAGGGTTGAGGGCCAAGGTTGGTGGCCTGCACAGAGTTTTTTGTTTGGGTTAAGACCTCCAGACAGTAAATAAGTTGATCTTCTATGAAAAAGAATCTTCTCTGCTCTTATTCTTGATAGATTCATGTGAATGTAATTTAAACTTCCTAAAACAACCAGTGAGGACCAGGCTGATTCTATAATAATGTAGCCTTCAAATAAGTGCACTTTTCTAATTTCTTGCTTTGAGTTTCCTGGTATGACTAGGAAGGATGACTATACCAAGTCTGTGCTGGGTAGTAACTCCCCTAACTATAATTCATGACATCCTTTTTGACCTTGTATGAGGGATTGTGCTTATCTTTTTCATGAAAAATGAATGTGGACTTTGCAGGAATCAACACTGAGTAGAAACCAAATGTTTGTATATGTAACCTCCAGGTTTGTGGCCTTCATTCCCGCATTACATTCTCTTTTATCATAAGTAAGAAATGCTTTATGTCCATTAAATATGGATGTTGCTCCCAGTACTCTATGGATGTTGCTCCCGATACTCAGTAAAGCTATGACTGCATCATTCTAGGACTATGTCTACATCATTCTAGGAGGCTCTTAATGAACATTCTGTTATGACTTTAGCTTCTGGGGGGTACTTGCTGATGGGTACCTATGATGTTCTCATTGATTATATTGACTCTACTCGTGATTCGAATCCTGGTTGCATAGAAATCTATTAATTACAAGAATTAAGATGCCACTATCTCATAGGACAATCATTGACTTGCATGCTTATTAATGTTCTCAAATATTACATGTGGCCCTTGTGTTGTACGGTGATAAGCTATGGAGATTCTTGTGATTGCCCTGCAAGGGAATTGTGTTCAAGTTTCCTCATTTACAATAAAGGAATGAGAGTATTTATGATGAATCCCAGGTTGGAAGGATATGGTGCCTGAGGCACTTGGTGGGTTGCAGTGCGTGACCACACTATCTAGGGATTGTTTTCAAACCGGCTCCTACCTCTTAAAATAAACTTTAGTCTTTGTCCCATGCCAATTATTGTTGCAGGTACTCGCTTGAGCTACAAGATCTCTTGGATCCTGCAACATGTTTCAAAATAAAAATGATTATGGCTATGCATAAATTTTAAGTTCATGCCCATGGTTTCTTGAATAATGTTTGTATGGCCGCTCTTTCTAGCAAACAGCCACAGTGTAATGCATTTCTCCAAGCTTGTATTATTAAAGTTGTGTCACATATACACTCTGCACCAAAACCTTGACAATTGAAGTTGGACCCTATGCATATTTGAATCACTTTTCATTATCACCAATTGCTCTTTTTTACAGGGTGTATATAGGGAATGCAATTTTTGTTGGAGATGGCTTACGTTTGAATTTGGGGGCCTATCTCTCACATGATATAGGTATTGTCATGTTAAATGATCACCCTAACTCTTCCCTAAGTGTTACAGGGCAACACAGACTCAAGGGGCTTGCTACACGACAGTCTAATTGTCTAGATGCACAGGGGCTACTTATTTTGAGATACTTGATATGTGTCACATGTTTGACAGGATATGATACATTGATATGTTGAGTTCTAATAGGGAATTGTGTCCACTAACCATCTTATGGAAATCTTCTTGGATAATTTAAGATCAAAGTTTGGTAGAGCTTTGCTATTCTGTTTTCATGAGCTATACAAGTTGAATACTTAAGTGTGAAAGTCATAAAGGTATGAGTGATTGTTTTTTGCCAGGGAATTAAATCACTGGTTTCACAATGCTCATGTGGCTCTCATTTAAGGCTTGTTTCACTTCTCTGCTTAGGTGACTGGAAGCTTAGCAAAACGAACCTTCTGCTTATTACTACTTGGAGCTTGCTCTTAGGTGTTGGGGGTTTAACATATTGATCATTTACACAATGTTCCTCTAAGATTTTGCTATTGAATCTCCGTATGAGTTTTTCTAATAAGTGATTGATTTTGACGTTGACAGGTGGAGTACCCACATTTCATTAACCATATATGATTAATCTATCCCCACATTCACTTGAATATGCATGACCTTTTCCCTTCTGTTATATATGTGATTAGCTCCAACAACATGACCACTCGTTAGGCAAGTCCCACACAATCTCAAGGTTTCTAATGCAAGTTTTTGGAGTGCAGGAATAAAGAAATTTTCAAGAGGATGTCTCTTTGACAGAGCTAGTCCTGTAGAAGTCTATGCTCCCTGAAGTGGAAACTAAAAGTTGGACTAAATGTTCTATTCAACCTCTTTTTCCAGAAACAGTCTACTGGTTATGTATGTTTTAATTTCAGGTTTTGGAGCTCCTTGCAAGAGCTTCAACCATCCTACATAGGACTGCACAAGGGGATGCATGCTAGGCTGACTGCCCCCCAAGGGGATTGTGTCGCCCAGCTCTGAAGACTGAAGATTTGCAGACTGAAGAAAGGACTAAAGGCTTAAAGATAGAAGTGCTGCAGATTTGAAGACCATAAACCTGAAGACTTGCAGCTTGAAGCTTTGCAGACTGAGGAATTACAGAAGACCGGAAGATTTCAACTTGAATCAAGTTCTGTTGTGTATGATCCTCTTCCCTTAGCTTTGTCGAGGACGACAAAGTCTAGGGAGGGGAGAGTGTTGGGTTGTAGGGTATGCACACATCCACAGGAAGATGCTCTCATTTACTCCAAGACTTGTTACATTTATATGTATTGTTGTCTTTGTGAGTGTGTGAGAGTGGTGTGTGTGTGCCTATGCATGTCTCTCCTTTGTGTGAGTAGAGTAGTTGCATTCTCTTGTATTTTCCTCATGGACTAGGATCCTTGACTCCCTATTCTCCTTGTTTTCAAGCATGTGGCAAAGCCTGGGGCTATTGCCAATGGCTTGAACATATGGGAGGTAGGGGTGGATGAGAGGAGAGTCACTCTTGAGCTTTCCTTCTTGCTTCCATGCAAGGTGGTGTGGGTTTTGGGCATTCCTTGCTACAACCTCAACAGTAATGGTTACGCGTTTGTACATATATGCCTATATATACAAGTAGAAAGTGGGGACATTTATGAGAAATGATGAGTGACAAGTTTTAGAAGTCATTAGAGACTTTAGAAATTTAGAGAAACTTGAAGTATCAATCAGATGTAAAAATTTCTCAGAATAGAAGAAAGTTGCACCTCGATCTTTTGCTTAGTGCTCCTTCTATGTTTATCTTCTTGATGAATGCTTTTTTACAAGTCTAATTCTATAGTTGAGTGACCTCTATACAAGTTTTGAGAGTTTAATTGTAAGCAGGTTGAGAGATTTTTAAGTAGGAACATTTACATGTGTAAATGTGAAGAAGTGAAGACACAAACAGGTGCAATCCTCGTGGTTAATGTTTTGATTGAATCTCCCTCCACAGTGTAAAGGTTTGAGCAAATAAGCACTCATTCTTTAAGTTGAAAGGTAAACTACTTGCGGCTAAAAGCATTTGAATAAACGGGGTCTACTTTGGGAGAACCATGCACTAGAAGTTGCAGGTGTGAAAGTCCATTACACAAAAGAATAGTTTCAAACATAAGTACATTGTTTGGAGTAATTCTCAAGATCTACTGAATCTTCTGGAGAGATTTAACTTGTAGAAACCTTGCATAAATTTTCATTGAAAACTTTATGCATTTGATCAGTCAATGAGTGAATTAAGTGTAGTAGAACTTTTTGAATAATTAGCTTCTTCATAGTCACTTCAAAGTTTGATGATTTTGCATTGGTCTTCCAAAATTGGTTGAGGTTTTGAGTTTTTCTTGATATAGAGGTGCTCTAACACCAATGATAACTTTTTCTTTTGGAGATTAACACTCTCCATCAATCCCATGTAGCCTGATGATGTGTCATAATGTTCATGATGTCTTTGTGCTTGATTCTAGACTTCCTACTTGCATACTTTGGAGAGTGCAAATCACACATGCATTATTGGTGTCATCATGTTTGGTTACAACATATTGGTGGGTGATTCTTACAAGGTTGATTGGTTAGCATGGGTGTCAATAAGGAACTACAAGGACATGGGGGTCGGTGAATGATTTATGGAACTAGAGGTTAGTGGGTGAAGGTGTTCATGGGGCTGTTTAGGCACCCATTTCAAAGGTGCTTGTGAGATTAGTTTACAAGGGTGGTTAAATACATTGGACATTGGCTTAAGTAAAGGGTGAGTGGAGTGATGGGACCATGGAGGGGCCAAGAGTACAAGGGTATGGCTATGTGCTACTAGGCAGGCCTTAGGCACCCAAATCATCGATGTGTTGAGATTTGCCCTCATAGACATCTTAGGTACCCAAATTTGTCCAACCTTTGGTTGTTGATCTCGTACTAGCCTCAGGGCTTGAAGCATGGTATTCTTTTTTTGTTTTTGCATTGGAAATTTAGCTGATGGATGAGTCATTAACTGCTTTCCCTTGGGGAACCCACATCTATTTTGTGCTTGGAATGGATGAATGCTTGTACTACTTATAAGGTGTGGTGGGGGTTGATCTTCGGCTTTGGTACCCAAAATAAAGCTCAATCTTCCATGGTGCTTGGTGAGAGGTCAGTTGGACAGTCTCCTTTGGAAAAGAGAGGAGGTCTAAAACTTGCATGACTTACGTGTTAGGAAATGACGCATTTTGTACAAGAGATCTAGGTTTGCATGCTCAAAGTGTGGATAGGGAGTATCACTATAGAAAAATTCATTTAGTTTGTGGATCATATAGATGATAGCCTTGGCTTTCAGAATTGTACCCAACAAAAATACATTTCATTGCTTTATCATCCAATTTCCTATGTTGTTGTTCAGGCATTAATGCATATGCCTGATAACCAAAAACATGCAAGTGAGCAACAAATGGCTTCCAACCATGCCAAGCCTCATATGGAGTGATAGACTACAATGCTTTAGTGGGACACCTGTTAAGTACATATGTTGCACACATAACAGCCTCAAGCTAGAAACTATGTGGTAAAGCCTGACTCTTAACCATACATCTCACCATCTCCATGAGTGACGTGTTCTTCTTCCATTCAAAAAATCCATTTTACTAAGGTATATACAGCATTGTACACTGATGTTTTATCCCACATTCAGTTAGAAATGCATTAAAATCAGAAGACATATATTGCCCCCTTGACGAGAATGGAGGGTGCCCATTTTACATGCTGATAGATTTTTAGCCGAAACCAAAAACTGTTTGAAGCACATAAACACTTTGGACTTTGCTTTCAATGGATATACGCATGCATTCCTAGAAAAGTCATCAATGAAAGTCATGAAGTAAAGATAGTTTCCAAAAGAGGGTGTCTGCATAGGACCACAAACATCACTGTGAACAACGTGCAATTTCTGAGTAGCTTGAACTGAACCATCTTTTGGGAAATTAAGAGGAATGCTGCATTTTACCCAAAATACAATCTTCACAGACATATTTACCTGTATCCTCAAGTTTGGGCAGAGAGGACACCATTTCATATTTTTGTAGGTGTGGCAAACTAGCAAATTTCAGATGACCAAGGCATGCATGCCAAAGCTTTGCATCTGACATAGCCTAAGAATCATGTACTACACATGCTAAATCATTCACAGTTTTTTCATAGTCTATGAGCTTATATAGCCCATGACATAAAATCCTAGAAGCAATAATGACATAACCATTTGACAGATCATGAACTGTACATCCATCATCAACAAAATTCACAACCAAGCCAATGTTGGCTAAAGCTGAAACTGATAACAAATTCTTCTTGATCCCTGGCACAAATAAAGCATCTGACAATGTAAAAGAACTACCATCAATAGTATTCAAAATGATCTTCCCAACTCCCATGACATGATAAGAGGAGTTGTTAGCACATGTGACAGTATTCCCTATATGGGCAAGCTCAAGTGAAGTGAAAACACTATGCTGTGAGGTAATATGTGTGGTTGCCCCACTCAAAGTACCAAACATTTGAGTCTACTGTAGACATACACTACTCATGAGAAGATGGGTCAAAACTGCAAACAATAGTAAATGCCCATTCTTCATTCTGCACAAGATTGGTATACTCTATTTTTGGTGTAGAGGCCTCTGCAACAACCATTCAAGCCTCCTTTTTCTTTGCCTCTTTTGTAGCCAATTTTGGAAAATTCTTTATGACATGATCATTTCCTTTATCATACTTGCAAAAAAAAATTCTGCTTTTCTGTTTTCTTCTCATCTCTATCATCATTCTTTGATTATGCAAAATTAGTAGATTTCTGCTTACTAGTAGAAGAGCTCCATTTACCTTTGTCCTTTTGACCAACTCCCATGATAGGATAAGAGGAGTTGTTGGTGCAAGTGACAGTATTCCATATATGGACAAACTCGATTAAAGTGAAGAAATTGTGCTGCGAGGTGTGTACCTAAGTAACAACTTAGGGACTTGTGACAAAAGAGACTATTCCTCTATCACCAACAAGTGCATATAGTGGGGATCACACATTTAAATTATCAATCCAAGAGTAAACGTAAACCGAGTGTATGAAGACTTGCACTTACATGATGGTCAATGAAGTGAAATAGCTACCATTGCATGCAGATGAGTGTTATCTCTCATATTCATTACGCACACAGGTGGAAATGGTGTCATGATACATGAAATAGCAGTAAGCACAAAAATGGACTTTTCTCTCAGCTCCAAAATCAGAATATGGTCAGTACTGGGTTCATTTCGAAGCTCTCGATGAGATGCATGTAACAATTTGTACTCTCATCAGATTTTGAAAAATCTACTTCAAGTTATAGGCAAAAAACTGAGCTATGCAACTCACCTAGTTTCATCACACACCTCTACACGCTTCACACACACATTACACACTTCAGAAAAGCAATGAATTGGATAGACAAAACTTCCATGCACTCATTCCAAGCTACCATCATACATGCAACCTCACAAGCAAGGAGATACAAGAGGAAGAAGAGACAAATCCGAAAATCTGAGTTCTCTCTCACAATGGCAAAAAGTCCTTTACAAGAGTCACTAAGTGACTTATATACATGTGCCCTAAAATTGGTCCTTCACACAAGAGACCCACACTTTTATTGAAAACTCTAATTTCCTAATATATTACAAGGATCATATTGCAATGACTGGGTTTTATGCATCTAGAGGACTCCTATAGTGCATTTACATGGCTTCAAGGGATTTCCACTCGAATTTGAAGAAGAAAAATTATGGCCAAGATTTTAAAATTTTTGCGGCTCCTCTTTTGTACTTCTTTGCTCTGCAACACTCTCCTCCTCTTCATCTCTGTCATCTATTGATAGGCTTTGCTTCTTGTCTGTGGCTTGCTTATAGTTCTTTAGTACACGCATCGAATGGTCAAAGAAGTAGTTAGGACTGTCAAAGAATTTGTTACCTTATTCGATCCAAGTCCTTTGCTTCCGTTCTGCCCTTGGTATTCCTTACATTCATAACTCTAGGTTACTATATTATCGTTAATACCGGTTAAGCTCTTTTTCATTGCACGCATCATTTGGTCAGCATTGCATCAGTTTTTTTCTTTTGGTTGATGCTTCAAAGGTTTTATCTTTACATCTTTCTTCACATCCTTTGGGACCTTATGCTTTCCTTTAGCCTATTCATTTCTTTCCACCGCATGCACCTAGTGGATGAGGAGGCAGTTAGGATCTTCAAACAATTTGTTATTTTATCCGATCCTAAGTCCTTTGTGTACAACCTCCCCTTGAAAGGTCCTATTGTAATTCTTTGTTTCCACTCCTCGGAACCTGCTTCTTTGGCGTTGCAGCCTGATGCGTGCCCATGCAGGTCTTTGGGCAGATGGTGGTGCTTTCTATTGAGCAGTCTTTCTTTTTTATTTTCTTCTTCTTCGTCTTTTTCTTGATTCTCCTGTCTCTTCCTTCACATGTCCTCCCTCCTTTGATCCTTTTTTGCAACCCTCGACCATTATGATTGTCTAAGTCCATCAGATTGTGTCATGCTATTGTTACACTACTTTGATGGTAAGAGTGGCCCCTATGAACAATTGTGGAGTTCAAACAAGAATTGAGAGTATAACAAGCAGAGGAAATGTTCACTCAATACAATGCATTTAGACTAACTTTGAAGAATACTACCCTAACTTAGTTCCAACCTCTGTGTCAAAGATAGTTTAGGGATATCCATAATTTACTAGTGACCTTCATCATAGAGTTTTCTAAGATTTGGATCAGGCATATTCATATATCATTAATTTCTTCCATTCTTCTTACTTAACTCTATCGTTGGTTGGTTGTTAGTGGTCCGCAAAAACTTAATTCATATGCTACTAGCCGTGCATTGAGGTTAGTAGACATCTTTAAGAATACATGTGAATGGATTTCAAAGAAGCTTTTGAGGAATGCTTCTTCAAAAGTTTGCATATACGTGAAGGGAAAAAAACATTATCCTTGAATAGTAGGCCATGATATTGAGTCGACTTGGCATGACAGAAAGGTCAAATACTAAAATATATGTCCCCTAATTAATACCAATGAAATTCAAAAATGTGTATTCTGCGTGCTTGAAGACTTTGACTATTGTTAGGATCATGCTGAGTATTTTATTTGTTAGCTTAATTGTGAGGTTAGGGACCTTTGCGTACCAAGATAACCAAAATTTGGTGGTTCTCACCATGTACTCTTCTATGGGCAGATAGTTGTGCAGCAGGCTTGTGAGTAAGGGAAAATTGAGCCACTATTTATTTATTTTACCTTGACTTTGCAAGTCCCAAAATTTTGGCCAGTACCGTGAACGTGGCACACGACAAAAAGCTGGGTTGACTTGAAGTAAATATGGTGCTTCTTGCCAGTGCACCCGCAAGGCTGGATTTTTCTCTAAAAATTTTCTTCTCCATATAGGATTGGAAGCTTCAAACTCCTATTGAGTATAATTAAAAGTGGTTGCCTTGAAGTTGAGTTGCTCATCCGGATCCTTCCCCATGGTCTTCTTGATGTACCTTTGGATCTGCTCTTTCATGATTCCATATGGGAGGTTGAAAGGCTTCATTATCTCCTCTAGATCTTTGCTTTTGATTTGAGCCTCTTTCATGACCTTCACTACTTCATTTTCAAAATTTTATGTGAGACGAGACACCAGTAGTGCCCACTCTTTTTGACTTAGTTCTGTACTATATGGCATTGGATGGTCATCATATTTGTCTATAGCCGGTTGTCTTATCGGTGAATGAATGATTGGAGGAGAAAGAGGGCATACCTCAATCTCATCAGTAGCCATCTTGGATGGTTGCACTACTGGTGTCTCCAAGTTCTTTGCTTGTTCTAATTATGCTCTGAGCTCTGCTATGATTTTATCTTTCTCTTCATGTTGTACTTTACTAGCCTTGAGCTCGTCTTCCACTCTCACTTTAGCTTCACAAATGATCCTTACCTGATCAGGGTCTTCCTTGCATTGCTCTATGCATTTTTGCACTGCTTCTTTCCACTTAAGTTCCAATGCTTTGGTGTCCACTTTATATTTGGCTTCTAACTCAGCCTATTTCCTTTGCTCTTGTTGTAGCTGATCTTCCATTGCTAACAACTTTGCCTTCAATTCTTGTAATCCTATTTCTTCTATGATAGTGCCTTCGAAGGGTTGATTGAATAGAATAGAGTTCATTAACTCTTTGTTCCTTGTTCGTAGATTTTCTGCTTCATCCATATACACTTTAATCTGGTTTTCTAATAGTTTGCTTTGGTTTGTCATTCATATTTTTTTTGCTTCATACATTTCCTATTGCTTTTTCAATGTTCTTACTTCAACTTGAAGTTTTGAAACAAATGTAGTTACCTCTTTGAATTTTTTCTTTGATCAATGAGTGTTCCTCCTTGATATGATTGCCTTCTTCAATATTCTTTGCCAATTCTTTTGTTTTCAGTGCGAGTTCCTTCTGAATGTTTATATTCGTTATTGAGAGTTCCTCCCTTATGGTTTGGAATCAACTTCTGGCTTCAAATAGTTTTGCCTTTTCTTTTTCTTCTTCCATCAATAGGGTTTGGGCAGTCGTGGTTGTGTCCATCATGTTTCTAACTATAGGCTTTAGTTGGTTCACATCTACATTCAATCATGTTTGTGATATGAGTGGTTCTTCACCCGTTCACACATCTTTACCTTGCGCAACATGTAATGTTTCCTAATGTGGCTGCCTGATATGTAGTTGCACTCTTTGCTCAGCCTTCTCGATGGTGTTTGTTGTTTATTGTGCTTTGGGTTCCTCAAAGGGCACTTTTTGAGAATCGACCACCACATCCAAGGGTGATGGTTCAACAACTACTCAGATTGGTAAGATAGGTTCTCGTTCTTCTTGTACTTCGTGGATGTCTTGTGCTTTCTTGGGATGTAAAATTGTTCTAGACTTAGGAGGCAATACTTCCTTGAGAGATATCCTTGTTTGCTCATTCAATTGGATGGTGTGTCCTCCATCCTGTCACTCTTCAATCAAAGAGTGAGCTTGTGCACTCTGTTCACTTTCCTTTTCCACTTGATGTTGTACTTGATTCAACTCATCCCAATCTTCTCCCACATGCTCATCCATGTGTATATCAATATTGAGTGTATCATGGTCTTGGGATGATGCATCATTTAACCCAAGTTCTTTATACCTTTCTTGTTGCGATACATTCTTGGCTATTTGTGATGGTCTTTGTTGCTTACTTGACTGGTGGTGTAGCTCAGTGATGAGTAGCACCTCCTCTAATGTCAATTGGGGAAGACGTGAGGATGGTATGATGACCTCGAGCAAGTGAAGGCACAAGTGCGTCAGTGCAAAGCACACTAACATGCACACACATACACACACACGTGCACACAAGGCAAGACAAAGAGTGAGAAGCAATGGAGTTCTTAGATTACTTTCAAAAAGCTCTTACCAATTCAAATCAATTACAAGCTAGCCCCTAAAATGAGCTCTCTAGCTCTACTTATAGTTTTTGACTAGGTTTTGGCCGTGTCTAGACCTAGTGTCCGGCCTAGTTAAAAATTAGGTTCTAAGGCCTATTTGAAGACTCAAACGAAGTCTAAAAATTATGAAAATTGGTAGGTAGCTACTTCGAATGCTCCTCAAGCTCAAGGACTCCTTGGCTTGCACAAAATGGAGCTTCAAAAATATGAAATGGTATCTACAATGGCTCTTAGTGATGAAAATCACTATTGTTGTAGGGATTTCTTCTAACGATTTGACATACATATCTTCGAGCTCCCTACTTGCTCCTTCTCCTTGTGTGTCCACCTCTTTGATATGCTTTAGTGTCCTGAAAAAATATTGGCCTACTTGCCAGATCGTCGTTGACTACCCTGTCTGCTTGTGCCTTCTCTCCTCTCTAACTCCCTTCATAAGCTTCCTTGCCTTGTGAGTCCTTCAGTTCCAACACCCCCCCTCTCTCGCATCTGTCGTCCTTGACAGACCCTTGTGGGGTGGGTCGTTGGATGTAGTATTCTACAACGTCCTGTGCTAAGTGATGTTCTGCAATTCTCAACCCTTTGGCTGTCCGTGAGTAGAGCATCCCAATCTACCGGCCCGGGAACCTCTGGATGTGGTATGCGTAACTTTTCTGAATGGAGAGCTTGTTCCACTGCAAACAACTGCAATAAATGTGATGGTCTGGGAATGAATATATCTAAATGATATTCCCAAAATCCCGTGACAAACATTTCTTCAAACGACTGTTTGAAACAGGCTGGTAGATACTTTATACGCGAATGCCATGTATATACAACATTAACAGACGGTGTGGTGCTCATGTCGTAGACAAGGTCCTGATTACCTTCATTAAATCCAAGAGCTGACAGATGAGGTTCTTTGACATTCTTGAAGGTCCTGAAGGTGACCAACATGAGCTAAAAAATTTTAAGACACATTTGGGCCATGACATCTGGTACATTTTTGAACCGGACCCCCCAATGCCGAATCGTCGAAATCATATAGCCGATGGTAGGTTGGCCTTTAGGTGGTGCTAAGTAGACATAATTGAGCCATTTCTCACATCCTTTGGTTGTCAGCACAGTTTTTGTGTATTCCGGCCATGACCTTCTTTGAAAGACAGGGCAGTAGCATGGGTTGTATTTGATATACAAAGGCATGTTATTCCATGTCCTTACCATCTCAGGGTAGGTTTCAAGCAGACGAATCCTCCACGTAGGTTGATGTATATTTCCCTGCTTGGCACTTGTTGGGATGTCGTCCGGTGCAAACTGTGTAGCCGAGGTTGGTTCTTTTGAGGTGTGGTGCTTGATTTCAACATTGTAATCTGCCATTAAGACACAGAAAGGAACATACAAATCGTCGGATGTGCCGATCCACCTATGATGGGAGAGGTTTCTAAAGTAATCCGATTTTATGACTACCTCTTCCAAACGTGACATAGAAGCTATCTGAATTGCCACTCTGTCATCATGGGTTGTGGCCACTTTCTCTATCCTCTGCATCCATTCAGGAGCCTCGATCTCGATGGTGTCCATGCCCTCTTCTATTTGCTTGCCCCCTGGTGCAGGCATGGGAACGTATGGGTCTTCGAAGGGCAATTGGCACTAAGTCTTCAGGTTCGGGTTCTACAAGGGGAGAGGGTTGACGTTCGTATTGCATGACTTTACTTCGTAATTCTTCTAGTTCTGCTCTGAGTTTTTCGACTTCTTCAGACGTGTCAACTACGGTTGTGACTTTGCTTGGTGACTCCTGCTGGGTTGCCAGATGCTTCAATAGGTCATCTCTTTCTCTTTCTAAGGCTGCATGGGCTTCCAAGAGGTCGGCATGGGTTTCCAACACAATTTGCATATTCGCTGAGGGTATGGCCTTGAATTTATCTGGGTCGATTTCCTGTGGGGAACCCTCCATGGATGCTTCCAAGTTTTCTTCATTTTGTTTCTGTAGTCATTTATTCACCTCGAGTGCAGTAGACATGTGTTTGCGTAAGAGGGCCAGGTTGCATCGAAGCTTGAGATTCTCTGTTATCTGGGAGTGTAGCAGATCATCCATTTGTTGTTTTTCTTTTGCATCTGATTGGGGTGGATTGGCTACTAACTGCTCATGTTGTTCCTGTAAAGTGACATACTGTTGTTGTAGTAGCCGCTTTTCCCTTTCTAGATCAATGAATCGTACTTGAAGTTCTTCATGGCTTCGAAAGAGTCTCGTATGTTGGTTACCAAGATGCTGGTAGTGCTGTTGTAGTTGAGACATACACTGATACATATTATTAAATACATTATTAATAGGGGTGGATGCGGGAAGGGTGTTGAATGCAGAAGGGAAGGGGAAGGGGAGTGTGGATGCGGTGCTGGAAAATGGTGAAGTGGGAGGTGGGGGAATGGGAGATGGTGGGTGTATGGGGGGAGGGAGAGGTGCGGAGGTGGGTGATATGTCCATAAAATCAAAAGTGGATGCAGTGGTGGGAGTGATTGTGAACATGGGAATTGTGGGTGCGGTGATAGTGGTGAAAGTATACAGTGGTGTGTGCAATTGTGAATACGAACTGCCAGGAAGTGTGATCGGGGGAATGAGGTTTTCCGTGGCTACAGTTAGAATTACTGTGTCAGTGGCCGTATAGACAAGAGAGGTGGAGATAGGGTGTGTGGGTTGTGTGGGTTGACTGACGGTCTGCGCTTCGGTATGGGTAGTGGACTCGGAGGCGGTGACAGTAGTGGTTACACTGGTTGTGGGAGGTGAATGTGGTGGAGTTGGAGGTAGGGGTGGCAAAGGGGGTGACGGAGGTGCACTTGATGTATGGGTTTCCTCAGTTTCCTGAATGGTGTGTGTTGTGCCCGTGTATGTGTATGTGTGTATATGCATGTGTATGTGTATGTGTGTATGTGTGTATGTGTATGTGTGTGTATGTGTATGTGTGTATATGCATGTGTATGTGTGTATATGCATGTATATCCATGTGAAACACCAAATGGCCAACCGGACACTTTTTTACATGTTCTTTAATAAAACATATAGTGGCATGGTGAGTCACATACTATAAGTTCAACTGCATTTTGTAACACTTAAGAAGTCTGTGTTCATGCTCCCTCTATATTGTGTTTTTCTATAGTGTCCTCTGATTTAGTAGAGCTTGGTGTACTTTTGAGGTCATTAGCAAGATTGTCTTCTAGGTCAATGCATTCTTGAAAGCACTCACTCAGTGTTTGGAGCCGTTTCACATAAACTAGGGATCTTAATGTTCCATTAGTCAGTCCGTCTAAGAATAATGATATCATTTTTTGTTGGGAGGGTCTTTTGGTGGTTGGGCATCTATCGACATATTGGTCAAATCTTCGGCCAGTTGTTTTTACGGTTTCATTTGGGTTCTGTTTAAAACTATGGATTAAGGATTACGAGTTGTGCTTAATCCCTCTTTTGGTAAATTCTCCAATGAACTCTTGGAAAAATTGCTCAATATTTCCAAATTGATTTGGATCCAATGGTTGGAACCAAGTCAAAGCTATTCCAGTGAGGGTTAGTCCAAAGGACTCATACTGCACAAAGAAGTCATCCACTTGTTCGGTTCATAATACTTGCTTAAATTCTGCTATGTGGTCATATGGTTCTCTCGTTCCAACAAAGTGATTCCTCATGCATTTAGCAACTTGAATCAATCTCAACTTTCTTATAGGTTCAGGGACACTTTTGAGTAGTTGTACCAGATTTATCTACCAAGAGTGATTAAACAATTTTTTCTTGCCAACTCACTCATTCACATACATTAGCGCTCACTTTATGTACTTTTGTTTATATATTGTGATGGTTGTATTGTTGTGTTAGGTCATTCTTGTATATTCTCTTTATGTAATAGAAGAAGAGCAAGATCATACTTCCTCGCCTCAACCTGTGTGTGCTCCTCTCTTTGTATGTGAGAGTGTTTGAGAGCTCTCTTATCTCCTTTCTCTTGACAATGCATGCTTACATATTTTTGTACATTTGCAACCACATGTATGCATACATACACTTATATATATGTAGCTCCATAGCATGTATACATACATACATACATACATACATACATACATACATACATACATACATACATACATACATACATACATACATGTTGAAAGTTATGGAACTTGTGCAAGCTCCAATTGTGATGCTTGACACATACTCACCTCTTGTTATTTAACTCTTCATCAATCATGTATTTATTTGAAGCTCAAAAGGAAGCTATCCCTTGAAAATATAAAGACTACACTCATGTCCTTAAAGGAGAGTGTTGAAGTAAAGGTGCAAATTTATTTATGGCTTGGATAAAAGCCAAAATATGGTTAGAGGGATAAAATACTCAAAAAAAACATAATCACATCCATATGGAGTGATTTGGAGCACCAAAAATCACCCAACGCAAAGGAAGGCCTCAAATATGGCTAGATTCTTCTCCTATACTTACTAAAAAAATTTCTTGTGAACCCCAATTTTTTGCTTAACATGAGTTTAGAAGTAGTATATCATTAAATAATTGGTTTCCTAGAGTGATATTTAGCTTGTTAGAAAGCTACAAATTTCTACTATGTAGAAAACATTTTAGACCATTGGATCTCTAAGTTTTGACTTAATCAGATTTTAGTAAGCATGCATCTAATAGGGTAGTTTCTAAAAGAGGTTGTATAACTTCCACTATGCACATTGGAGTGAAATTTCTCCACATTTGCTATCAGAGCTTTGATATAATGCATTGGTAGTGAAGCCCATTGTTGCACAAAGGAGATAACTTGAAGAAGATGCAGAGATGGAAAAGGAAATCTTGTCCATTCAAATTTCTCAACTACTCAAAGAGTAGGAATTAAGAAGTCAATTGGTAGTATGGCTTTTCATCTATACTAGGTTAAATGGTGTAGTTCTAATAGCCCAAAAAAGCCCAAATTTCATGGTGCAATTTGTTGTCCCAATTCGGTCTACCCTTGTCGATTATTTTCATCAGGACTATGCATAATACATTATTTGAACTTTCAACTTGCCGATTGTCTTGGAAATGATAGGGTGTAAAATCTTTATGAATCACCAAAAATCCATTCGTGAGTGATTCAATGACTTCATTAATGAAGTTTGTACCTCTATCATTGACTATCTCAATAGGTATACCAAACCTTGTGAAAATGTTTTCAAATAAAAATCTCCAGTTGTCTAGGCATCACTTTTCTTAGTGGCTTTAGCTTCTACCCACTTGGTCAAGTAATTTGTAACTGCTATGATGTATTCATCATGGCAATCTCTTAGTGGGGGATTAATAGGTCCAATAAAGTCAATTCCCCATCTTGAGAAGGCTCTTGCACAAACCATTGGTCTCAAAGGCATGTCATCTCTGCTAATTGGGTACTTAGTTCTCTGACACACATTACAACTTCTCACATAAGTCTTTGCATCCATGCTGAGGGTTGGCCACCATAAGCCTACAAAGAGGATCACATTTACAATTATATCATCTAAAAAATGACCTCCAACTACTCTAGCATGAGCCGTTTTTGACATAGTGAGATACTCTTATTTGTGAACCACATTCTGAATTGATTATCTTTTCCCCATTTGAAGAGTTGTTTTCTTATGATCAAACAATATTTACTTTGCTCTTCCAAGACTTTTTTTTTTCTAGATTCGCTAGCACCTTTTGGGCATGTTTGTGACTTTAAGAACTCTATGATTGGCTTACTCCACTCAAGTGCTACTCTAGAATAGCATAAGGATGAATGCTTGTCGAGTGAAGAGACTTGGCATAGATTGCAATTAGACACATATTCATGTACATCCTTTTGCATGTCCAGCCAATAGACTCCTAACCTTCTTAGTTCTTGTTTTGTTCCATTATCTCCTTTATGAAATTTCCATTTATTTTCATGAGCTTGTCGTATCAAATTTTTCATCTCCTCATCTATTGCTAGTCTTAAAGGTACTCCACTAGAATCTTTGAAATATAAGCTACCTATGACTATGTGAAGGTTTTTTTTTTCCAAAGCTCCTTGCCTTTTAGAGAATCAATTTTATGCCATGGTCCATGCGTAAGCATAGGAACCAATGTTTTAGCCCATAATGGACATACTTCCAAGTTGAACATGTACATATCTAACAACTCATCAACTACTTCTATTGGTAGTTCTCCATGTCTCATTCTAGATAGATGATCAACTCTAATGTATGTGTTTTCCTTCTTTGAAAACTATCTTGAAATAAGATTCCATTAACATTAAAAACCATCTAGCTAACCTTCTTGTGTTGCAAGGTTTATTTACTAATTATAGAAATCTTGATGATCAATTAAAAAATTGAATTTATTGGCTAGTAGGTAGTGTCGGAATTTCTTCAATACATAGGCCATCCCTAATCCTTCTCTCTCTACGTTGTAGTGTAATTTCACTAAGCTTGGTTTAAGCGTCTACTTGCATAGGCAATAGGGTGATCTAGTTTTCCTTTGTTAGATGTTCATGCCAATTTGCCTCCAATAGCAAAATTAGAAGCATATACATGAATATGGAATGGATTATTCCAATTAGGCATATTCAGTATAGGCGTTGAACTTAATCTTCTTTACAATTCATTGAATGCTTGTTTGCATTCTCTGCTCCACTTGAATTGAGCTAGTAACCCATACAAAGGTTTAGCTATGATTATATACATGTGGACAAATCTACGATAGTATCCACAGTGGTCCATGAAGGCTTGCACTTCCTTTACATTCTTAGGCCTGGGTGATTCTAGGATTACGTTGATCATGTCTTCATCTATTGAGATATCATTTTTTAACACTATGTGTCCAAGTATCTTACCTTTCCTTACCATAAAGACACACTTGTAAGGGTTCAAGCATACTCAATATTGTCTACACTTGTCGAATATTCATCTCAACTCTAGGATATGAGCATATCTTTATGAAGACTAAGTACGTAGGTCATCCACATATACTTTCATACTCTTCCTTAAGAATTCATCGAAAACATGACACATCAATCTTTGGAAAGTGGTTGGGGCATTAGTTAGGCCGAAAGGCATAACCCTAAAAGCATATACTCCCCATTAGTAGCAAAAGTAGTTTTATGTTGATCCTTAGTAGCTATAGCTAGTTGATTGTGTCCTAAAAAACCATCAAGGAAGTTGTGCACTTCCTTTCTTGCTACTCTTTCTAAAAGATGATAAGTGATAGGTAGGAGTGGGTAACTACCTCTAATGGTGCTACATTAACTTTCTTCAAGTTAATACAAACCCTCAATTTTCCATTTTTCTTAGGTACAACCACTAATGGAGAAACCCATCTATATGCTCAATTTCATATATGAATCTTGCTGCTAATAGCTTGTCTATGTCTTCTTTGATCTTGGTTGAGTAGACATCATTGTAAGTGTATAGTCCTTGTTTTGAAGGTTTTGGTTAAAGAATCATAGGAATCCTATGAGAACAAATCTTAGGATCTACTCCTTTCCAATCCTTATAAGTCCATGTGAATACATCTTGATACGCCCATAGTAACTCTTCTAGTTCTTTCTCCTCTTCTATAGAGGCATATTTTCCTATGAAGGTGCATCTTTTTGCATTCTTTTCTCATGTCACTATGATTTTCTTTGTTTGCTCCTTGTTATTGTAGGCTACTTTTTCCTCTGCCTCTCTCTTAGGCATTTGAACATCAACTTTTCTCTCTTCCAGCTTCTATCTCTTGAAGTGTTCAAGAACTTTTAAATATTATTTTTGTTGTTCTTCTTCCTACATTCCGTCCTTCTCCTTACTATGGTTTTCTAGGCATTATTCTATGCAAAGTGTCCAGTTGTCTCCTCAAAACCCATTGTCTAATATAACTCCCACCCCGACTAAGCAAGACCCTTGTAATAATTTACCCACACCTAAACCTTGTACAAATCCACACACTATAACCCAACATCACTTGTAATAACATCTCATCAAGAAATGTATGCATCTTCTGAAACATGTAGGTGTCTAGAGACCTGCATTAGTTTTGCAACAATCATTCCATAAACCACATCACAACACTCGGCCACACGGGTTACACATCGATTTTGGAAAGGGATTGCGGTCTCACTTTCATGGGATCATGATTAATTTCCATACTAATGTGTTAATCTTTTGTAGCAGATCTACTACACACTCGCATCATTCATCATGCAGCAGAAGGACGATCTGAAGCTGGCCCAGTGTACTCATGGCAAATATTGGCGAATTACTAGCTGAACCACATCCTACGGCTCAACCACCAGAATTTCAGGGATTTCCAGGGCCTATGCCAATTGACAATCCTCCTAGGGGATATATTATAAAAATTCATCGCAACTCTCATTGGTTCCAAGGATTAGTAGGCCCATTGGCGAAGGAAAATTTCCTTTTTGAGGCCAATTTAACTTTTGATACCCATATGTGGGGGAAGTACCAGTTTTTCTCAAGAGAGTTTGGAGCATTACAGAACATAGAAGACTTAAAGCATGTTTGGGCGAGAGCAGGCTTCACTGAATACTTTAGTGATCCTTTGCCTAAACCATATTTCTATAGATGCTATTATCTAGTAACCACTTTGATAGCTTCTAAGAACAAGGACCTACCAGGCACATTCATTTTTCCGTCCTTGGTGAATGACCCGCCATTCAAAAGGTTTTATTTGACAAAAGATTTGATTAGAGCTGCCATCAAGATACATGGAACACATACTCCGACAGAGCGCGAAAAGCTGGTTCCAGAGCCAATGAAACGTGGAGATGTCATTAAGTGGGAAGATATTTCAGCAATCATACCTAAGATCTCTAAACCATTGAGGATATGCAAGCAACATTTTGCTTTCCCCGCTCAGGATAGATTCACCATGCCCCACAAGCACATCTGGTTTGACTTATGTTTAGCTTGTACTCGGCCACAAACAGTTGATCTGGCTAGCTGGATCATTGATCAGCTATACTTAGCACAACTCCGATGGGAAAGGAAGAAGGTAATCCATGGATGTAGTGCTCTTACAAGAATTGTATATATGTGTTTGGCATACGACTTGCCAATCAAGCATGCAATGACCAGCGAGGAGTTGAAAGCATTCAAAGGGACAGCAAAGAAAGCTAGGAAGGCCAGCAAAGGACGAGCAGGAAAGCGCATGAGAGGAACTATCCCCTGCCTATAGGTCCCAGAATGACCGTCATCGCAACCCTCTCCAGAACAGTCTTCGACGGAAGCCCCTGCAACTGTACAACCTATCCGCATACGGCTATCACGACCTATCATTACAGAAGGCACTACTAGTGCAGTTACCTCACAGGCAACATCAGTTCAGGAACCTACCACCACTACAACAGAAGTTCCCACCACTATTGGTGCGGAAGCATTTTCTTTTCCAATACCCAACATGGAAGCAAAACCCATAGATACAACATTTGATTTCGAAATGCCAGATGCCTTTTCAAATGAATTTTAGTTTTTTGAAGGCCAGATTTTCTCTCAGGAATATGAATGACCCAACTACCCTACCACTCCACCGGATCAACAGCAAGGACAAGTAGTGTCCAGCTCTGAAAAAGAAAGAACAGAAACAGATGATGATGAGGGCGATGATGAAGCCAGCCAGGGCACTCATGACTCCCAAGAAAATGTGCAGACAGATGAACAAGGACAGCACACCGACACCCAAGGTGACACGAGCACACATGAAGAAGAAACATTTAAAGCAGCAGCCTAGACCTTGGCGATCAAAAAGTTATATTGCACCATGGAGAAAGTTTGGGTGCGTAAGAAGTTTATTGAGGAAGAGAGCCAAGCACTCATAGAGCAAGAACTTGTCTCAAGAGGTTTCGAAGAAGTATACATCAAGGGCTTCAGGGAACTTGTTAAATCAGTGGGACCCAACGAAGCATTAAGATATTTGCAGAGAAAACCACTTCCGCAATATGACCCCCAACGAGTACGTTTACTATCCAAACCAGGCGAATACATTCGTGTACCCACAGGTGGCCAATCCTCAGAACATGCCAGGGAAGCACGTCTCGTCCTTGAAGGCTCATTGGCAGAAGACACCATTGTCATCGACTCCCCACCCCACACTACTACTGTACATACCACCGTTGTTACCGAAGTACCTACCACACCAACTGCTCCTCCTTCACCTCCCATCTCTCCAATCTTCCCTGTACATCCGATCTCTCCCAGACCATCCACATCTTTGGTTAGTGCTGTAGCAGCAGCCTTTGTTGCTTCGATTCATCTAACCCTTCCCGCATGTACGCAACCTAGTCTACCCCCTAGGACTTCTACCATTCTATCCAGTCCTTTTCTCCATCCATCCTTCCCATCCTTTCGTGCACCTCCCAGACCACTATTTCCATTTCTAACCCCATTGACTTTGTCCCCTGTATCACCTCCCCGACCCACCGTATTTCCACTTTCCCCTTTCTACCAAGATGCGCGTGAGCAAGATCTTGACAACAGTGGTATCAGAGCTAGGCACGCGTCAATACAGAGGGTTCTATTCTCTGTTCGCGATTCTGAATTCAGATTCCATCTCCATCTCCATCTCCGTCTCCGTCTCCGGTTTCTGTTTCTGTTTCTGTTTCGGTTTCGGTTTCGGTTCCAGAACCAGAACCTACGTTTTCTCCTTCGGCTTACTCCCTACGTTTACTCCTTCTGTTCTCCTTTGGCTTACTCCCTACGTTTACTACTCCAAGGCGTCGACTAAGGCAAAGAACTTAGGCAATAACTTAGGCAAGGCAATAACTTAGGCAATACATTGGCAACATTGGCACCCAAGGCTCCCTTGGCAACCGTTGGCAGCCGTTGGCTACGCGCGAGGCAATTTTAATTTTTGAGTGGTAATAGAGAGGTTTAGAGTCCCTAAGGTAGGAGGATTTGAACCCACAACCTCCTACTTTCAAGGGAAGTACTTTGACCACTCCACCATCTCTTGGAGTTGTACTCAAGTTCTCTCTCTTTATTACTTGTGGAAGGCGCGCGCGTCGATTTCAAGATTGGACCCAAGAAAGAATCAAGTGTATCTCTCAATCCGTAGGTCGGATTGAGGTGCGTAATATACCGTTGGAAAGCTCTCGAAACGAACTTTCCAATGAGCTAGCTTGGAAGTGTGAATTCCTTCAAAATCCTTGGGTGGCACTTGATTGAGTGTTCAAGATACCAAGCAAGATTGAGAGCAAGGGTCCAAGAGCACCATGGAGGATTACAGTAATTCACCTCTACCTGCGGTAACACTTGAACAACAACTAGAGCTCTTGCGGCATGAGCTTCAAGGAGCTCAGAACGAGATCCGACAACGTGATGAAATCCTCCAAAAGATGCAAGCTGAGGAAGACAACCTTACGAGAGTAGTAAAAGCTATTGTCTCTGCCCAATATGATGTTACTCATTCAAAGATTGGTAATAGAAACTACCAGTTTTTACGATTTGATCGCCGAAAGGATGGGCCTTTAGTACTTTCTTGGTTGTCGCAGTTTGATGATTTTTATACCGATGAAATGTATGCTGAAAGTGAAAAAATTAAATTTGCCACTAACTATTTAGTAGGTAAAGCACAACTCTGGTGGAATGTCCTGCAGCATAGTACGGAGCGTCCAACAACTTGGAAGGCTTTTCAAGAAAACGTGAAGGATTCATTTCTTCCTCCTCAATACTATTTGCATGTTCGACGAGCATGGACGACCCTTACATGGAAGGAGGGTGATACGGTTACTACCTTCACAGAGCGGTTCTGGAAAAATTTACCACTTGTACGAATGCTTGAAGATGTATCAGAAGATATCTTGCAGCAGAAATACGAAGATGGTTTGGAGGTGGGAATCCAAGCTAAGCTTCACACCCTACGACCTACAACCCTCAACGAGGCTATATCTTTTGCTTATGATGCAGAAAAAGAATTCCAGTCCATAACCAAGTCACTCCGTCTACAACAACCACGTCCACGACCATTTCCTGTTAAACCTTCATTTCCTATGAAGCGTAATTTTAATGCCCCGTCTTACCCTAGTTTTCCTCGTCCTCCACAATCCAATTACTCAACTCCACCCGTTGCTTCATCTCTCCAACCAACCAAACCACCTACCCTTCAAACTTCAGTAGTGAATGCCCAACAGAAGCGACCACGAATCACTTGTTGGAATTGTGGTAAACCTGGGTTTCCTTCTTTGTATAAAGTGAAAGACGCATTTCAAGGTAGTCGTTATAATGTAACACGAGAAGTGCAAGATGTTACGATTAGCATAGGCCCTTATGTTGATTCACGAACATTTTTAATTGCACCTTTGCAATCTTATGATGTTATACTAGGTATGCCTTTTCGTCACCATTATAACCCACGTATTGACTACCATACTCATACCTTTAAGTTTGCTTTCAAAGGTCAAATCATTACTTTGTCTGCACAGCATGATTTCCAGCCATTTCCATTGATTAGTCACACTCAAGTAAAGCGTGCATTTAGGAAAGGATTCAACTCATGCATTGTTTTTGTCAATGTCATCAATGATTATACTCATACACTTCGAGATGCATATAAACCTTTCATGAGTACTTATAAGGATTGTTTTATGTCTGAATATCCCTCTGAACTACCACCATCTCGAGGATCCTTTGACCATAGCATAGACTTAGTCCCTGGTAGTCCTCCTCCTCATAAAGCACCTTATAGACATGGCCCACTACATCAAAAGGAAATAGAAAATCAAGTAAAAGACCTATTACAAAAAGGACTTATAAGGCCTAGTTCTTCCCCATTTGGAGCACCAGTTCTCTTAGTAGAGAAGAAGAATAAAACTTATCAAATGTGCATTGATTATAGAGCCCTTAACAAGATCACGATCAAGAATAGATACCCTATTCCTCGAATAGATGATCTCTTAGATAAGTTACGAGGAGCTCGTGTCTTTAGTAAAATTGATCTTAAATCGGGTTACCATCAGATTCGTATGACACAAAGTGATATTTTTAAGACTGCATTTAGAACTCAAAATAGCCATTATGAATTTATGGTAATGCCCTTTGGACTTACTAATGCCCCTACTACATTTGCGCGAATGATGAACAATATTTTTCTTGATTACCAAGCTTTTGTTCTTGTATTCTTTGATGACATACTTGTTTACAGTAAGAATGATAGTGAACATGAAAAGCATCTTGAAACAGTTTTTCATTTGTTACGAGAAAACACATTTTATGCTAATCCAGAAAAGAGTTATTTCTTTCAACGTAAGCTAGAATATTTAGGACATATTATTTCAAGTGAAGGTGTGCATGTGGATCCAAAAAAGATTAGAGTTATCATAGAATGGCCTACACCACAATCAGTCAATGATATTCGTTCTTTTCTTGGGTTGGCTAGTTTCTATAGGAAGTTTGTTCGAAATTTTTCTTATTTAGCATTGCCTCTTACTTTGTTGTTGAAAAAGAAAATAAAATTTGCATGGGGATTTACCCAACAACAGTCCTTTGACAAACTTAAATATGCACTTTCACATGCACCTGTTTTACAAATACCTGATTTCTCACAACCCTTTCATGTTGTTACTGATGCTAGCGGTTCAGGAATAGGTGCTGTTCTGACGCAAAATGACCATCCCATTGCATTTGAGAGTAGAAAGCTTAAACCCTCAAAACAGAATTATAGTACGTATGATAAAGAACTGTTAGCAGTTGTGCATGCTTTGCGAATTTGGAAACACTATCTTATGGGCTCTGAGGTCTTAATCAAAACCGATCAACAGGCTATTAAACATTTATTAAATCAGCCCTTAATCTCTGATAGGCATCTTAAATGGGCATCATTCATTCAAAATTTCCAACCCATGATACAATATCAGCCTGGTAAAGCTAATGTCGTAGCTGATGCTCTTAGCCGTTTTCCTTCGAATTCCGTTGTTTTGAATAATATTTCTGCCATTCAAATTCATTCTTTTCAAGACATGGTTTCCACTTATGCATCTGATTTGTATTTTTCACGTGCATGGCATGACTCCAATAATGGTGCATCTTTATCTGATGAACATTATACATTTCATAATGGTTTTCTTTATTTTCAACATAGATTGTGCATAACCCAAGCTTTTAAAGATTTTGTCATTAAAGAAATGCATGAACCATCTTACATGGGTCATAGAGGCATACAGAGCACTATTTCTGCTTGCAAAGACTTCTTCTTTTGGCCACACATGGAAAAAGACATTGCACATTATGTTTCTCAATGCATTGTATGTCAGCGTGTCAAACGTCATCATGGTAAACCATTTGGATTATTAATGCCACTTCCTATTCCAAATGAACCATGGGAACAAATCTCTATGGATTTTATCACAGGTCTTCCTACCACTTCATCACATAATGATATGATTTGGACAATAGTTGATAGGTTTAGTAAATATGCATATTTCATTCCATGTAGAAAAACTTTAACTGCACCTCAAGCTGCAAAATTATTCATTAAATGCATTTTTCCACATCATGGATTTCCTAAAGTCATGTTATCTGATCGTGATGTTAGGTTTTGTAATCATTTTTGGGTTGCCTTATTTCAACATTTTGGTTCTAAAATAGATTTTAGCTCTGCATTTCATCCTGAAAGTAATAGACAAAGTGAGGCTACAAATAGTACTATTCTTGATTTATTGCGTTGTTATTCATTAGATAATCCTAATAACTGGGATGAAAAGTTGCCATTGCTTCAATTTGCTTACAATAACACTTCACACACCACTACTGTTCGTGCACCTTTTGAAATAGTTTTTGGTAAAAAGCTTCCCACTCCCATGTCCCTCACCCAAATCGACATTCCGATGGCTGATTCTATTGCTCAAGATCACGTTTCTATACTTCATAATGTTCACGAGCACATTAGGAAAAGTCAAGAGCGATATACACGTATTATCAATACTAAACGATTAGCCAAAGAATTCAAGGAGAATGATTTTGTATGGTTGCGAATAATTAAAAGACGTCTCAAAAATATTTTACAGCATCCTAAAATTAAACTTGCACCACGCTATTATGGACCGTTTCGCATTATAGAAAAAATTAATGATAATTCATTTCGATTAGATATTCCATCCCATTGGACCATTCATAATTCTTTTCATATTAGTTTACTTAAACCATTCAAAGGAACTTTACCACTTGCTCCACTTCTTGATGACCCTCCTTTAATTGAAGAACAATCTGAAATCTTAGTTCCTGAGAAAATCATTGATTATGATGTCACTACTACACGCACAGGTACTCAATATCATTGATATTTGGTTAAGTACAAAAATCACTCTATTGAAGAATGTCAATGGATACATAAAACACAATTAACACCTCATTATGACCACTTAATTTCTGCATATCATACACAAACACATTAATGTAACAGCTCCATGAACATTTCCATGCATGTATTTTTTTTACATGGCACATGCCTATTTTTATTCAGTGATGAAACATGTGACTGGCCATCCATGTTATACCTTATGGAATATGTTGAAACAATGCATTGTTGGATTGAAATATGGAATAACCAATGCATTGTTGGATTGAAATATCGAATGCCAATGCATTGTTGGATTGTAATATGGACTATGTTGGCCAATGCATTGTTGGATTGTAACAGTAACAGGAATATGTTGAACAATGTATTCTCATTATTAGAGTGTTAAATTATTTTATCAACTGAGGTCAGTTGCTTGTCAACTGAGAGGTAGTTGTATATTATTGAACAAGGCATTGTTAAAATGTTAAATTATTAATGTATTAATGTGTTTTTTTGATGTTTTTGATATAGCAGCTGAAGGTTCGTGAGGAGCGTGCAAGGCGTGAAAGGGCGGACATCAATAATCCGAAATAATTATTATTTAGCTTGTAAATAAACCTGCGTAGAAGGTTCTATTATTAGAAAAGTAATGGTTAGAATAATGGTCGTTGTAGACCGCAGTTTCTGTTATTAAAAGCAATGGCTTTCTGTAAAAGTTACCAACTTTTGGTTTCATGCGTGCTTTTCGAAGCCGCCCTCATGTAACCAGTATTTTCGACGTAATCAAAAGGCCTATAAATACATGCACTCTGTGGACTGTCGAAACAGAGTGCATGGGGGGAGATTGCACCCAATCTTGCGTTCGGTCTCGTCTCTTGTTGCCTCTATTTTCTGTGTGTTTTTCTGCGTCCGTAATCTCTGTTTGCGCGTGAGCAAGATCTTGACAACACAATAATTACCGAAAGCTGTAGTAGACAACGAATGATCTACAATCGCAGGTCAATTCATTGTCGATCGAGAATGCCTCATTAAACACCCGCTACCAAGAGCTACGGGAGGCATACCATAAACTGGAACTCGAAAGTGAAGCAAAGACAAAAGAGACCATCATTGACATAGACAACTTGTTAAGGGCACATACTATTCGCAATGCGACACTTACCAGGAACATGGGCTTACTCAGATGCCACTTGGCAGCAGCGAAAGAAGAGAACAACTATTTACAAGAACAGAACAGAGAGAATTAAGAAGCTGCCCTAGATCAACCAGACCAACCATTAAGTCCCAGCCGGTTCAAGGTCGTGCCCTTAGAATCTATGAAAGTTTTGCTAGATGATCATGTCAGATTGTTAGATGAGTACGACAACATGCACGAGGAGTTCCAGAAGCTCAAAGAAGAGCACAAGATATTGAAGCTAAGAGCACCAATACAACAAGGACTACCAGCTCTTGCAGACCCATCTCCTGACATCATCAAGGAACTTAACGCATTACGGGCCCAGGTATCAACTCTTCAATCAAGGATAGCAGTATATGAAGCACCTCCCAGGCCAGACTCCCCACCGGAACTACCAACAGAGGAAGAAACTGTGACTATTCTAGTGGAAGAAACTTTTGAAGAAGCATATGAACCCCAACCCATCCCAGGTGGACGAGTCACGGCCGAAGGCCAGACGACTTTTGAACTTCCCACTCCCACATGGATGAAGACGGTTGAAGAACTAGGTAGAACTCACTCAGCAAGGGTAGAGACACAGTTACACGCAATGGCAATGATAGAAGAAAGAATTTTAAAGTCTCCCTATTTTGATCATTTGGCCCCTCGTAGATACATATCTGGGCATGAGCTACAATACAAACCTTATTTTATGTTAATGGCGGAATATCAGTTGGCCATAGAAAAAGAAACATGTAAAAAACCCTCTCATGCGACCCAATTTGAGCCTGAAGATTTGCCACTAGATGCGCAGCGAGGAGAAATTTGTCAACCGGATTGGTGCAAGGATTTTCTACAAGCATATCCAGAAATGATGAGTACTTGGGTCAAGGAACCACTACACTTAAAGTACAACCCATGTTGGGGACCAGTGCCACGTCGCCGCTCCTGGGAGGCATTTGCCATTAAAGTCTAGAACAACAAGCAATGCTAGGATTGGATCAATTACCCATATTTCAGGCCACCCACAGGACCACCAACAGTTGGATACATGATGGCAACGATTCACCACTCGCTCCCTCGCTTAAAACATATGGACAATGTAGCAGCGCACATGACTGTCAAGATATTTGACATGATGCAGATGGTTTTCAAATTCTTCCGTCGTGTCAAGGCACCCCATGTGAACACCCCGGGTTTCGAGCATGGCAATCTTGATTTAGCTTATGACATGAGTACAACCCCATCGCGCCGGGTGTGTTACGCCTAGCACTGTCGAATTAAATACTTACTGGCATGCTATAAGCAGACCTTCGAAGAAATGTTCACAACCAGTTTCTGGGAATATCACTTAGAAGTGTTCATCAGCAGGCCCACGCATTTGCTTCAATTATTTGCCTGTGAACAGATGGTATATTCCACGCACTATCGACTCCCACCATTCGATGAACCACAACCCACTGATTGGGAGAAACTCGAGCCACATCTGGCCCGAGGTATTCGCATATCAGAGCACACCCTCGCTCAAGATCTCCTACAAAATTACATCCAACAGAACTCACAACAAGGTTCTGTCGAGGACGACAAAAGCGAGAGGGAGGGGGATGTTGGCAGTAGCCAGAGGCATAGAAGAAGCGGAAGCATGTGAAGAAAGTGCATAACGAAGAAGCAGGGAGTCAGTTGAATCATTTTCTCAAAGACTTATATTTTATAAATACTTTTCAAAACCTCCAACATTGATTTTCATCACTTTTATACCATATGTAACATAGAAAAACCCTTTTTGTAATTTATAGCTCCATTTTTTGCAAGCCGAGGAGTCCTCGAGCTTGAGGAGCTTAGGTAGAATGAGCATACCAATTTTGGTTATTTTTAGACACCGTTTACCCTTTCAAATAGCACTTAGAACCTATTTTTTAACAATGCCAGTCACTAGATGTGAAACCGGTCAAAACTAGTCTAGAATCTATAAAAAGAGCTAGAGAGATCATTTTTGAGGTTAGCTTGTTTGAGTAGAGAAGAGCTTAGATCTATTTTGATCTTGTAAGAGTGTTCTTGAGTAATAGAGTTGATTTCCTACCTTCCATTGTGTCTTGCTTGTCTCTTTGTTGTGTGTGTGTATGTGTGTGTGCATCTCTATGCTTCTCACCTTCACTCTCACTTCATCTCACATTCACGATCTTCATATCACTCCTATCTCTTCCACGGATTGACATTAAGGAGGTGGAGCTTCTTAACGTGGTTCTCACCATTGTGCTAGGGCAACATAGGCTCTTGATTACCTTGATTATAGCTAGGCTAACCATAATAGGGTTCTCTATAATAATGTTTTTGATCTCGTTCTCATATGCATATCTAGGTGGATACATAGGCATAGGCTGCTGTTGTTGTCCATGTTGATATTGTGGCTATTGATATTGTTGGTGTTACTATTTATATTTTCTATTATAGTGCATAGGCTAATACGTGGGTACTCTATTGCACATGTAAATGGGGTGATCGCTATTAAAATTTTGGCATCTTCTAAGTGCACAAGGCCTTTGTAAATAGGGAAAGTGTCTTTTTTGTTTGGCTTGCTCCATTTATAGCTTCTTCACTATCAATTTAGCTATTTATTCAACTTAGGGCCTTGTTGTGCTAGAGAAAGTCCAAACTTTACTTCTTGTATCCATAGATGGAATCTTGAGTTTTGTACATAGATTATCCTCTAAGTCTACACATTGATTTGATGCATTCATTCAATGTTGCGAGCCTTTGAATGTATAAAAAAGATGTAATTCTTTGTTTGTTAATCCCTCTAGGAAAAGAGAGATTAATTTCTTTTTAGGTGATCGTTCATCAACTAGGCATTGACCTATGCATTGTTTAAATCTTTTAGTTGTAATGCATACAGACTTATGACTAGACTAGACTGCTTGAAGCTATATATCAGAGAGGCCAACTCATGTTTGACACCTCTCTTTGAAAAATCACCAATGGAGTCTTTTACTAGAGCATGTAGGTTCAACAACATCTCAATTGTCAATGGTTAAAATCATGAAAATGCAATCCCTACAAGCAAAGGATTTGTATTGCGTGAAAAAGTCTATAATTTTCTCTACCCTTAGGACTTGTTAAAACTCAGCTACATGATCATAGGGATCAGTAGACTCATCATAATAATTTTTCATGTGCCTCACCACTTGGGATGGTCGAAGGCATCATCTTGGTTATTGCCTTGGCATAGGATTCACCACTTGCGGATTGGCATGCTCACTTACCCATGCATTGGTAGGTATTGCTTGAGCACATTGCTCTTGCGATGGCACTCTTGCTTGAAAACTCTTTTGGGGCATTCCTTGAAATGTAGACTTTACATATTCTTCAAGATTTTAAGGTGGAATTTCAAAAGGTTTTATACTCATCACTAGCATACGCCCATTTCCTTCCAAACTAGATCCATCAAGTCGTAAATTATTACCACTTGAATAGGACCACTAAATGACCTTTAAGCTCAAAGGGGGTATTGAGAATATGAGAGTGCATCTCCCTTTTGTATCTAGGAGACACTCAATTTCTAGTTCATTTCCATTTTATATTATATCTTTTCTATTTGGGTACCTTGCCATTTGCTTCTACCTATGTATTCATTCTCTTTCAAGGGGAATCATCCCACATATGATGTACTTTGGAAAGCCCACTCCAACTCTATATAAGGAGGGGATCTCCCACCATTTGCACTTGGTTAGAAGCTTGAGGAGCCTACTCAATCCTCTTGGCAAGCTCACTCTAATCGATGTGAGTTTTCCCATTTCATGGTCTAGTCACTTTTGAGTATCACACTCTTCTTTTCAGTTTGCTTCTGCACATGTACTCTCTACACTTTCATGGTCCTACTGATACATATGAGGAATTTGTACATTCCATGGAGGACCACAACATACATATGTACTACCATGTGATTATAATTTCATGCTTCATGTTTTACATCTCATTATTGTAGGAGCTACTTCTTGGCGATCCACATCTCGTGGTTGGATATTGTCAAAGCTTTAGACGTTCCCAGATACCACAAGGAGACATCCTATCTGTTGATATATTTAGGTAGTGATGTGTGTGAACACTCTAGGACTGCCGGGGCACTTTTTTCCCTCTTTAGGAGGTTTTTTTCGCCCGGCTTGTATATACGCCTATTGCCCTAATGGGCTACTTATCTTTGTACATTCTCTAGTAATACATTCATTCTTGTGTGTTGTGCTCCAAGCTTCTTCTTCTTCCTTGTGCTGTTCACGTGCTTCCGCAGACGTCTAACTCCAACAATCGCTATCAGAGCAAGTCATCGCTTCTTCTAGGGCGCCGTCGACACTCCTCCGTTTGCAGTCTCAGATTCGCACGAAATTTGGTGAGCATACTCAGGGTGTTTTCGAGATCAAAACATCTTTGCTCTGTGGTGCCAAAATCGCGATCTGAGCTCGTTTCGGCCTCCGAACGCACTATCGTAGTGCTTGTGCAGGCTATTTCGTCCTTTTGTGCCAAAGGTATATAGCAGTTTCTGTTCGCCAGTTTAAGTGTCTCGAAGTCTGCTACAGGTGTAGCAGAACTCGTTTGGGCAGTTCCGTTCAACTTTTTTAGATACAGTCAATTTTCTGCATTAAGGTATTTTAGTCACCGGCCATGGCTGAAAGCAGTGATGTATTCCGTATGTTGGCTGTTGAGGATAAGTTGGATGGTACCAACTACCCATTATGGGCTTATATGATGCGACATGTACTGGTTGCAAAAGGATTGTGGAACATTGTACAGGGTGTTGAAAGACATCCTGTTACACCTGTAATGACAGGTACTGCAGGTGTTGGAGCTGATGAAGATGGTGTCGAAGATGATATTCCGCAGATTCCTGTTCGTGCTACTGTTTCTGTTGCACCTACTGCAGAGCAGATTCGTTGGGATGGCAGAGATGCCCAGGCACATGCATTGATAGATTTGTCTGTCAAACGTGCCATTATTCCTCACATTCGCTCTTGCAGAACAGCAAAGGATGCTTGGGATACACTTACCACTTTGTACCAAGCTAGGAATGAGGCTCGTGTTGCTTACCTCCAAAAACAGTTGGAGAGTGAGCACATGAATGAAGGTGATTCTATGGACAGTTTTCTTACAAAGATCAAAGACCTGAAGGAACAATTGATTTCTGCTGATGAGGTTATACCAGATAGCTCACTTGTGCAGACCGTTCTGAATGGTCTTCCTTATTCATATCAGAGTTTTGCCTCTACTCTTCGGTTGATGATGAAAGGCAATCCGAATGCCTTGTCATTTGAGGAATTAGTCTCTGTTCTATTGCAAGAAGATCAGTCCAGGCAGAACAGGTCCATTATGCGTGTTGCAGATCAAGCTTTCTTGGCTAGTCAGAAGGGCAAAGGAAAATGGAGCTCTTCTACTAGTAAGCAGAAATCTGCAAATGCTGCACATTCAAAGAACCAAGACAAAGATGAGAAAAAATCAGAAAAGCAGAAATTGTTTTGTAAGTACTGTAAAGGCAATGATCATATCATAAAGAACTATCCAAAACTGGCTGCTAAAGAGGCAAAGAAGAAAGAGGCTGGAATGGTTGTTGCAGAGGCCTCTACACCAAAAACAGAGTCTGCAAATCTTGTGCAGGAAGAAGAATGGGCGTTTACTACTGTCTGCAGTTTTGACCCATCTTCTCCTGACCAGTGCATGTCTGCAGTAGACTCAGATGTTTGGTACTTTGACAGTGGGGCAACCAAACATATTACCTCGCAGCGCAGTTTCTTCTCTTCACTCGAGCCTGCCCCTACAGGGAATACTGTCACATGCGCCAATAACTCCTCTTATCCTGTTTTGGGAGTTGGTAAGATCATTTTGACTACTGCTGATGGTAGTTCTTTCACTTTGTCAGATGCTTTATTTGTGCCAGGGATCAAAAAGAATCTGTTATCAGTTTCTGCATTAGCCAAGATTGGCTTGGTTGTGAAATTTGTTGATGATAGGTGTACAGTCCATGATCTCTCAAATGGTGATGTGATTATTGCTTCTGGCATTTTATGTCGTGGGCTGTATAAGCTCATAGACTATGAAAGATCTGTGAATGATTCGTCATGTGCAGTTCATGATTCTCAGGCTATGTCAGATGCAAAGCTTTGGCATGCACGCTTTGGTCATCTGAATTTTGCTAGTTTGTTATGCCTGCAGAAATCTGAAATGGTGTCCTCTTTGCCCAAACTTGAGGCACCTGGAAAACATGTTTGTGAAGGCTATATTTTGGGCAAAATGCAGCGTTCTTCCTTTCCAAAAGATGGTTCAGTTCGGGCTACGCAGAAATTGCAGCTTGTACATAGTGATGTCTGTGGTCCTATGCAGACACCCTCTTTTGGAAATTACCTTTACTTCGTGACTTTCATTGATGATTTTTCCAGGCATGCATGGGTATATCCACTCAAAGCAAAGTCCGAAGTGTTCATGTGCTTCAAACAGTTTTTGGTTTTGGCTGAAAATCTGTCAGCATGTAAAATGGGCACCCTCCGTTCTGATCGAGGGGGGGAATATATGTCTTCAGATTTTAATGCATTTCTGGCTGAACGTGGGATAAAACACCAGTGTACAGTGCTGTATACACCTCAACAGAATGGAGTTGCTGAACGGAAGAACAGGTCTCTCATGGAGATGGCGAGGTGTATGGTCAAGAGTCAGGCTTTACCTCATAGTTTCTGGCTTGAGGCTGTCATGTGTGCAGCATATGTACTGAACAGGTGTCCCACTAAAGCGTTGCAGTCTATCACTCCATATGAGGCTTGGCATGACCGCAAGCCATCTGTTGCTCATCTGCGTGTTTTTGGTTGTTTGGCATATGTATTAGTGCCTAAACAACATCGCAGAAAATTGGATGATAAGGCAGTAAAATGTATTTTTGTTGGGTACAGTTCTGAAAGTAAAGGCTATGGTCTGTATCATCCACAGACTAAACGCATTCTGGTTAGCCGTGATGTTGTCTTTGTGGAAGATGCTATTCAGCCATTGCTTTCATGTACTAAGGAGACATCTGTTAGCTCCAAAGACATGTATGATACTTTGATGCCTCTTTTTACAGGTGGACAGTCTAGTGCTGGTCCTAATGAGGCAACTTCTCAGACTTTGCAGGTTTCATATGATGATGCAGATCATTCCATTTCTGATGCAGATTTACATGATGCACTTGCTGATGAGAGAGTTGATATTGAGCAGGCAAAATCTATGCCAAAATGGCTGGTGCAGACTTTGCGTGACAGCAAATTAGATGCACCTTTGTCATATCGTACTCGTTCAGGCTCTCATAGTGCCTCCTTTGCATCAGATTGCTATGCTATGGCTACATCTAGTCTCTGTGATGAGAATGAGCCTGTTTCTTTTGATGAAGCACAAAATTCAGAAAATTGGATGGCTGCTATGCAATCTGAATATGATGCTATAATGAAGAATGGTACATGGTCTTTATGTGACTTGCCTCCTGGCAAGAAGGCCATTGGCACTAAGTGGGTATACAAGCTGAAGCGTAAACCTGATGGTACAATTGACAGGTATAAGGCTAGGCTTGTTGCAAAGGGTTAGGCGCGGGAAAGAGGCATTGATTTTGATGAGACCTTTGCACCTACATGCCGTATGACTACTGTTCGGAGCATTTGTGCACTTGCAGCCCATCATGGTTGGAATGTACATCAGTTGGACATTAAAACAGCATTTCTGAATGGTGACTTGCATGAAGAAGTGTATGTTTTTCAGCCTCGTGGCTTTGTGCAGAAAGGGCATGAAAACCAGGTGTGCAGGTTAAAGAAGGCGTTATATGGTTTAAAGCAAGCACCACGTGCTTGGTATGAGGAGATACATGCCTATCTGATTGCACATGGTTTTGAGAACAGTCCAACTGAAAGCACCTTATATGTTAAGCGTGCTAATGATGTGCTTATGATCATTGTTGTCTATGTTGATGACATGCTGCTCACTGGTCCTATTGAGACACATATTGCTGATTTGCATGCCTCATTTCAGATGTCTGATTTGGGGCATTTGCATCACTATTTGGGCATTCAGTTTATGCACGTTGATGGTGGAATGGCTTTGTGTCAAACGAAATATATTGACACATTATTGTAGCGTTTTGGCCTTGAAGACTGTAAGCCTATTGCCACTCCTATGGAGACATGTTTACGATTGAGTCTTCATGATGCTGGAGATGCATTTGATGCTGTTCTCTATCAGCAGGCTGTTGGATGCTTGATTTACTTATGCATTACTCGGCCAGATATTCAGTTTGCTGTCTCACAGATGAGCAAGTTTATGCATTGCCCAGGAGTCATGCATTGGAAAGCGGTTAAGCGCATCTTTCGCTACTTGAGTGGTACTCGGCTACTTGGGTTGTTTTATCCCAAGGGGGGATCACTACCGCCAGATTTGCATGCTTTTTCTGACTCAGATTGGGCTGGTTGCTATGACACTCGTGTGTCCACCAGTGGTTTTTGCTTCATGTTTGGTAGCTCATGTATATCTTGGTTGAGCAAGAAGCAACCTACTGTGGCCACTTCCAGTTGTGAGGCTGAGTATAGGGCAGCTTTCACAGCGATTGTTGAGTGTGTGTGGCTCAGACGCCTTATGGCTGATTTGAATGTTGGCCAGTCTTCTGCCACCACCATCTTCACTGACAGTCAGAGCGCATTGGCAGTTGCGAGGAACCCTGTGTTCCATGCTCGCACTAAGCACATTGAGGTGCATTATCACTATGTCAGGGAGAGGTTCTCTCCTGGGGAGATCAGCTTGGCATATGTGCCCACGCAGGAGAACATTGCAGACCTTTTCATGAAGGCTCTGCCTAGGGAGAAGTTTGAAGCTTTCCGCAAAGCTTTGGGCTTACTTCCTTTTGTGGAGTGATTTCCACATAGCTTGGCACTTCCTTATACATGAGTGCCAGCTCCTTGTTCACCGCATCACTCCCAGGGGGGATTTGTTGATATATTTAGGTAGTGATGTGTGTGAACACTCTAGGACTACCGGGGCACTTTTTTCCCTCTTTAGGAGGTTTTTTTCCCCCGGCTTGTATATACGCCTATTGCCCTAATGGGCTACTTATCTTTGTATATTCTCTAGTAATACATTCAGTCTTGTGTGTTGTGCTCCAAGCTTCTTCTTCTTCCTTGTGCTGTTCGCGTGCTTCCGCAAACGTCTAACTCCAACACTATCTATGTTGCATGGAGGTGATCTTGTTTCATTCCTGTATCTTATTGGTGGTGTATCTATGGAGCATCAGCTTGATCCATCTAGTGGACATCTTATGGAGTACTTGGCGATCATACATGGTCGATCCCACTTGGAGGTTGTGGATTTCCACATAGAAACTTTCTTTGTGGTGCATCGCATTGCTACGACTACACTCATGGTGGACCTTTCTCTCATACCCTTATAGCCTCATACTCTACAAAATGGATCTAGAGAGGGGTTGTTGAGAATATGAGAGTGCATCTCCATTTTGTATGTAGGATTCACTCCATTTCTATTTCATTTACTTTTTATATTGTATCTCATTGTATCTGGGTACCTTGCCATTTGCTTCTACCAGTGTTCTCATTCTCCTTCACGGGGAATCATTCCACATATGATGTACTTTGGGGATCCCCCCTCCAACTCTATATAAGAAGGGTCTCTCCCCCACTTTGCACTTGATTAGAATCTTGAGGAGCCTACTTCATGCTCTTAGAAAGCTCACTTTAATCCATGTGAATTTTTCCATTTCATGGTCTACTTACTTTTGAGTCGGATGGCAAAGATCCTCAAGACATGCATTGATAGCCTTGTCTATCAAACATGCCATTATTCTTGACATTTGCTCTTGTAGAATAACTAAGGGTGCTTGGGATAAACTTATCACTTTATACCAGACTAGGAATGAGGCTTGTGTTGCTAACCTACAAAAACAGTTGGCGAGTGAGCATGTGAATGAAGGAGATTGCATGGACAATTTTCTGACAAAGGTCAAAGATTTGAAGGAACAATTAATTTCTACTGATGAAGTCTTGCTTAACAGTTCACTTATGCAAACTGTTCTAAATGGTCTTCTCAATTCATATTAGAGTTTTGCTTCTACTCTTTGTTTGACGATGAAAGGAAATTCAAATGCCTTAACATTTGAGGAGTTAGACTCTGTTCTATTGTAGGAAGATCAATCTAAGTAGAATAGGTCCATTATGTGTGTTGCACATCAAGCTTACCTGGCTAGTTAGAAGGGCAAAGGTAAATGGAAGTCTTCTACTAGTATGCAAAAATCTGCTAATTTTGCACAATCAAAGAAGGACGACAAAGATGAGAAGAAAATAGAAAAGCTAAAATTGTTTGCAAATACTGTAAAGCAAATGATCATGTCATAAAGAATTGTCGGAAACTAGTTGCAAAAGATACAAAGAAGAAAGAGATTGGAACTACTGTTTTTAGTTTTGAACCATCTTCTCATGAGCAGTGTATGTCTGTAGTAGACTCAGATGTTTGGTACTTCTATAGTGGAGCAACCAAACATGTTACCTCATAGCATAGTTTCTTCACTTCACTTGAGCCTACCCATACAGGGAATATTGTCACATGCACCAACAACTCCTCTTATCCTATCATGGGAGTTGATAAAATCATTCTGAGCACTACTGATGCTCGTCCTTTTACATTTTCAGATGCTTTATTTGTGCTAGGGACCAAGAAGAATCAGTTATCAGTTTTAGCTTTAGCCAAGATTGGCTTGGTTGTGAAATTTGTTGATGACAGATGTACAATTCATGATTTGTCAAATGGTGATGTCATTATTGCTTCTCACATTTTACATCGTGGGCTGTATAAGCTCATAGACTATGAAAAATCTATGAACGATTTAGCATGTGTAGTACATGATTCTCAGGCTTTGTCAGATGCAACGCTTTGGCATGCACACTTTGGTCATCTGAATTTGCTAGTTTGTTATGCATGTAGAAATCTAGAATGGTGTCCTCTTTGCCCAAACTTGAGGCACCTAAACATGTCTATGAAGGCTGTATTTTGGGCAAAATACAATGTTCCTCATTCCCAAAAGATGGTTAAGTTTGAGCTACTCAAAAATTGCAACTTGTTCACACTGATGTTTGTGGTCCTCTTGAGACACCCTCTTTTGGAAACTATCTTTACTTCATGAATTTCATTAATGATTTTTGCATGCATGCATAGGTATATCCATTGAAAGCAAAGTCCAAAGTGTATATGTGCTTCAAACAATTTTGGGTTTTGGCTGAAAATTGTCAACATGTAAAATGGGCACCCTCCATTCTAATGGGGGGGGAAGGATATATGTCTTTTGACTTTAATGCATTTATGGTTGAATGTCTGATAAAACATCAGTGTATAGTGCCATATACGCCTCAACAGAATGGAGTTGCTGAATTGAAGAATAGGTCACTCATGGAGATGGTGAGGTGTATGGTCAAGAGTCAGGCTTTACCACATAGTTTTCTGACTTGAGGTTGTCATGTGTGTAGCATATGTACTTAACACGTGTCCCACGAAAGCATAGCAGTCTATCACTCCATATGAGGCTTGGAATGGTTGCAAGCCATCTGTTGCTCACCTCTGTGTTTTTGGTTGTCTAGCATATGCATTAATGCCTGAACAACAATGTAGGACATTGGATGATAAAGTAGTGAAATGTATTTTTGTTGGGTATAGTTCTGAAAGCAAAGGCTATCGTCTGTATCATCCATAGAATAAACACATTTTGGTTAGTCATGATGTTGTTTTTATGGAAGATGCTATTCAATCATTACTTTCATGTATTAAGCAGACATTTGTTAGCTCCAAAGACATGTATGATACTTTGCTGCCTCTTTTTATAGGTGGAAGTCTAGTGCTGATCCTAATGAGGCAACTTCTCAGCCTTTACAGGTTTCATGTGATGATGTAGATCATTCCATTTCTCATGCAGATTTACATGATGCATTTCTTGATGAGAGAGTTGATATTGAGGAGGCAAAAATTTTAGCTAAAAGGCTGGTATAGACTTTGCAAGATAGCAAATTAGATGAACTTCTGTCATATCGTACTTGTTCTGGCTCTCATAGTGCTTATTTTGCATCAGATTGCTATGCTATGACTGCCTCTAGTTTCTGTGATGAGAATGAGCCTATTTTGTTTGATGAAACACAAAATTAAAAAGATTGGATGGCTGCTATGCAATCTGAATATGATGCTATAATGAAGAATGGCACCTGGTCTTTATGTGACTTGCCTCCTGGCAAGAAGGCCATCGACACTAAGTGGGTATACAAGTTGAAGCGTAAGCTTGATGGAACAATTGACAGGTATAAGGCTAGGCTTGTTGCAAAGGGTTATGCTTAGGAAAGAGGCATTGATTTTGATGAGACCTTTGCTTTTACATGACAAATGACTACTCTTTGTAGCATCTGTGCACTTGCAGCTCATCATGGTTGGAATGTACATCAATTGGACATTAAAACTACATTTCTAAATGGTGACTTGCATGAAGAAATGTTTGATTTTTAGCCCTGTGGATTTGTGCAAAAAGGGCATGAAAACTAAGTGTGCAGGTTGAAAAAGGCATTATATGGTTTGAAGCAAGCACCACATGCTTGGTATGAAAAGATACATGCTTATCTAATTGCACATGGTTTTGAGAAGATTCCAAATAAGCACCTTACATGCTAAGCATGCAAATGATGTGCTTTTGATCATTGTTGTGTATGTTGAGGACATACTGATCACTAGTCCTCATGAGAAGCATATTAGTAATTTTCAGGCTGATTTGCATGCCTCATTTGAGATGTCAAATTTGAGGCATTTGCATCATTATTTGGGCATTGATTTTATGCAAGTTGATGGAAGAATAGTTTTGTCTCAAAACAAATATATTGGCACATTATTGTAGCATTTTAACCTTGATGACTCCAGACTTATTGCCACTCCTATGGAGATAGGTTTATGATTGAGTCTCCATGGTGCTGGAGAGCATTTGATGCTATCCTCTATCAACAGGCTGTTGGATGCTTGATTTACTTATGCATTACTTGGCCAGATATTCTGTTTGTTGTCTCACAAATGAGCATGTTTATGAATTGTTGAGGTGTCAAGCATTGGCAGGCAGTTAAGTGCATCTTTCGGTACTTAAGTGGTACCCACCTACTTGGATTGTTTCATCCCAAGGGGGATCACTACTGCCAGATTTACATGCTTTTTCTGACTTTGATTAGATTGGTTGCTATGACACTCATGTGTCCACCAGTGGTTTTTGCTTCATGCTTGGTTTCTCATGCATATATTGGTTGAGCAAGAAGCAGCCTACTATGGCCACTTCTATTTTTAAGGCTAAGTATAGGGTAGCTTTCACAGGAATTGTTGAGTGTGTGTGGCTTATATGCCTTATGGCTGATTTGGGTGTTAGTCAGTCTTCTGTCACCACCATCTTCACTGACACTTAGAGCACATTGGCAGCTACAAGGAACCCTTTGTTCCATGCTTGTACTAAGCACATTGAAGTGCACTATCATTATGTCAGGGAGAGGTTCTTTGCTAAAGAGACCAGTTTGGCATATGTGCCCACACAGAAGAACATTGCAGACCTTTTCAAAAAGGCTCTGTCTTGGGATAATTTTGAAGCTTTTTGCAAAGCTTTAGGTTTAGTTCCTTTTGTGGATTGATTCCTCATAGCTTGGCACTTCCTCATACATGAGTGCCAGCTCCTTCTTCACTGCATCACACTCAAGGGGGATTTGTTGATATATTTAGGTAGTGATGTGTGTGAGCACACTAGGATCATCGGGGCACTTTTTTCTCTCTTTAGGAGTCCCTCGCCCCAGCTTGAATATATGCTTATAACCCTAATAGGTTACTTATCTTTGTACATTCTAGTGGTAATACATTCAGTATTGTGTGTTGTGCTCCAAGCTTCTTCTTCTTCCTTGTGTTGTTCGCATGCTTCTGTGGACCTCGAACTCCAATAGGATTAGATAGGATATACCTAGAATTTTCTAGTAGCATCATCTATGAAAGTGATAAAGTAAATAACACCATCCAATGACCAAGTGGGCATAGTACTAGGAACATATGTATAAACAAGAGCTAATGGCTGAAATGAATAGTCAAATGCACTTAGAAAATTCCAAAATTGTAATAGCGATCACCCCATCTACATGTGCAATAGAGTACCCACGTATTAGCCTATGCATTATAATAAACAATATCAATAGTAACACCAACAATATCAATAGCCACAATATCAACATAGACAACAATATCAGCCTATGCCTATGTATCCACCTAGGTATGCATATGAAAACTCTCCTAGAGATTAAACACATTATTACAGAGAACCCTAGTATGGTTAGCCTAGCTATAATCAAGGTAATCAAGAGCCTATGAGGCCCACTTTGTATTAAAAACGTCCTCCATCTTCAAATGTGGTACTAGTCAAGTATGTTGAAGAAGAAAACACTAAACGGGCTATCATACCTATGGAACCATTGATGGTGGACACAAGCCCTAGATATTCAAAATCACATTGAGAGCATAGAAGCAAGTATCTAGGAGATATATATAACGAGGGAAAATGGTTTCAGGAACATACTTATTAGCTAGCAAATGTTGGTGACAACTCAAATTGGATTGATAGATCTAGTGCAAAAGCCTATTATGTTGGGAAAGGAGATGTCATAAAAAGACAACAATGCACTAAATGTGCACATGTTCCTAAAGGTCCATGCTAGCAATGTGGTGGTGAAATATCTGAATTATGAGAAATCCCTTGAGGGAGATGGTCTAGGTACAAGAAATAACTAAAGTATTTTGTTAGCGATGCACCTCAATGGACTCTTCTGCTCAAGAGCTCCATGATGATACCCTAGACGTAGAAAACCTAGCTCCAGATGCCACACATAGTACTCCATACAAAGCTTGCAGAATACGCAAAAAACACAGTACATAGAGAGCATGAACACAAATTTCTTGGGTGATACAAATGCAGTCAAACTTACAGTCTTTGGTCGACCAAGCCACTATATGTTTTATTAAAGAACATATACAAAAATGTCCGACAGCCATTCAGCCTTTCACATGGACACATGGTAACAATCTCGCACTAAAGGCCGATATGTCTAAAGTTTCCATGGGAGAAAAATCGAAATCAACACCATGTTGCTTAAAACCCTTTGCAACAATTCCTTCTTTATACTTTGGAGAAGCATTATCTGATGTCAATTTCAACTTATATACCCATTTACATGGCAAAGCTTTCATGCCCTTTGGCAAATGTACTAAATCCCAAGTACCATTCTTATGAATAGAATCCAACTCACTCTTCTTGACACATTCCCACTTGTCATGATTCTTTGTTTGCATGGCCTCTTGCTAGCAAGAAGACTCACTAGCATCTGTTAGAATAAAAGAATCCAAAATTGGAACATACTATTAGGTGGAAGTGAGACATGTGTAGAGCATCTCAATGGTTGTTGAACAATAACATTTGTAGGTGGATTTGATCGGAATTTCTCTTGAACATCCATGAGTACTGAATTTTTATGCATGCTAACTAGAGGACTAGTATCCTCGAACAACACTCTTCTCACTTCAACCTCCTTAACATTGGGATGTTTATACATCTTAGACTCATTGTAAATGACATCACTACTTCTAATTACTAACTATGTTCAGGATCTCATAAGCAATATCCAAATTGTCCTTCTGGACCATATCAAAGAAAAATGCACTTGTTTGACTTATGATCAAGCTTTTGTCTAGGATTCTTGGGTATATGAACATATGCTTCACAACAAAAAACTCAAAGATGATCATAATATGGTGCCTTCCCTATCCATAACTCTTGTGCCACTTATAGACCTTTGATAGTACTTGGTGAAAGGTTAATCATGTGAACTCCTATCAATATTGCTTTTGCCCAAAATCCTTGTGAAAGGTTTGCATGATGTAGCATAGAAACTACTCTATCCTGAATACTTCTAAACATCCTTTCAACTAGACACTTCTTTAATATGGTATAAGAAGTTATAAGCTCTATACAAATTCCTCTTGACTGATAGAATTGTTTGAATATATGTAAGCTATACTCACCCCCATTATCTGAATGTGAAGCTTTCAGCTTTGTTCCTTTCTCAAACTCAACTAAAGAAAGTCATTTTCTGAAGGTAGTGAATACCTCATCCTTTAATTTGATAGGATATACCGAGACTTTTCTACTAGCATCATCTATGAAAGTGACAAAGTAAAGAAAACCCCCTAATGACCTTGTGGGCATAAGACCACAAACATTTGTATGAACGAGATCTAAAGGGGGAATTGAAGAGTCAATGTGCGTTTTATGAACATTCTTAGTCTGCTTTACATGTTGACAATGCTCACAAAACGAAATCAGAGAAAGATAACACAAATAAGTAGCAAGAACAAGAAAGATTTTCCATTCCACTATGAGATATGTGGCCCAAATAGCCATGCCAAATACAAGCGATAGGCTATTCAATAACAGCTAACAAGTGTCCTTCCTATGATACAAATAAAGGACAAAGTGAGCTAACTTTGCTTCCTTTTGCAATAACTATATTTCCCTTTGATATGCACAAGGACTGAGCATAGAAACCGACTTGTAACCAAGGTCATGAAGTTGACCAAATCACATCAAATTACATGATAACTGAGGTGCATGGCCTACATTATGCATAGTAAATTTTGAACCATCAATGAATTGCACAACCACATCTCCAATCCTAACAATGTCACACTGGTAAGCGTCACCAAAACTCAAAGTGCTAAGAGACTTTTCTGCACAAGTAGAGAATCACTCTCTTTGTGCTGTCACATGGAAAGAAGCACCAAAATCTACCAGCCACATATGGGAAAGAGAATCAACCATAAGAGCCTTAGTAGGCATAATATTGTCAAGTGGCAACACATTAGCATCATCAGAAATAGCATTGATTTCTTCAATCTACATGGTTGAAGTAGATTGTGCAACTAGTGTTTAACATGCTCATCAACATTCTCACCTTTAACTTTAGCATTTTTTAATGCATAGCAGTCATTCTTTATATGTCCTTTCTTATGACAATAATGGCATTTGATATCCCTCTTCCTTGATTTACTTCTATTCTTATTCCATTGACCATTCTTTTCCTTGTTCTTGCTCCTACCACGTTGCTGACTCTTTCCTTGGCAAGAATCATGAATATTATATGCATCTCCACTTTGAGTGCCAACCATACATAGTACTCCACATAGAGCTAGTAGAATACGTAGAAAACACAATATAGAGAGAGCATGAACACAAATTTCTTGGGTGTTACAAATGCAGTGGAACTTACAATCTATGACTGATCAGGCCACTATATGTTTTATTAAAGAACATATACAACAGCTCCATTTTCTAGAGTATGGAAGCTGCTAGGGTATGAGAGAAATTCCCACCAAGACTCTAGCAACAACAACTGAAGCACCAAAAAGAAAGTCTCCATATAGAAATCCATAGCCTCCAAATGGTATCAACCATGTGTGATTTCTAGGTACTCCATAAGATATCCACTAGATGCATCAAGTGGATGCTCCATAGGTATGCTAGCAATGAGGTATAGGAATAGAGCAAGATCTCACTGGATGAGATCACCTCCATGCAAGATAGATAGGATGACTTCATGTGATATGTTGGAACCTCCAAAGCTTTGAAAATATCTGCTATGAGAAGTGTATTACCAAGAAGTAGGTCGCACAAGATGAAATCATCACATGGTAGTATATTTGTATGTTATAGTTCTCCATGGAATGTAGAAAGTCCTTATGTGTGTTAGTAGAACCATGAAAACCCCCTCTGAATTGAGAGGATGGCTTAGAAATGGATCCAATTGAGTGACCTATCCAAGTAGATGCAAGAAGTACCTTGTGGAGAATGGAAAGATGGGAAACTCCATGAATGGAACACTATATGATCCGAATGCTACTATAGATGAGGTAAGTGGATTCTCAAAGATGGAAAATAATGATTTGTTGATCATGGAATAAAGCCCAACTCAGGCTGAGGGGAAATGTAAACCTTTGATGGTACGATGAGAGGTGTATCCATCTGAAGTGTAAGCTAAGAGTGTATCTTTGAGTCCTCATGCTCCAAATTTGTACCATGATCTAGAAAGTCATGTACAAAGAGAGTGTGCTCCATGTAGTGTGATTGTTTAATAGTGGAATGATCCCCCTCTAAAGAGGAAATGGGAGGATCTAGATCTTGAGAAGAATCCAAAAGAGATGAACACTTTAGAGTATTCATCAAAAGTGTAGTCTCTGGTAACTATAACTGAGTGACTCTTAGGATCATAATTTTATATGCCTTCTGATGATCACTATAACTGATGAAAATGTATTGCTTAGGCCTATGATCATCAAGGCCTTGCACATAGAAATTTCTACTAAAGACTCTAAAATAGCTCACACTTGGCTTCTTCTAAAAGTAAGCCTCAAATCGAGTTTGGTTCTTCAAAACATGTGAGAACCCTCTATTAAGAACGTGTATTGTTGTGTCGACAGCTTCACCCCAAAAATTTAGTGGAAGTTGCTTTTGATGAAGCATTTTCTTGGCCATGTTTAATCTCTCTCCTAACTGACTATATCTTGTTAGGATAATAGTGACAGGATAACCTATAGGGTTCTTGGGATGGAAAGGGGTCTATAACGAGAGGCCCTATAATATTTTCCCACTATACAAATTAATCAATTCCTCTTCCTGAGATGAACTTGCAAATTGCACCTGTTTTTGTTAATCCTATTGGATCTGTCTCTGAACTTGGTCTCTTATATTTCTTTGTCCTTGCCAATCGATTGGACCCTTATTTTTAGACCTTGTAACTGCCAAGACATCCACTTCTTTAGCCTTACCATATTGCTTGCAATCACAATTCCACTGATTTTCATGATTTTGATGTAGACTTCTTGATGTACTAGCACCTACATCGTTACGACACTCCTGATCTGATAATTCTATCACTATGGCATTGGCCTGAGTAGCCTGTTGAGCCTTTTGTTGTTGCTGCCCCTCTTGATTATTTTGATTATAATGAACCATTAGTATACCCCTTTCTTCTCTATGCTTCACCCATAAAGGATAATTAGGCCCTATCCAATGATCATGTGTTGAACAATACCCGGCTGTTGGTGTATGGAACACCACAAGAACTAAGCTAAAGTGATATTAGAATACCTCCATAACCATCATTAGCTTAGCAACACTCTAAATTTGAAAACTTTATCACTACACTTAGTGAAATCCAAAAATTTAGTTTCCAAAAATTTGTGCCTTTTCTTCTAGCTTCAAATCTGATTTGTATTAGCTTGATCCTTGTGAATTCTTTTGATCATTTGCTAATAGAAGTTTGTGCTAATGTTAAGTACCACATTCCAAGCAAAACTTTCAAGTAATAACTTCAGAATTTCTTAAATTTACTTCAACATTTGAACTATGTCTGAAATCTAAAAAATGAATTCATTGATTTGACATACCTTCACTGTTAGACTCATTTCTCTGCATACATGTCTCGTTTTTCAAAGACCTTTTGGTCAATTGTAGTTGAAGGTAGTAGCTTCAAAATGAGCTATCATTCATGAAAACCTTTACACTCTACTGTGAGATTTGACCTTTAGAAGATCAGGTAAAAGTGCGCCAAAAAACTCATAACTATCAACTAACTTTCACACTGATATGAAATCAATGTAGAAATCTCTATACAAGAAGAATTAGATCAAATCCTTCTACACAAACATGTGTTGTGTATTAGAGAAGATGTATACAAAATGGCTTGGCTTCATTCTGCTCATAGCCATGGAAAACTCTCCTACTCTGAGTAGTTCTTCCTCAACATCTCTCTCAGAAAAACCCGACTTTTTCTCTACTCACTCAAGACTTACAAATCAAGTTCTTCTTATGTTTTTCAACTCTATTTGACTTATATACACATGGTCTACATACTCCTAGACTCAAACTCGTAATTTAAGAAGTTCTATATCAGAATTAAACTCTAATTTTGCACTATAGTACAAATGTGAATTTGTCCCTTCACTTAGGCTTAATTTTCTGAGTGCTTTGCTTTCACTTCTCTTTGTCTTTCTTCTTCCTTCATATACCTTCATGTATTTATGTCTAACTAGTGACTGAAGCCCCATAGCTCCCCCTCAATCACTAATTAGCATCCTCTGTCTTTTTCATACATCCTTCTTCTCTTTTATCCCTGCCATTTCTTTGAATCTACTTGTCTTCACTCCATCCAAGCTCTTTGTCATAATATCTGCAATCTAATCTTTTGTAGAAGTGTATACCACTTCAAGCTCCTTCTCCATTACCTTTTCTCTTAGGAAATGATATTGAATCTCTACGTGCTTTGTTCTTGCATGACATACAGGATTTGCTGCAAGATACAATGAACTCATATTATCTCCATGTCCGATAGGTATACCTTGATCAATGGCCAAGCTTTTGAACAAAGTCTGCATCCGTATTGCTTCTTTAGTTGCTTCCACAAGTCCTTTGTACTCAGCTTGAGTTGATGATAAAGCCATTGTATGTTGCTTCTTTGAACACCAACTTACAAGTTTATCTCTTATGTATATCATATACCCATGTGTTGACCTTCTATCATCTTGACTTCCTGCCCAATCTGAGTCACTATATGCTCTCAACCTTATATCTCATGTAAAAGGATAATATAATCCTTCCTTCAAAGTCCCTTTGATGTATCTAAGAACTCTTTCACGTGCAATCCAATGTGAGTCCTTTGGACAATGCATGAACTAAGAAAGAGAACCCCCACTGCATAACTAAGATCAGGTCTTGTTAGTGTAGCATAAATCAAGCTTCCCACTAAAGATTGATACTTCCTCATATCCTTGAAATCTGCACCATCATATTTATTGAGTTTATGATTGACCTCTAGTGGTTTTGATGCCTCTCTACAATTCTCCATGCCAAACTTCTTCAAAAGGTTCAGAAGATACCTTTCTTGTGATACATATATGCCATGTTCTGCATAAGTGATTTCCATTCCAAGAAAATATGACAATTTTCCTAGATCACTTATCTTGAATTCCTTCTTAAGTAATCGCTTCACCTCCTTGATTCCTTCATTTGAAGTACCTATGATTATAATATCATCTACTTAAATACAAATGTAGATCATACCTTCATCTATTCCCTTGAAGTAAACTTGCATCTGCCTTTGAACTTTGATATCCAAGATAATTAAGATACTTCACAAGTCTATAATTCCAAGCTCTTGGAGCTTGCTTTAATTCATAAAGTGCCCTTCTCAATCTGCAAACATAATTTGGATACTTGTAATCTGCAAACCCTTGAGGTTGCTCCATGTAGACTTCATCTGATATATAATCATTTAAAAATGCATTCTTTATATCCAATTGACTCAATGTCCATCCTTTTGATGCTGCAATAGCAATGATTGTCCTTATGGTTGACATATTTGCTACATGACTAAATGTCATGAGTTTGAGCATAGCCTTGAACCACCAATCTAGCTTTGTATCTGGCTATTCTTCCACTAATCGATGCCATGAGTTTGAGCATAGCCTTGAACCACCAATCTAGCTTTGTATCTGGCTATTCTACCACTAGCATGCTTCTTTATTTTATAAACCCATTTATTTCCAATCACTTTCTTACCATTAGGTTTTGGAACAAGTTCCCAAGTCTTGTTCTCTTCAAGTGCATCAAACTCTTCCTTCATTGCTTCTTCCCATTGTCTCTTACCTTTTGCTTCATCATAGCTTTGAGGTTCTTCATCTTCCTTAACCATGTAAGCATAGTTTTTCTGAGTCAAATAAGAAGTGTCATAGGAATACCTTGTTGGTTGTTTCCTCAATCTGGTTGACCTTCTTCGTTCACACTTTTCATGTGTATCTGGATATACTTCTTCATAAAATCTAGGTACATCTTCATTTCTTCTATATGATCCAATCCTGGATGTGCTTGCTTGCATATGATCTTCATCTCCATCTACCTACATGTGTGATTTACCTTCTTCACTTCTTCTTACCTCTTCTTCAAATGTTTCAAGATTACATTCTTTATCTGCATACCAAATCTTTTGTTTATCAAATGTCACATCTCTGGAAACAATAAATTGTTTGGTTAGAGGACTCCATAGCCTATAACCCATCTGCTTTTAATCGTATCCAATAAACACATATTTTTCAACCTTTGGTTCAAGCTTATGTCTAAGGTGCAATGGTACATAAGCATAGGCAATTGATCCAAACACCTTACAATGATCAAGTGTTGGTTTCTTACCCCACCAAGCTTCATAAGGGGTCATTCCATTTAGAGCTGCACATGGTAACCTATTCACAAGATATGTGGCTGTATTTACAACCTTAACCCAAAGGTAATTAGGAAAATTCTTTTCCTTTAGCATTGCTCTTGCAAATTCAACCAATGTTCTATTCCTCCTTTCTGCCACTCCATTGTGTTGAGGCGTATACCTGCAAGTTACTTCTCTCTTGATACCTGCATCACAAAGATAATCATTGAATTCTTGGGAGAAGTATTCTCCCCCTCCATCAGACCTTAGCCTCTTGAGCTTTTGACCTGTAACTCTCTCTACATATGCATGAAAATGTTTGAAGGCTCAAAACACTTCTAATCTTTTCTTCAAAAGATAAATAGTTATCCATCTTGTAGCATCATCAATGAAAAGAACATGATACCTAGAACCGTTGATTGATCCTTCTTTTGTTGGTCCCCATACATCTGTATGTATGAGCTCTAACAAACCATCATGTTTGAAACCTTTTTTCTGAAATGATAACATGTGTGCCTTTCCCATCTGACAAGCTTCACATTTGTAGATCATATGTTGACTCAGAGTCTTTACATTTGGTAACCCTATTATAGATTGATTCTCCACCATGGTTTTAATTCCTTTTTCGTTGAAGTGTCCTAACCTATTATGCCAGAAGTCTAACTCTGTAAGTACTTCATCACCATGTGTAATCAGGGCTTGACCAACATTCCCTTGCACGTTAAGAGTAAAAAGTCTACCTTCCTTCTTACCATAGACAATTTGATTGTATCCATCCTCTCGATCTTCAACAAATACTCCTTCATTTGTAAATCTGACTTGAAAACCTTTCTCTACTATTTGTCCCACACTAATCAAATTCTTTGGTATTGTTGGAACATACAAGACATTTGTTAGCAAATCAGCTCCACTCTTGCACTTCACTTTTCCAACTGAATGCACATTATGTTCTATATTGTCACCTGTTTGTACTGTGTGACTTGAAATACCTTGTGCCCCTACAGGAGAACATTGCAGACCTTTTCACGAAGGCTCTGCCTAGGGAGAAGTTTGAAGCTTTCCGCAAAGCTTTAGGCTTACTTCCTTTTGTGGAGTGATTTCCACATAGCCTGGCACTTCCTTATACATGAGTGCGAGCTCCTTGTTCACCGCATCACTCCCAGGGGGATTTGTTGATATATTTAGGTAGTGATGTGTGTGAACACACTAGGACCGCCGGGGCACTTTTTTCCCTCTTTAGGAGATTTTTTCCCTCGGCTTGTATATACGCCTTTTGCCCTAATGGGCTACTTATCTTTGTACATTCTCTAGTAATACATTCAATATTGTGTGTTTGTGCTCCAAGCTTCTTCTTCTTCCTTGTGTTGTTCACGTGCTTCTGCAGACGTCTAACTCCAACATCAATCAAGTACACACAACTAGAAGAGAACCTAGAGAGAGCAATAGTACGTGAAACCCCATTGAAAAGTTTTGAAAGCACGAGCCACAATAAGGAAAACAACTATGGTGCTTACTATGCATATGAACATCATCCCATAGAGTATGAAGCTACATACAAACAACAATACTATGAATATGATAGCTATGGAAATTCCTATGGGTCAGAATATGCCAACATAATGTATGGTGCATCTGGAGCTAAAGCTCCAGTAAGAAAACCAATAAGACCACCCACACCAAGCGGACTCTGCTATAGATATGGAGGAGACCATTTCTGTTGGTGCATGACAATCATCAATTGAAGGATTATGGAGAAATGAAGACAAGGAGTCAAGAAGAAAACAAAGTCAGGTGATTGAAGGAAGGAGATATTCAGAAAAATCAAAAGACATGTACACATATGTACATTAGCTGACTTATATCTTTGTTTAGTCATACACTTGTATATATTCATCTATAAATATGTTGGAAAAAGTCGGGCAAAGAGAGCAGAAGAGATTTGAGAATAGGGAGAGAGAAATTAGTGTCATTAGACACATGAAGAGTGAGTGAATTGTCCATCCTCACTTAGATGTAAATTTTCTGAGAAATCGAAAAATTTTGCGCCCGATATTTTGCTGTCTGCTCCCTCTGTGTTTAATCTTTTGAGAAATCCTTTTGCACGTATCTAAGTCCATAGCTAATCTATCTATGGCTAGAATTTGAGAGGTTAATTGTAATCAGGCTGTGAGAATTTTGATTAGGAACATTCATATGTAAGAATGTTCTAACAGTCGAGAAATCTGGCGCACATTTCATTTTCAATGAAATGATCATTGCTCAGTCTACAGTGTAAAGTTTTACACAAATGAGGGCTTAAAATCTAAGTTGGAAGGTAAGCTATCTATGGCTAAAAGATCTTGATCAAACGGGATTTACTTTGGGAGAACCAGTGCTAAGAAGTTGCAGGTGTCAAAGTCGCCATTGCAGAGAAGCACTTTCAGACATAGGTAAAGTGTTTCACACATTTCTCAGTGTGTACTTAATTTTTTTGAGAGATTTAACTTGGCAAAGTTGCGCAATCTTAAGGCGAAGTGTTGTGCAAAGTTTTATTAAAAACTTTACAGGATTGATTAGTCAATGAGTGACTAATCTGCAGCAGACTTTTCTGAAGAAACTGAAATTTTCAGAATAATCAATTTTCTGATAATTTGGTGAAGATTCTCTAAATTAGGTGGAGTCTAAAGTTGATCTTGATATAGAGGTGATCTAAATTCAAGGTTAACTTGTTCTTTTGGAGATTAACACTCTCCATCAGTGGTATCAGAGCAGGTTGTGTCAAAATTGAAGTGAAGAAGACTCCGACTATTGCAGAAGTACAAAACTTTACATCTTGAAGGTGCAGAAGGGTAAAGGTTGAAGAAAGATCAAAGGAAGACATACAAAGAGCATCAAAAGGATCAGAAGGAGCAACATTCGAAGTAAAGGTACATTTATTATCTGTAAAGGTTAAAGTTTTGAGACTACAGGTGAATCAAAGATGGGAGATAGTCTCCAAATTGAAAAGTTGGATAGAGAGAACTATCCTGCATGGTCTATGAGGATGGAAGCTCACCTTATGAGCAAAGATCTGATAGGTTACATCACAGGAGATGAAGAAAAGCCAGAATTCAGAGATCCTAGTGTTCCAACTAGGGAGGAGCTTGCAGATTTGAAGAATTGGATGAAGAAGGATGCTCAAGCAAGAAGCATCATTTACATGGCAGTCAATGACTATTTGCTTCCTCACATTAGAGGACTTGAGAGTGCTTGTGACATTTGGAATGCTTTGGAAGAGCATTTCCAAAATACAACTAAATCAAGGAAGGCTTCACTATGGGCAGAATTTACTACCTTCAAGAAGAAGGCCTCACAATCAATTTCTGATTATGTGACAAAGATGAAGGACATTGCAGATTCTTTAGGTGCAGTGGATGAAGATATTGAAGAAGACAAATTGGTAAGACAAATACTTACAGGGCTAAGAGGAGATGAGAAGTGGAAACCTTTCATTTTATCTACAGAACTTTCATTAGATCACTTTACTCCTGATTTGAATCAATTGTTAGGTCATATGCTAACTTTTGAGAATGATATCAAAGGAGATGTTGATAAGAGTGCAGGTCATGCAATGTATTCTAAAGACAAGAAGAAAGCCAACAAAGGGAAACAACAATCAGGTGAAGAAGAAGGTACATCAAACCAAGCAAACTTCATAAGAGGAAGAGGAAATGGCAGAAGTAGAGGAAGAGGCAGAAACAACAAAGAGAATGCAAGAGCTTGTTGGATATGTGGTAAGACCAATCATCTATCTCATGATTGTTGGCACAATAATCAAAACAATGGTAATTATCAGAACTTTAATCAAAGAGGAAGAGGTGGTAGATTTCAGAGAGGAAACTTCAGAGGTAGAGGTGGTAGGAATTCTTTTGGAAGAGGTGGAGGAAGAAGCTTCCAAAATCAATCCTATAATAACACCTACTACAACTATGCATCAGATCAAAAGGAGGATTCGACTCTCATTATGAATACATGTGAAACCTCACATGAGGACATGAGAGTGTTCTATATTGATTCAGGATGTAGTAATCACTTAAGTGGAAATATTGCTTTGATGACTGACCTAGATCATAATGCAATTAATCATACAGTGCAGACAGGTGATAATACAAAGCATAAGGTAAAGTCAATTGGTTCAGTCAAAGCTAAGGATGGGAGCACTCTTCTGAGTAAGGTACTTTATGTTCCCACAATTCCAAAGAATTTGATCAGTGTAGGTCAAATTGTGGAAAAAGGATATGAGGTAAGGTTCACCAATGATGGAGTTTATGTGGAAGACCCTAGTCAAGGGTATAAACAAGTTATTGCAGGAAAGAAAGAAGGAAGGCTTTTCACATTGAAGGTACAAGGAAATGTTGGACATGCTATGTTCACATATGGAGAGCAGAAGGTGTCAGAATTGGATCTTTGGCACAAAAGACTTGGACACTTTAATGAAAGAGGTATCAAAGAAATGATTAACAATGATTCAGTGCTTGGAATGCCTAACATTGCAGGTCAACACATGACATACAGATGTGAGGCATGTCAATTAGGTAAGGCTCATAAGCAATCCTATTCCAAGCATGGATTTATGTATTCAGAAAGACTTGAATTGGTGCATACAGATGTGTGGGGTCCCTCAAAGGACTTTAGTATAAATGGTTCAAGATATTATGTCATATATGTTGATGATGCTACCAGGTGGATCACACTTTATGTGATCAAGGAAAAGTCAGAAGTGTTTAATACATTTAAACACTATCATGCATATGCAGAAAGGATTACAGGTCAAAAATTGAAGAGACTAAGGTCAGATGGAGGGGGAGAGTATTTTTCAAATGAGTTCAATGACTATTTGTGGAATGCAGGTATAAAGAGAGAAGTTACTTGCAGGTACTCTCCTCAACAAAATGGGGTAGCAGAAAGAAGAAATAGGACTCTTGTTGAGTTTGCAAGGTCCATGATGAAAGAGAAGAATTGCCCAAATTATTTGTGGGCTGAGGCTGTTAATACAGCTACATATTTGGTTAATAGATTGCCTTGTAAAGCTTTGCAGGGTATGACACCATATGAAGCTTGGTGGGGTAAGAAACCTACCTTGGATCATTGCAGAATATTTGGATGTTTGGCATATGCATATGTGCCATCTCAATTGAGGCATAAGTTGGAGCCTAAGGCAGAGAAATATGTTTTTATTAGCTATGATGATAAGCAAATGGGATACAGGTTGTGGAGTCCATCCACAAAGCAATTTATTGTATCCAAGGATGTTACATTTGATGAGCAAGGTACTTGGTATGCAGGTAAGTATAATGTACATGCAGATGATGAAGAAGTAGTGGAACAAAGGAAAGGTAAAGCAAAGATTCAGTTACTTGATGAAAGTGAGAGTAATGAAGTGCAGATTGAAGTTGAAGAGAGGCCAAGGTTTGATCCAGAATGTGATGAACCAGAAACTTCAAGAAGTGCAGAAGTTAGGAGGTCATCTAGGCACAAATGGCAACCTACAAGGTATAGCTATGACACTTCATTCTTAACTACTAAAGATTATGCTTATTTGGTAAAAGCAGATGAAGACCCTTCTACATATGAAGAAGCCAAAGGGAAGAAGAATTGGGAAGTTGCTATGCAAGAGGAGTATGATGCATTGATAGAGAATCAAACATGGGATTTGGTTCCTAAACCTAATAGTCAGAAGATTATTGGATGTAAGTGGGTTTACAAAACAAAGAGATTTGCAGATGGAAGTGTGTCTAGGTACAAAGCTAGACTTGTTGTGAAAGGGTATGCACAGACATATGGAGTGGACTATGATGAGACTTATAGTCATGTGGCAAAGATGACAACCATCAGGACACTCATTGCAATTGCTGCTTGTAAAGGTTGGAAGTTGTCTCAATTAGATGTTAAAAATGCTTTCTTGAATGGTTATATTTCAGATGAAGTCTACATGGAGCAACCAGATGGGTTCAAAGATCAAGTGAGTCCAAATTATGTGTGTAAGCTCAAGAGAGCTTTGTATGGGTTGAAGCAAGCCCCAAGGGCTTGGAATTATAGGCTTGTGAAATTCTTGAATGATCTTGGATTTCAAGCATCAAAGGCAGATAGTAGCTTGCTAGTCAAAGCAAGTGAAGATGGGTTCATTTATGTGTGTATTTATGTTGATGACATAATACTTACAGGAACAGATGATAAGGGAATACAAATGATCAAGAAGCAGATGGAGAAAGAGTTCAAAATCAGTGATTTGGGGAACCTATCATTCTTCTTGGGAATGGAGATTTCTTATACTCAACATGGAGTATATGTGACCCAAGAAAGGTATCTTAAAAATTTGCTAACCAAATTTAAAATGGAAGATTGCAGGGTTGCACCTACACCTTTGGAAGTGAACCATAAATTGTCTAGGTTTGGAGGAGAAGAGTTCAGAGATATGAAACTCTATCAAAGTTTGGTTGGTAGCTTGATTTATGCTACATTGACAAGGCCTGACTTATCATATGCAGTTGGTGTGCTTTCACAATTCATGCATTGTCCTAGAAAGGAACATTGGATTGCAGGACAAAGAGTACTTAGGTACATCAAGGGTACACTCAGAGAAGGGTTGTACTATGGATTTACTTCAGATACAAGAATCAAGATATATAGTGATGCAGATTGGGCAGGTAATGTGGATGATAGAAGATCAACACATGGATACTTGTGCTATGTAGGAGACAAATTGATTTCATGGTGTTCCAAGAAGCAACATACAGTTGCTTTGTCATCTACAGAGGCAGAATATAAAGGTATGGTGGAAGCTGCAAAAGAGGTAATATGGTTAAAGACACTTTTGAAAGTTTTTGATGTGATTCAGAGTACTCCTATTATTTGTGGAGACAATATGAGTTCATTATACTTGGCAGCTAATCCTGTATTTCATGCTAGAACTAAGCATATTGAAATACAGTATCATTTTCTGAGAGAGAAGGTCATTGAGAAGGAGATTGAAGTCATACACACTCCCACAAAAGATCAAGTTGCAGATATGATGACAAAAAGTTTAGATGGACCAAAACTACAAAGATTCAAGGATATGGCAGGAATCAAGAAGATAGAGAAGAACCTCAATTAATGATTGAGGGGGAGCTGTTGGTGCATGACAATCATCAATTGAAGGATTATGGAGAAATGAAGACAAGGAGTCAAGAAGAAAACAAAGTCAGGTGATTGAAGGAAGGAGATATTCAGAAAAATCAAAAGACATGTACACATATGTACATTAGCTGACTTATATCTTTGTTTAGTCATACACTTGTATATATTCATCTATAAATATGTTGGAAAAAGTCGGGCAAAGAGAGCAGAAGAGATTTGAGAATAGGGAGAGAGAAATTAGTGTCATTAGACACATGAAGAGTGAGTGAATTGTCCATCCTCACTTAGATGTAAATTTTCTGAGAAATCGAAAAATTTTGCGCCCGATATTTTGCTGTCTGCTCCCTCTGTGTTTAATCTTTTGAGAAATCCTTTTGCACGTATCTAAGTCCATAGCTAATCTATCTATGGCTAGAATTTGAGAGGTTAATTGTAATCAGGCTGTGAGAATTTTGATTAGGAACATTCATATGTAAGAATGTTCTAACAGTCGAGAAATCTGGCGCACATTTCATTTTCAATGAAATGATCATTGCTCAGTCTACAGTGTAAAGTTTTACACAAATGAGGGCTTAAAATCTAAGTTGGAAGGTAAGCTATCTATGGCTAAAAGATCTTGATCAAACGGGATTTACTTTGGGAGAACCAGTGCTAAGAAGTTGCAGGTGTCAAAGTCGCCATTGCAGAGAAGCACTTTCAGACATAGGTAAAGTGTTTCACACATTTCTCAGTGTGTACTTAATTTTTTTGAGAGATTTAACTTGGCAAAGTTGCGCAATCTTAAGGCGAAGTGTTGTGCAAAGTTTTATTAAAAACTTTACAGGATTGATTAGTCAATGAGTGACTAATCTGCAGCAGACTTTTCTGAAGAAACTGAAATTTTCAGAATAATCAATTTTCTGATAATTTGGTGAAGATTCTCTAAATTAGGTGGAGTCTAAAGTTGATCTTGATATAGAGGTGATCTAAATTCAAGGTTAACTTGTTCTTTTGGAGATTAACACTCTCCATCAATTTCATGAGGGTTGTACAATGCCCTGCCACCCATCTCCTAAAAAATATTGGGAAGGAACATATGTTCCCGAATTGTCTGAAGAATCCCTATAGAGCATAATCAACTACCCAGATCAATGTGATTGAGGTGTAGTGATTGTGGAAAGGAACATATGTTCCCGAATTGTCTGAAGAATCCCTATAGAGCATAATCAACTACCCAGATCAATGTGATTGAGGTAATTGAGTCCTTTGGTAGTGATTGACTATGTGGTATCACTGAAGGCTATCACAAGATCCCAAGCTAAATAAAAAATGGAAACCCTTAGTGAAGAAAGGCCCAAGAGTCCTATAAGCAAAAGGGAAGAAGGCTCACCCCTAGTGGTAGAAGATTTTGAAGAATTGTTAGAAAGCTCTTAGAAGAGAAAGGCTAAAAAATGGAAGAATAGAAGAGAAAATATCAAAACAAAATGGATGAAGAAAATAGTTGAAAGAAAAAGCATATACAAGAAAAATATTCTACACAAGTAAGCAAAGCTCAGAAAGAAAGTGATGTGGTGAAGGAAAACCAAATGAAGGAACATGCAAGATCAATTCTAGTACATCCTATGTCTAAAGACTTACAAATTTTGTTTAAATATTATAAGTCTAGAATAGAGGTAGGACCTAGTCCAGAGCATCATTAATGATGTTACTCTAGAGGAGATCTAGAGAAAGAGAGACTAGAATTATGTAAGGAACTTATTGGAGTCGCTCAGACTATGCCAAAAAAACCAATACTGACCATTCCAGAGATGAAAACTCTAGAGAAGAAATTCTAGGAATGCTTAGAAAGTTTTTACTCAAAGAAAGTAGAACCAAAACTACCCAAAGTGGTTGAAGAGGAACTAGGACTAGAAACTATTCAGATTGACTCCTTGATTCTTGAGTTAGAAGAAAATTGGCCATAGGACTTATGGGCCAAATTCCAAGAAGCTAGATGGAAGAAGACGGAAGAAGAGATCCCTCCCTTGAATGAATTGAATGCTTTGATAAACCAACCAAATATGGAGTGATAAATGGAAATAGACAATGTCTAATCAAGTATTTGAGATAGATGAGTCAATTGGCCTTACCACACTTCCAAACTACATGGGTGAGTATGAACAAAAATCAAATTTCTTCCATGCTTCCACATTTAGATGCAAGGAGAAGAGAACCTCCAAGGAAGTACAATAGTTGAAGAAGGCTAAATTCAATTGTTCCTTAACCTTAGAGGAACTTTCGCAAGTAAAGTTTCAATTGTGAAATACATTATCCACACAAAATCTTAAGGAACAAATTAGCTAAGACAAGTAGAAGTGTTATGAATAAACCCCTATATTAAAAGAATACCCATGACAAAGTAGTAGATTTCAGTGAAGGTGATGAAGGAAACACTTGCCTTCCAATCACATTTAGAGGATATATGACTAAATCCATACTAGACATTGGTACAGGAGTAGAGATTCCTACCAAAAAATCTAGGAAAACCAGCCTTAAGAGATACTAGAATGAAATTGCAATTGGCAAATGGTCATGTAGAGCACATCCCTTAGGACTCCTTGAAAATATAATATTGACTACATGCAGGGTATAGTTTGAATATACCCTAGCCATATGTCAATTTGGCAAGGTAGGCAACTACAAAATGATTTTGTGATGACCATTAACAACTAAAAGTAGTTCAAGATTGGGAAAGATACTCTTTGTAGTTTCAACATCAAGGCACAACAACCAATATAAATCTCCAAAAGATCTCTTATAGGGATGCCCCATCTCTTCAATGGAATCACATCCATAAAGAGGAAGATGATGTATCAATCCATAGTGCACGATCTAATGATCAATCTTGGATGAATGAGGATACACAACTATGGATTTGCAAAGCTCCCAAGAGAGAAGAGAAAAGGCTCCAATGTTGGAAGCCATGGTAGGAAGGAGAGTGGCCAATAGAAGGCCTAACTTACATGCCTTAAATATTTCTTGATGAAGCCTTTGAACTTCATGGTTGGATGGAGATCTTAACAACCTTATGTGTGTGTGTAAATGAAGAAGTTCTTACCATGAGCAAGTGTGTAGATGAGGAAGGATATGATCTAAGCCTATTCATGGTATTGATCCAAGAAGCAAATCAGTATGAAAAGGAAAAGGTGGAAGAGGACAATTATGAAAGTATCATCATGGAACCTGAGTTTGACTCAAAGGAACAATATTTGAAGGAAGTCCAAATGAATAAAACGAAAGAAATTTGCAACAAAGTTTTGGTATCCACTTCCTAAGAGTTTCTGAGCGGGTGGAATGTTTCTGCTGAGGGACAAAAGGTGAGATTGGATGTGGGGGTATTGAAGGGTGAAGAGATTTCTGAGGGTTATATATTACATGGCTTGAGGTTTGAGCTATAATACACTGTTTGGGTACCCAAATCTGCGTGGGTGTGGGTCGATTTGTAAGGTACTTCTTGGTGATCCAAATTTGTCGAATGTTCGTACTCGGGGAAGAAGGTCGAGGAGATGTTGGATAATGATTTTGCTTCTGCCTTGACTTCTTCTTATCGTTGTCTGCATTGTTGAAACCTGTCGGTGGTTTCTATCCTTTTGGCACCCATATTTGTCTTGTGCCTCTTGCTTTGTGATACTGATACTGCTGTTGTCCTTGTGTAGCCTGATATTGTCGTCAGTTTGGGTTTCTTCGTTGTGGTTGACTCCTTTGTGGTTGAGGTTGAGAGCTTCGATGGACACTCTGCTTTGGAAAAGAAGGGAGGTCCAACACTTGCGAAACTTGCCCATTAGGAAATGCTCTGTTTTGTACTATTAATCTAGGCCAGTCCACAGTAAGTGTGGAAGGATGGGCACTGCAGGGTGTTTTGCCCATGTGGCCGCTGATGCAGTCCACCTGACCGCTGATGTAGCCCACCTAACCTAGAGTCCTCCCCATTTGTCCGCTGCTGGAAGACCAAGGGAAAATCTCTTGACAATCTTCTATCTGGCAACGATCCATCGCCAAGCTCTCATGGGTTGACTTTGGAAGGAGCGTGCTTAGCCAAGGGCTTTGACCAAATATCTTTCGGTCCTCAGTCGCAAGCGTTTCATAGGGTCGCGGGTCATATACCTCAGGCGGAGGGTTGTTAGGGAAGTGAAGCGGTATCACTTGCTTTTCATCTAAGGTTCCAATATGCAAGGAGCCTTGTCTAAGATTTAGGTCCACTGAGTGATCGTATAGCCAATCTTGGCCAAGGATTAGGGGTTCTATTAGGTCCTCGTCAGGCACACTAGTAGCTTTGTTGTCATAGTAACTTCATTTATGAGGATGGGAAGGTCCACCTCACCCATGCAAGGGGCTTCCATGCCTCCTAGCCCTATGAGGTATGCCTCAATTGGCCGCATTTCTATTCCTGAGTCCTTATAGTGGGACCATCTAATCACACTAGTCGCAGCACCTGAGTCAATTAAAGCCCTGAGCTCTTGGCAAGGGTTGCTGTGCTCTAGCCTGACTGTAATGAATGGTCTCCGATCCACTATGCTAGGATGAGTACTTGACTTTGCTTGACACATGGCCATGGGGTATCTAGGTGTTGTTTCCAGATGGTTATAATGCTCTCTCCCTAGTCCTTGCCTTCTTAGCTTCATGCACTTAATGCATTCTATAGCTTCTACCTGAGCTTCACCTCGTATCCTATTTTCTTCCTCCTTATGCTTCTTTGGCAACGTGAGTCGTCTAAGCATATCCTCAGTAAGAGATTCCTGATATAACTTGACTCTACAACCACTAATGTAATTAGGCATTATGTCTCCTTCTAAGGTGGCTAATTGTACAGCTCCACTTGTCGAGAGTCTATTAATGATCATAGGTCCATAACCTCGCTTTTCTAACTTCCGTGCATGTTGTTTCAGCATATATACTAAGACTAAATCTCCTTCTTTTAGGCCTTTATCTTTCACGTGCACGTCAAAATATGCTTTCTGTCGCTTCTTTGCTGCATATATTCCTGTTGCTGCTCTCAGCCTGGTTTCTCCTAATCATTCCAAGTCCAATATTCTTGCTGATCCGGTCCACTGATGTTCTTGTGCAACCTTAAGGGTCGGTATCAAGAAGTCCAAAGGAAGCACAACATTCTGAAAAAAAACCATCTGAAAGGGAGTTGCATTGAGTACGGTCTTGTAGGCCACTCGATATGCCCAAACAACGTGGTGTAGCTGTTTGTCCCAATCTGAACGTTTGTTGTTTACGAGTTTCGTCAGTACGTTACAAAGGATCTTGTTAGTGCTTTCAGCCTGACCATTGGCTTGAGGATGATATGGTGCGGATTTCTTGTGAATCACCATAAAATCCTGTAACAAATATTCAATGACTTGGTTTAGAAAGTGAGTTCCTCGATCGCTCACTAACTCTATAGGCAATCCATATCCTGTAAAGACATTTTCAAATAAGAATTTTGCAGTCGTGTGTGCATCATTTTTTTTTGTGGCTTTTGCCTCTACCCATTTGGTAAGATAATCTGTCGCAACAATAATGTATTCAGCATGTGTGCCTTTTGCAGGGGGGTTAATGGGTCCTACAAAGTCTATACCCCACTTAGAAAATGCACGTCCTCCCATCATGGGTTTCAATGGAATTTCATCTCTGCGAGTAGGAATTTGAGTTCTTTGGCACACATCACATCTCTTTACATAGGTATGTGCATCCATGTGAAGAGTGGGCCACCATATTCCTGCAAAGAGGATGGCTTTGATTATCCTGTCAGGTCCAAAATGACCTCCTACAACACCTTGGTGTGCAGTCTCTAGTACGTTCAAATAATCACTCTCATGAACACACTGTCTTAAGTATCCATCTCGTCCTCGTTTGTATAAATTATCGCCAATAAGTGAGTAGTCTTGAGCTTCCTACTCTAGACTTTGTTGTCGTGCTAAGGTCATTCCTTGAGGGAATGTGTTCATCCTCAAGTACGCCACTAAAGGTTCACTCTATTCTGGTGTGAGAGACACGTGATATAATGTAGCATGTTCTACTGGTGGTCTTTCACACCAAACAGGGCATTCTTTACACAACTTGTAGACATCTGCTTCCATTGAAGGCCAATAAACTCCTAGTCTATGCAGAGTTTGCGATGTCCGATGTTTCAAGTGATGTTGTTTTGATGCACCTACATGTGCTTATTGCAACCAATTTGCATGTTCTGATTCATCTACACAACAAGCAAGAATCTTTTGACTATCCTATTTATAGATACTTCCTGCTATTATTTGGTATCTCTGAGACTTAGTAATCTCTCCTTCCTTGATCCTTATAATAGGATTCTTGGGTCCATACGTGAGAATAGGGACAATAGGCTTAGCCCATTCTAGTACTATCTCAAGGTTAAACAAATATGCATCGGGTAATTCATCCGCTATCCCTTGAGGAGCTTCTCCTATGGTTAATCTTGAAAGGTGGTTAGCTCTAAGGTGTGTCTTTCCTTTCCTGACTACAACTTCAAAGTCATATTCCATGAGCAATAAGTGTTTCAACACTATGCTCTTTATCTGTATACCAGCTCTTCCCTTCATCAAATGTCACATCTCTAGAAACAATAAACTGTTTGGTTAGAGGACTCCATAGTCTATGACCCATCTGCTTTTCATCATATCCGATGAACACATATTTTTTAGCTTTTGGTTCAAGCTTATGTCTAAGTTGTGATGGTACATAAGCATAAGCAACTGATCCAAACACTTTGCAATGATCAAGTGTTGGCTTCTTACCCCACCAGGCTTCATACAGGGTCATTCCATTTAAAGCTGTACATGGTAATCTGTTTACAAGATATGTGGCTGTATTTATAGCCTTAGCCCAAAGATAGTTTGGACAATTCTTCTCCTTTAACATTGCCCTGGCAAACTCAACTAGAGTTCAGTTTCTTCTTTCTGCTACTCCATTTTGTTGCGGTGTATACCTGCAAGTTATTTCTCTTTTGATTCCTGCATTCCACAGATAATCATTGAACTCTTGAGAAAAATATTCTCCTCCTCCATCAGACCTTAGTCTTTTAAGTTTTTGTCTTGTAAGTCTTTCAGCATATGCATGAAAATGCCTGAAAGCTCCAAACACTTCTGACTTTTCTTTCAAAACATAAAGTGTTATCCATCTTGTTGCATCATCAATAAAAAGAACGTAATACCTTGAGCCGCTGATAGATCCTTCTTTTGTCAGTCCCCATACATCTGTATGTATGAGCTCTAGCACACCATCGTGTTTGTAACCATTTTTCTGAAATGGTAACCTGTGGGCTTTTCCCATCTGACAGGCTTCACATTTGTGAATCATACGTTGATTCTTCATATTCGGCAATCCTTTTACAGACAGTCTGTTTCTCCACCATAGCTTTGATTCCTTTTTCATTAAAGTGTCCTAACCTCTTATGCCAGAGGTCTAACTCTATAAAAACTTCATCACCATGTGTGATTAAAGCTTGACCAACATTCCCTTGTACTTTAAGAATAAAAAGTCTACCCTCCTTTTTACCATGGACAATTTGTTTCTATCCTTTCTTTGGATCTTCAACAAATACTCCTTCATTTGTAAACCTGACTTGAAAACCTTTTTCTACTATTTGTCCCACACTCATCAGATTCTTTGGGATTGTTGGAACGTACAAAACATTTGTTAGCAGGTCAGTTCCATTCTTACACTTTACTTTTCCAATTGACCTTACATTATGTTTTGTGTTATCACCTGTTTGTACTGTATGATTCGAAATACCTCCTTCCAATTCTGATAACAATTCTATATTTCCTGACAAATGATTTGAACAACCAGAGTCAATATAGAATATCTTGAGATCTTCATTCTCTAACACATTTATCGAATTCGTCATCAACGTTGTATGATTGTCATTCTACATATCATTCGCATAGTTGTAGTAGGTAGTCTTGTGAGACTGATTCTGTCCCCAAATTCTTGCTCCACCTCTACCATATCCACCTCTTTGGCTTTGTCTACCTCTTTGATATCTTCCACTTCTGCCTCTGCTGTTGTTATTCTGACTTTGACTTGATCTTTGAGAATTATGCCAGCAGTCATGAGTCAAATGATTGCTTAATCCACAAATCCAACAAGACTTCTTCTGATTATCTCTTCCTTTTGTATTACCTCTTTTTCTGACGTTATCTCTTCCTCTTGCATAATTTGCGTGAGTAGTCATCTCTACGTCATCCTTTTCTTTACTTTTATCACCTTTCTTCTTATTCTTTGCGTACATAGCAAAACTTTGTCCTTTATCTCCATCTGTCTTCAAATCTTGCTCAAATGTTAGCATTAGTCCAAACAATTGATTTAAATCTGGTACAAAATGATTTAATGAAAGTTCAGTTGAAAGTACGAAAGGTTTCCACCTTTCATCTCCTCTTAATCCTGCAAGCAGTTGTGCTATTAACCTATGATCTTTGATATCTTCGTCAATAGATCCAAGAATATCTGCCAAGTCCTTCATCTTAGTGACATAATCACTAATGCTTTGACTTTGCTTTTTCTTGAACGTTGTGAACTCTGACCATAAGCTAGCCTTCCTAGCTTTGGTAGTGTTTTGGAAATGATCTTCCAATGCACTCCATATGTCTTCCGCTTTCTCCAAACCTCTAATATGTGGTAGTAGATGATCTATAACGGTATTGTAGATATAAGCTCTTGCCGTTGCTTCTTTGTTTTGCCACAACTTCAAGGCTTCTAACTCTTCTTTCTTCGGTTGACTGTCGTCTCCAAAAGTAGGCTTCTTTTCTTCTCCTCTCACATATATCATTAAGTCCTTACTCATAAGTAAGGCTTCCATTCGCATTACCCATGCGGGATAATTATCTCTGTCCAAATTGTCAATAGAAATGTGATCTGCCATGATCTTCTTGTTTCTGTTACTGTCGGTGATTATAACGTTAAAAGATTTTACCTTTTGTAAACCTTTACCCTTGAGAATGACTTCAAAATGCTTCTCTGATGTCATTTGTTGTTGATCTCCTTAGCCTTTACTTTTCTTGTGAAGAATTCGTCACTTTCTCTTGTATCTTCACTTCGTTTACTCTTGAGGACCTTTCTGCTCTTCAAAACCTTTCGCTCTGATACCATTTGTTGAGGTTATGTGATGTCACGGCAAAAGCTTGTTCACTTAACAAGACTGCGGAAAATTGCCACGCCTCAACTAGAACTAAGCTAGAGTGATATTAGAACACCTCTATAATCATCAATAGCTTAGCAACCTTCTATTCCTGAAAACTTTATAACTGTATTTAGTGAAAACTGAAAATTCACTTTACAGAAAGCTTTGCGTTTCCTTCAAGCTTCAATTCTGAATTGATTTACTTCAAACTTTACACTACTGTGTTTGTTTACAGTTAGATAATCTTTCCATCACTTAACTGTGCCAAAAACTAAGTAGAATGCGCTCAGATCTTTCCACATAAGTATGTGTTTTCTATTAGAGAAGATGTGTACAGAATGGCTTGGCCTCACTTTGCTCATAGCCATGGAAAACTCTCCTATACTGAGTAGTTCTTCCTTACCATCTCTCTCTCAGATGAATACCCCACATTTCAGGTTCTATTATTCATCTTTACATACGCACACTTGCATCTACTACACATACATCTATCTTCTATATATCTATATCTCTATGTCTGTCTAAGCACTCTCTCAACTCTCTTATATACATTTTTGATCCAAGATTCAAAAACTCGTAATTCTGGAAGTTTCTATGCTGTATGTTACACGCGTGAATTTGTCCCTTCACTAAGGCTTTGATTTTTTTCTGAATGCTTTATTTCTGCTTTTCTTCATCTTTCTTTTCCTTCATATGTCTTCATGTCTTTATGCCTAATTAGTGAGTGAATCTCCAACAGGACTTGCCTCTAGGAGTTGTCACTAACTCCTCAGGGTTTGGTCTCCCTGAGTTTTCTTGTCCCACTGTCTCTCATTTATCAAATCAGGAAATTCAGTCACTAAGTAGATGTGACCCATCTTGTCCACGTATGCTCCTCCTTCATAGTTAACAGCCAATCTGGGCACAATCGTGGCATCCATAGAAGTCACCATCCTAGCCACAGATCTGTTTAAGCCACCTAGGTAGATGGGAATCTCCTGGGCATTAGTAGAAACGTACTGTGAGGAAGTGCGATACTCTCCCTCCATAGTGGTCATGAAGTTTCTACTTGGAGCAGGACCCTACATGTCTTCTGAAGCCATGGGTATCTCCTCCTCTGAGTCACTAGAGGTGTCTGAATAGACAGAGCGGTGACTGACCTGAGTGGCACTTCCAACAGAAGATATGACACTTCTTTGGCTACTTAGCACCCTTCCTGACCTGAAGTTCATTCACCCTCTTGGAGCTCTCTAGATCTCTAAAGCTCTCCTTAAGTGGCTCTCTCAAAGCCTCAAGTTAGCCCTTCAAATATCCTTCAAATGCTCTGGGCGATACCACTTCTGGCGATACTGCACCAGGCGATACTGCTTCAGGCGGTACCACACTATCCACGATACGATACCTAAAGGCTAGACGATACGATACTTAGATCAACAAGCGATACGATACCTCATGTTGAAACGATACGATACCAGAAAATCGACGATACGATACTTATGCAGGGGCCAATACGATACCAGGAACTCTCGCCATACGATACTAAAACCGGGACGATACGATACTGTGTTTCTCCGCGATATGATACCTGTTTAAGGCACGATACGATACCACAAAACCGCACGATACGATACTGACCTTCTCACACGATACGATATCACAACAGGTGGTGATACGATATTAAAATGGTATCGCGATACGACACCTGAATGAGAGATGATACGATACTATTGCAGGTGGCGATATGATACCACCAACCTGAGCGATACGATATTGGATGCTCTGGCGATATGATACTAGAGTAGGGCACGATATGATACTAGCAGTTACGCGATACGATACCACATAACCGCAAGATACAATATCAATGCAAGTGGCGATACGATACCACCGACTTGCACGATACAATACTAGTATGGTATCGTGATACAATACTGGACAAGACACGATACAATACCACAAGTGGACCGCGATACGATACCACTTACGTAAAGTGCGATCGCAATACCAACCCGGCGATACGATACCACAAGTGGTATCATCATACCAAGGCTGGTAACTGACGATATGATACTTTGGCGAGTATCGCGATACAAGGGAATTTTTGGTATCATGATACCAGAAACTCAACCGATCGTGATACTCAAGCCAAAATATCTCCAAATTCAAAAATTTTTGTCTCCCCTTGCTCTTCTCTCACCCCTCTTCACTCCTAGCCTACTGTCTCACTCCAAGATGTTCAAAAAACACTATGTCCCTCCCCGCGATACCGGTTGCACCAATGATCACGTTTTTGTGCACTTCTAAAGTGTTTTTGTCAATGAAATCTTATGGAATCTTAGCTTTGTGATGTCTTGCTTGCACCTTGAGATCAATAACTAGCTTTGATAGCCTGGAAAGTAGCCTGGAAAGCGGTTTCCTTAGTAGTGAAGCAAAAATGCTTCACTTGCTCAAGTGATGTGCATGAGTGAAACTAGTCACTCTTTGGGTATTCATGATAATACCCCATAGTCTCCTAATCATAATGTGAGACTCTTGTGAAGGTAAGTAACTCTTCACTACCTTGGAGATTATCATAAATATATCTCTCGTGCCTCTATGCAACTTCCTAAAACCTATAGGATTGCTTGTGCATATTCCTAATGGTGAAGGTATAACTCCTTCCCCTTAGAAATCCTATGGTCTAAATCCATAAGGATTATGTGTAGGGATCCTATTACTTCTGAAGTTGTCTTATCTATACTACTATGATGGTCCTAAGTTCATTAAATACATGCTTAAAAAACATGCTAACACCTTACTAATGTTTGCACGAAAGGCATGTTATCATGCCATAACATTCTTACCTAAAGGCAAGTGCATATATAACGCCACGAGGTGGGAAAAATTTTGACAGCATTTCCCCAAGGAAATGGAATCCCGAAACAATTTAACCATAACTCAATGGCACAGAGGCCATCCAACAACATAGGGCTTGACAAACCCATGGGATGCACGCCATAAACTCATAGATGGACTCCATAACCTGCAAAAACATAAAAACAAATGCTAGCAACAATTCTCTTTGTTGCATAGCCATGTAGTTCTTGCAATCATCTTTCTTACAAACAATCAAAAAGTGTACTTCTCGCATGTTGATCCATACTTTTAGAATTGAAACAATGATCAACTTTGGATATATGCACTCCAATCCATGCATGTACATTCAAAACATGCCATAAAATAAAGTAAGATGCCTAAAAGCATAAAGCATACGTCCCTGAATGATTTGGTATTGGAATTGCATACATCTAATCCTTCTTGACGAGCTTCGAGACCTCTGCACCTTCCTCCTCAGGTCCTAACATAAAATTTCAAGTGTCCAAAAACATCGGATCACTCCCCAAAACATAAAGCATAGTCAAATGATTACCAAAATAATGCAAATTTACCCAAAAAGTGCATATGTAATCCTTCTTTAGACCTTTAAAAACCATTTTTGGACCTGGAAATAATCATAAAATGAGGTATATATCATGTGCAACTGTGTCGAAGTGAAATTACTTCAATCGCCTTCCTGATTTATAAGATATAACTTCCCGAAGGTAGTTGCCAAAAATTGTTCAAACTTTGTAGACCTGTACAGACCTTCAAAAATACATTTTTTCCAAATTTCTTTTCATAAATTAAAAATAGACATTTTGCTCTTTGAAATGAGCCTTAGCACGTTCAATTTGGAGTTTTCTAGCCCAAGGTATGGCCTTTCCAAGCAGGACATGCCAAACTAGTGGACTGTTGGAGGGGCTGGAAAAAATGTGAAAATATGATTTTTGGGGTGCCCAAAAGCATTCTTTCATCAAGAAAATCCTAAAAATATCTACATAATCTTAGAGAGGAATATATGAAGATGCTTGGGCCTATTTTTACCTTACTAAATCCTCCCTTCGTGGATGCTAATTCGCTTCCCAAAAGAGGCCTAAATCAAGATTTTTGCTCTTATGCAAAAACTTAAATGGGAGCTTTTAGCAAGCTTCTAATCCACTCTTAATGTGGATTTCTCTTGGTTTATTGCTTCTCCATGGTAATACATACACCCTACGTCAAGTATTTATGCATTAATCCATGGAAGCTTCTTAAATGGTCTTTTTTCTTACTCCCAAAAGTGGAGTTTGATAAAAATTTACATCTAAATTTTTTTTCAGAAAGTGTGGAAAGGGGTCTTTGAGGATAGAAAATTCCTCATTAACTTATCATTTTAATAAATCTAATGCTTCGAGTATGAATTCCATACACCATTCTCTCAGTATATATACTTTTCCCTTCCATCCATAGATATTGCACCTCTTTTTCCCTCTTCCAAAATGGGAATTTCTTAGATTCAGGTGTTGAATTTTTTCTCAAACAATGATGGAAGGGGGTCTTGTGGAGCTTCAAAATCCCATGATACTGAGTTATATTTTAGATTTCTTAATCTAATATGGAAGTCAATACATTAGACTATAAGTATGCATGATTTTTCCTACCAAACTAAGAAAAATCTCACTTCATTTCCCTTCCCCAAAATGGCTACTAGTCTAAAATAGCTCCTGAAATTTATGTGAAAATCATGTAAGATGACTATTCTATAAATGCCCTAAACTTGTGTCTTTTTGTACCTTGAGGGAATCCTTGCCTCCAGATGAGAGTATAGACCTCATAGTCTCCATACGGCTTAGAACAATACAACAGGTCAGATATGTGAAGACAAAGACAAATCAGAAGACCAAAAGTTAGAAAGAGGTAGAGGTTGAAAAGTTGAAGCAAGTGACTAAGAACATCACATTCTTAGCCACTGGTGGCGTGCGTGGCAGCCTGACTGAATGCAGCAACCCAGATTTATGATGTATGGAATACCAAGGGAAAAACAGAAGCAAAGGACACACTTCGGACAAAATAACAAATTCTCTGATAGTCCTTACCGCTTCTTCGACCACCGGGTGCGTGTATTTAGAAAGCCTACACAGACAGCAAACGTGAAGCAAAAGCCTGTCAAGGGACGATAGAGACAAAGAGGGGGGAGAGTGTTGTAGAGCAAAGAAGCACAAAAGAGGAGCCCCAAAATTTTCAAATTAATGGGCACAGTTTTCTTCTTCAAAGTCTTAGGAAATTCCCTCAAGCCATGTAAATGCATTAGAGGAGTCCCCTAGTTGCATAATCCCAACTTGTAAAATATTCCTTGTAAATTAGTAGGAAATTCACTTTTTAGCAATAAAGTGCCGGTCTCTTGTGTGAAAGGACCAAATTTAGGGCACATGTATATAAGTCAGTTTGTGACTCTTTGTAAGGACTTTTTGCCATTGTGAAGAAGGAGAGCTCTTGATTTTCGAAATTGCTTCTTTCTTGCAGATTTCCATCTTCTCTTTGATCTTCTATGTGTGTGTGATGCTTGGAATGTGTGTGTAGGACTGTTGTCTACCCCCTTCCCACTATTTTTGAGCTACTCTAGTGTGTGTGAGAGCTTGTAGAAGTTGTGGAGTGAGTGTGGGTGTTTCCCACCATTCATTATTTTGGTCATAACGTGAAGCACAGTTGTCAGAATTGAGTGAAACCACTCCAATAGATGCGTCTCGTCGAGAGCTTTGAAACAAGTCCGTATTGACTATATTCGGAGTTCAGAGCTGGGAGAAATCCTCAATTTACTGAAAACTGTTGTAAGTGGTACCGCGGCAGACACTTTCAGTATTTCAGTGAGTTTGAGAGGTGGATTAGTCTTTTCTCATGCATATAAGCTGAACCACTTCATTTCATAGACTAGGACTAAATCTCCTTCTTTCAAACCTTTGTCCTTTACATGTGCATTGAAATAGGCTTTTTGTCTCTTCTTGGTTGCATATATTCTTGTTGCTACTCTTAACATAATCTCTCCTAATCGTTTTAAGTCCATGATCCTCGATGATAAGTCGTGGCCAATGCATTGATGCTCTTATGCAACCTTAAGGGTGGGTATCAAAAAATCCAAGGGAAGCACTACATTTTGACCAAAAACCATCTAAAAGGGAGTTGCATTGAGTACTATTTTGAAGGCCACTTCATATGCCCTCCTACCATGGTAAGGGGGAACCATAATTGTGGATGCCATGTTCATGCCAAGTTCTTGACATCTACCAAAGAAGGCAGCAATTATATCATCTGCTAGCCGAGACACACTTCTATCCAAACTGATAAATGCCCAGTAATCGATGGTTTCATCTTCAACTAAGCATGACTCATTCATGTTCCATGAGCGAAACCTGGGAACAAGTTCTTTCTCTCTCTTTTTTTTTTGGAACAATGTCACAAAACAAGAAGATAAAGTTTAGTATCAAAAAATGGTTTACATGTGTCAATGTGCTCTCGTGCATGGGACTCTCAATTGTGTCTATGTATGGCCATGTAATGTGGCCCTATATTAATGCATACTTTGGAAATGCATGACCTGAATGGTGCAAAAGACAAGGTTGTGCAAGGAGCACATGGTTGTCGCTCGTCAAGGCTTTTGATGTTATTTGCAGATGTTGATGCCGGCTTTGGTGGAGGTATCCATTGGGTCTCGAACTGATGTAATCCTCCTTATTGGAGTCCATTTTACACGAGTCCATTTTAGAACAGCATTTGGCACTGTAGAGATCACTTCAGGCGTCTTCCTCTTTGGATGCTTTCTGAACTGTGGTATCCAGTGTGGTTGGTGCTTTGGTTCGGTGGAGGCTACTTGTACTTTTGGCCTCCAAACCCATACCCTTTTTACACATCTGCCTACTAATGTTGAAGAGGTGATTTGATCTTCTTTCAATCTCTGCATGCGGTTCTTACCCTTCTCTCTTTGTGGCTTCTTTGTTGAGACCTTTCGCATGTGGGAGATCATAGGTTGTTGTGGATGTAAGAGCTTCTTAGGTACCCACATCTCTAATCGCCCTTGTTGAGTTGCAACTAATTTCTTAAGCACCCAAACTTGTCGGATACCTTGTGGTTGAGCTTGTCCAAGCTTCTTCCTTCGTCTGCTCGCCTGGTTGGCTTTCCTGGATGGGATTTGTGGGAGCAAGGCTGGTGGTTGCTCTCCTTTGCATACCCAAATCTGCTTCATGCTCGGAACTGCTTTCTTGTTGAAGGGTGTCTTTCTATTTGCTGTAGCAATTGTCATGAATTGTTGTGCTTGCTTTTGAGGTTGAACTACTATGGATGCTTTACTCTTCAAAAAAGAAGGATTACAACATGGTGTAACTATTTCTCCCAATTTGAATGTTTGTTGTTTAGGATTTTAGTCAATATGCTGCAAAGGATCTTGTTAGTACTTTATGTATGTCCATTGGCCTGAGGATGATATGGTGCATACTTCTTGTGAATCACCATAAAATCTCGTAACAAATATTCAATGACCTTTTTTAGAAAGTGAGTCCCTCTATCGCTCACTAGTTCTATAGGCAATCCATACTTGTAAAGACATTCTCAAATAAGAATGTTGTTGTCGTGTGTGCATCATTCTTCTTGGTAACCTTAGCCTCTACCCATTTGATGAGATAATATGTTTCTACAATGATGTATTCTGCATGACAGCCTTTTGCAAGGGGGTTAATGGATCCCACAAAGTCTATACCCCACTTAGAGAATGCACATTCTCCCATCATGGGTTTCAGTGGCATCTCATCTCTACATGTTGGACATTGAGCTCTTTGGCAAACATTGCACCTCTTTACATATGTGTCTGCATCCATATGAAGAGTAGGCCACCATAGTCCTAAGAATAGTATGGGATTGATTATCCCATCAAGGCCAAAATGGCCACTTGCAAAACCTTGGTGTGTAGTTTCTAGTATGCTAAAGTAGTCACTCTCATGAACACATTGTCTCATATATTCATGTCTTCATTTTTTGTACAGATTATCGCCGCTGATTTTGTAGTCTTGAGCTCCCTAATCTATACTTCTTTGTCTTGCTAAAGCCATTTCCTAACGGAATGTTTTTGTCCTCAAGTACGTTATCATTGGTTTGCTCCATTCTAGTGTTAGAGCCACATGGTATAGAGTAGCATGTTGGACTAGTGGTCTAGCACAACAAACTGGGCATTCCTTGCATGTCCTATAGATGCCTGCTTCCATTGAAGGCCAGTACACTCCTAATCTATGTAGATTCTATAGAGTACGGTGTCTCAAATGGTGTTTCTATAGTGCACCTACATGTGCTAGTTGCAACCATTTATTGTACTCTGATTCTTCTATGGAACAAGCAAGAATTTTCTAATTATCCTGTTTGTAAATAATTCCTACCATTATTTGATATCTTTGTGACTTAGTTACCTCTCATTCCTTGATCCTAATTTGAGGATTCTTGTGTCCAAATATGAGAATGAGTACAATTGGCTTGGTCCATTCAAGCATCACTTCAAGATTAAACAAATATGCATATGGAAATTCATCAGCTATCCCTTGAGGAGCTTCTCAAGTAGTCAGTCATGAGAGATGATCGGCTCTAAGATGGGGCTTCGCTTTTTCTGAATACCACTTCAGAATCATGCTCCATTAATAGTAGAAACCATCGTACCAATATTCCAATAGTGTTATAAGGTTTTTTGACTAGGTACAACAATGCTTGATGGTCTGTGAAGAAGTTGAATTTGTTTCCCAGTAGTAACGTTTGAATTTATTTAGTGCGTAAACCATTTCCTAATCCTTCTCTCTCAATGGTGGTGTAGTTTCTCTCAGCTGCATTCGATTGCCTACTTGCATATGCAATAGGAAGCTCTATATTGCTTTCACCAGCAAGTTGTGCTAGCACACACTCGATAGCATAATTGGATGCATCCGCATGTACATGGAATGGCTTGCTCCAATCCAGTGTCATCAAAATTTGTGCCAAACACAAGCATTTATTAAGTTCATTAAATGGTTTTGGACATTCATTTGTCCACTCAAACTTAGTCAGAAGGGCATATAGAGGCTTTGCAATGATCGTATACATGTGTATAAAGCATCGATAATAACCATAGTGCCCCATGAAAGCTTGTACTTCCTTCACATTCTTCGCTCTATGTAGTTCTGTAATCACTTTAACTTTCTCTTCATCTATAGAGATTCCATATTTTGACACGATGTGTCTTAGAATCTTGCCTTGCTTGACCATGAAAACACACTTTTCTAGATTCAAAAGATCTTATATTCTTGAAATTTATCAAAGACTTGTTTCAATTCATTGATATGTGTCTGCCCAATGTTGGAATGAATGGTACCCTTTTTAGGTAGACTCCTTACAAAAGAACCTCTTAAGGAGTGTGAGATAGAGTGCCAAAGATGTACCTCTTGTATATTACAAAATGAATGAAACTTAGTGCCTAATAAATCCAAAAAATTAAGAGGGATACAACCTTTTGGAAAATATAAAGAGATGCCAAATGCTGAGAGTTTGAAATTCTTATGAGAAAATACAAAATGATCCCTTTATGAGGGAGTTTAATGATAGCAAAGTAGGTGAAACAACCTTAGGGGAAAAAAACTAAATATGAAATGATGCTCCTTTCAAAGGTTGCAATTTTTCTTAATGAAGGCCATCCATCGATGTTCATTATATGTGGGCCTTTAATGGAGTAACTTCCATGAGACAAAGATATTGCATTGGAAGTCAAGATGATGGAGGCAATTGCAATGAACTCTAGAGAGACGACATCATCAATGATGTCAGCACTAAATAGGATTTGAATTTTGGCCAAGGCTAAATTTGTGGACAAAAAAAAAATCTACTCGAGACTATTTTAACATCATCACTAATATCAAATCTAATAGATCTATCCAAATCACATGTATAATGCCATGCATGGAGACCAAATTTCCTCTGTATCTGTATGATGCTTTGTCCTCTCGAGTTTGCTTACTGTGTGGTGAGTTGAAATTGGCGCTAACACCTTCTGTATGGTGAATAGAGAAAATGGAATTATCAGGATAAGTCTAGAAGATTGATGTTGCCTCTATGGCTCTTTGGTGCAGATGTGGATAGTAGAAAATGGGATTACAACATTCTCTCTCTCTCTCATGGCTCTATAGAGAAGTTTGATTAAGATCTACAAAGTGCAGGCTATAGTGGTTCAGTTACTCCCAAGCACTGCTCTTTCTCTATCTCTCTATGAAACCCAATTAGTGAGTGCATATCTTGTCAGTGAATGCCAACACTAGGCTCCAAGGTTTTCTCATCCATCCCTCATTCTTCGATTCCACTATTGCATTGCATCCATGTAGACCTAGAATGCGCAGGTAGGTGCTTTTTGAGGCATGCATGTAGAGAGCAAAGCAGGCAATCAGCTCTCCCTCATAGAAACATGATGATGCTCTCTCTTAGAGGTAACACAAGAGCTCGAGCACTTGTTTGTTTCTCTCTATCTCTCTATGTTTGCAAATGACATGAATCCAAGCATTTGCTTTGTTCACAACAATGGTATTCCTATGCAATAAGTCATTGTTCCTTCTCCCTCCCAAGAATGTCCCTAGAATCTTATCTCTTATGTCTCCTAGTTTCTATGGTCATTGTGTATTGCATCTCACATCTCATGAAGTCCGAGTTTTGACTGCCTCCAAGATTGCTTGCATTGCTTATCTTTGAAAATTGGTTATAAGTGGGTGATGTTCTCCCAATATAGTTTTAGTCCTCATTATACATACATATGAAAATATTGGCATGATACAATGCATAGTGAATTACCAATCAACAATATAGTAGTGTCCATTTCAATAGTACTAATGAGAGGTGTTCATTGGCCTACAAAGGAGCTTATTAGCAATTTAAAGGTTCATAATGTTTCACAACTGGCAGCAAAACATTATGAGACTATTTATAAACACATTCAAAGATTAGAGGTGCACAACAACTCCATAGAAATATGATGATAATGAATGAACCACTAAATGACATCACAAAGAGGGTGGGAGGGTGGGAAAATGGGATGAAAAGGGGGGGGTACAAAATGATGAAGAAGAAGGGTGGGAGGGTGTTCAAATGGGCAATCTACAACCCAAAGAGCACAAAATGATGGTAGAAAGGACCTCACCCAATGATTGGAAAGCCACATCACCAAGCTCTACTAGCATCGCCACCAAAATGACTACCAAACACACCACAAAGGCCTCCACCTAATGGTCAGATACCATGTAGAGATTACATGTGTGGAAACAAAATGAAAAAAAGAGTGTACTCACAAAAGAAAGAGTGTGAGAGGCTCAAAATGAGTAGACCAAGAAATGGGTAAACTCACATGGATTTGAGATGAGCTTGCCAAGAGCATGGAGTAGGCTCTTCAAGTTTCTAACCAAGTACAAATGGGGGGATAGGCCCTCCTTATATAGATTTGGGAGGGGCTCTCCAAATTACATCAAATGTGGGATAATTCTCATTGAAGTAGAATGAATGCAATGGTAGAAGCAAATGGGGAGGTATCCAAATACAAAAGAGATATAATAATATAAAATTGAACTAAAATGGAAATGGAGTGCATCATATATACAAAATGGAGATGCACTCATGTGGATACAAATGTAACGGATGTAAGAGCAATCATGTCATCAATAGTTTATGCATGTGATAGTATTCCCTATAGGGGCAAGGTCAAGTGATATGAAGAAAATGTGTTGTGAGATAATATTTCTGGTTGCCCCACTATCAAAGTGCCAAACATTTGAGTCTATTGTAGAAATACATTGCTTAATATGAAAAGACGTTTCATAGCTACAAACAGTAGTAAAAATGCCCATTCTTCATTCTACACAAGATTAGCAGGCTTTGTTTTTGTGTAGAGGCCTCTGCAATAACCATTCCAACATCTTTCTTCTTTGCCTCTTTTGCAACCAATTTTGGACAACTTTTTATAACATGATCATTTCCCTTACAGTATTTGCAAATTTTTTTTGTCTTTTCTATTTTCTTCTCATCTTTGTCTTCCTTCTTTGACTATGTAGCATTAGAAGATTTTTGCTTATTATTAGATGAGCTCCATTTACCTTTGCCCTTCTGATTAGCTAAGAAAGCTTGATCTACTATGCATCATGGATGTGTTCTGCCTAGATGATCTTCCTACAACAAAATAGAGATTAACTCCTCAAATGTTAATGCATTTGGATTGCCTTTCATCATTAATCAAAGAGTAGAAACAAAACTCTGATATGAATCTAGAAGACGATTAAGAACGATCTCCACAGGTGGACTATCTAGCAACCATTAGTAGAAATCAACTGCTCCTTCAAATCTTTGATACTTGTCAAAAAACTGTCCATAGAATCTCCTTCAGTCATATGCTCACTCTTCAACTTTTTTGGGACGTAAGCAACACGAGCCTCATTTCTTGCCTCGTATAAAGTGGTAAGTGTATCCCAAGCATTGTTTTCCATTTTGCAAGAGTGAATATGAGGGATAATGGCATGCTTGATAGACAAAGCTATCAATGGATGTGCCTGAGCATCTCTGTGATCCCAACAAAGTTGCTCTAAAGTAGGTGCAACAAGAGCCACAACACGAATAGGAATCTGAATATCATCATCTTCAACACCATCTGCATCACACTTCAATAATTGTATTCACAGGTGTAGTAGGGCCTTTTTCAATACCTTGCATAATATTCCACATCCCTTTTGCTACCAATACATGACACATCATATATGCCCATAATGTGTAATTAGTACCATCCAAATTGTCCTCAACATCCAACATATAGAATACATCATTGCTTTCAGCCATGGCCATTGAATAAATACCCCGATGCAAAAAAATGATTGTATCTCAAAACATTGAAAAAAAGTACCCTATCGAGATCTACTAAACCTATAGAAAACTTTGTGCTGCTTGTGTCACCAGGAAGGAGATAAGGAAGAGAGCTCACACACACACTCTCACTCTCAAGGAGAAGCACACACAGAGATTGAGGCAAGGAAGAATGATCTTCTTCTTCTTCTTCTTCTATTACATAAAAAGAATGTACGAGAATGACCTTAAAACCAAGAATACAAAAAGTGCAATATATAAAGATCAATACATAAGGAAAAACCTAATGTCCATGAATGAGTGAGCTGGCAAGAAACAAATGTGCCATCACTCTCGGTAGATAAATCTAATAAAGCTCGATGAAGTATCCCTGACATATACTAGTGTGACCATTATACATGTTAGAGAAACAAAAAACTGGTACGTGTCATCCTCGATCATCACATGTTGAGCTTGATATCTCAACACTCTCCCTCAAGCTCAACGCCATATCTTGTAATCCAAGCATCTCCCAAAACTTCTTCAACTTCTCAGCTCCAAGTGCTTTGGTGAAAATATCAATAACCTGCTCATCTGTTCTCACATAAACAAGATCAATATCGCCAGCTAATACCTTCTCTCTGATGAAGTGATAATGTACCTCGATATGCTTTGTTCTAGCATGGAAAACAAGGTTCTGTGCTAACTATATGCTGCTAAGATTATCACAATAGATAGTGATAGGCTTTTGCACTTCCACACCTAAATCTGCAGGTAACGTCTCCATCCATGATGCCTCACATGCTCCCATTGCAGCACCTCTATACTCGGCCTCTATACTCGACAAAGCAACAGTGGGTTGCTTCTTACTACTCCATGTAATAGCTGCACCTCCAAGTGAGAAAAGAAAGCCACCAGTAGATCTTCTATCTAGAGTACTACCAGCCCAATCTGCATTGGTGTATCCATGAACCTGCAAATCTACACCAGTTTCATAAAACAATGCATAATCCAAAGTAGCACTCACATAACGTAGAGTGCGCCTCAAAGCATCCAAATGTGGCTTCTTGGGAACCTACATAAACTGACTTTCAAGTACAACAGTATAGCTTAAATCAGGCCTTGTAATTGTAAGATATATAAGACTTCCCACAATTTTCCTGTACATAGTAGCATTTTGCAATGCTTCACCTGATGTAGTATCCAGCTTCAAATTCTGATCTAAAGGCATAGAAATTGTCTTACAACCAGCCATACCATACTTTTGCAGCATATTCAAGGCATATTGCCTTTGCGACATCCATATACCTGTTTCTGTATGTATAAACTCAATGCCCAAGAAATAGCGCAACACACAAAGATCTTTCATGTCAAATTCCTGCATAAGAAGTTTCTTTACCTCTTTGATGCTTTCTTCATTATCGCCACGTACAACCAATTCATCAACATAAATGGCCACAATCATGATGCCATCATCAGCATTCCTTGCATATAGTGAATGATCTGCATCACACATAGAATACCCAATGCTGGTTAAGTAATCAGCAATCCTTGCATGCCATGCACGCGGAGCCTGCTTCAGCCCATACAAAGCCTTTTGCAACCTACAAACATATTTTGGATGCTTTGAATCTTCATATCCTTGTGGCTGGTCCATATATACTTCTTCCTATAACTCACCATGTAAGAAAGCATTCTTCACATCCATCTGATGCAAAGTCCATCCTTTTGTTGTAGCTAATGGAACAAGTGTCCTAACAGTAGACATTTTAGCTATAGGGCTGAATGTTTCCTCATAATCAATGCCATATGTCTGTGCATATCCTTTAGCTACCAATCGTGCTTTATACCTGCTTATGCTACCATAAGCATTATGCTTTACCTTGTAAACCCATTTACAACCTATGGGTTTCTTTCCTTGCGATAATGGAACCAGCTTTCATGTATCATTTCCATAAAGTGCAACCATCTCCTCATCCATAGCTTTTTCCCAATCTGCAATTCCAATTGCGTCTTCAAAGCAAGAAGGTTCAGCATCTTGTATTACCTTTGTCATGTAGGCATAATGACGAGCCATGTAACTATCATATGTCAATCGTTGCACTGAATTCCTCACCCTCCCAGATCTTCTTGTTCCTGGGTCACTTCTCCTTGTATCTGCATGTGCCCTTCTTACTCCTGGAGTCTTCACAGACGGCAAGCCAAGTTCCTCATCAAGACTCTTTTCTGAACTGCTTGAATCTCCATCAACGTCTTCAAAACTTGCACATGTTTTATGACCAGTAGAAATCTTTTCTTTACCTTTCTTGGATGTATTTGATGAATTTGCTGGACTAAAAGTTCCACGTAATCTTCCACTCCATGGATTTGAGTTGGAATTATTGCTTGGTGATGCCTCCGGTCCACTCAAAACCTGAGATTCTGCACTTGATTTTTTAGCATTTTCTTTGTCATTTGGTTCAAGACTCAGTCCTTCTTTGGCATCTGCATAGAAGCTTGACATTTCATCAAATACCACATCCCTGCTCACCTTTACCTGTCGTGTGAGTGGGTTATAACATTTATATCCCTTTTGCTCAAGGGAGTATCCAATGAAGACACACTTTTCTGCTTTTGGATCAAGCTTCGTCCTCAATTCATCTGGGACATGTACATATGCAATACAGCAAAAAACTTTTAGATGTGATAAGTTTGGCTTTTTACTTGTAAACTTCTCTTCCAATGTAACTTGATGTACAGCAGAAGTCGGAGTTCTGTACATGATGTATACAGCAGTATGCACAGCTTCTACCCAATATCAATGATGCATATTCTTCTCAGCCATTAAGGCTCTTGCTATTTTTGCAATATGTCTATTTTTGTGCTCAGCAATGCCATTCTCTTGTGGTGTGTACCTGCATGAAAACTGACGCCGAATTCCATGATTTTTTTAGAAAACTACTGAACTCATTTGACATGTATTCACCTCCTCCATTAGATCTTAATGTTTGAATGTACTTCCCTGTCTGCTTTTCCACCATAAGTTTAAAATTATGGAAGTGAGTGAACACATCGCTCTTCTCTTTCATGAAATATACCCATACTTTACGTGTATTGTCATCAATGAAAGTAACATAAAACCTGCAACCACCCATAGATGTGGTTTTGCTGGACCCCAAACATCTGTATGTACTACTTCTAGTACATTCTCACTAACATGCTTGTCATGTGGAAATGATGCTCTTGACTGTTTACCAAATTGACATGCTACACATACCTTTTGCATTTCTACAACTTTGAAATTTGGTAGTCATGGTCAATCTCCTTTGACTACATCAGTTTCAACCTTTGCAACGCATTATAGGCATATATACAAGTTGGGGGAAAAGACCTCCTAAAGAGGGAAAAAAGTGCCCCGATGGTCGTAAGTGTGTTCACACACATCACTACCAAAATAAATCAACATTTAAAAGCATAGATCACCCCACTCGATAGCGAAAGCAATCTTTTTTGGTCTTCAGGTGCAATTGTGAGTTGACTATAACCCAAAAAGAAATCTATGAAACTATAAACATCTTTGCTTGCTACCCTCTCCTAGAGGTGGTTAATAATGGAAAGTGGATAAGTATTTCTAATGGTAGCTTCATTAACCTTTCTCAAGTTAATAAAAACTCTTAGCTTTCCATTCTTGTTGAGTACCACAATGGTAGGGGACACCAGCCAATGTGCTCAATTTCATAACTAAAATTATTGTCTAAGATTTTACCTATTTCCTCTTTAATCTTGGCCGAATTTATGTCATTGTAAGTATAAGGATTTTGCTTAGAGGGTTTGGCATCATGTGCCATAGGTATTCTATGGGCAAAAGATCTAGGTTCAATGCCCGTTAAGCCTTTTTAAGAGCAATGTATTAGAAATTGAAGAGGATCAACTTGAAGATTTGTTCCAACAATATAGAGGTATGTTTGGTTGGTCTATAAGTCCACTTCTCTTCTCCATTTTCTATCATTACAACCACTTTTCTCTTTATTTCTGGGTTTTTGTATGATTCATCTACCTTGTCTTTACTTCTCGGTCTTATATCTATGACATTTTGACTTTTTACCTCATTTTTTTTAAGTGTTGCGGGGGCTTAAAATCATATGGCTTTTTATCTCTCAAGGTAATACTTTCACAATCTAGTTCCTCAACTTATTATAGGGGATATGTATAATTTACAAGATCCCTTATGCAATCTTTGGCATGAACCTCCATTAGGAAATCTTCCGTATGAAGCTTAAGTTCCATATGAATGGAAACCAATTCGTCATCTTCAGAACTTTCATCTTATATAAGCAACGATTTTCCATTTTTTATTTCCTAAATAATCAAAATCATGAAAAATCCATTAAGATCATAACCCCCATGATCAAAGTGTTCAATCAAGGTATTTTCATTCACAAAAATCTCCATGGTGGCTAGGATTTGCATCAAACCATAAGATTCAAACTCTTCATCATTTAAGTGTCGAGGAATATATGTTGGACTTTCAATGGGTCTATTAATTTTTTGGGATCTGCTGCTAGTTTTCACTCTTCTTTGTGAGCTTCTCCTCATCCATTCATGACTCATAGTCTGATGATTTATCCAAATGAAATCATCTACATATTGTTCCACTAGAATGGAGGGATATCTTGATGCTCAAATTTATGAAGACTGATTGTAATTGAAATTCCTTAGTGTTTCAAGTATAGAGCATTGCTACCTTAGTCTTGCACCACTTTCAATCGGTGCATAAAAAATCTCCCTAGAATCATCTCATAATTACCTACTTTGCTAAACTTACAAATAGCTAGTGTGGTCAAAATATATTCCACATGTGTTCAAATTTACATTCTCTAGCAATCGAATGGAGGGAGCCTCTCAATATGTCCATCATGCAATTATAACTCAGAGGAGTAGGATACAGTGCAAGTTTTCCTCACTTTTCCCAAATGGATTATGTATCTATGCCTTCTCCATTGTTCAAACTAGCTTTTGTTATGCACCCATTGAATGAGAGGTAGGCAAGTGCTACCTTCATCTCCTTCACTATACTCTCCTACATTTTTGACTGCCACCCCTTCATATCCTTCTACATTTTTTATTGGCACCTATTTTACATTCAAACTATCTGTAACTCGTTTAGGATCTAAAGGCTTGGCTTGACTGATGGTTGGGTTCACATGCTTGGCCATTTTTCATCATAATTGTGGCTTTCCTGCAAAATTCTTTTTATCTTTGAGGTTGATTCCACCTAAGTATTCTTTAAAAGCTCCATACAGGTAGTACGCTTTGTTGTGTTGCCTATTTTAAATCTAACAGAAGTTTCCTTTTTCAATATTGATTCTCACTCATACTCTCTTGTGGGTTATGGAAACTCTACCAAATCTTTTTCTTCTTCTTCTTCTTATGTCGAGGGATCTATCCATGATGCACTTTCATTTAGTGTTTCATCTAGATAGTGTCATGACACAAAGGAAACCATCTTCAGCCTTAGATTATATGAAAATTTCTATAACTTATGATTGGTTCAGAATTTGGATAAAGGAATCCTACCATCATGTCCGAAACCTACCAAAACCATAAGATCCACTATCTATGTGCCTGATTCTCACACATAGAGATCTAGTTTCAAATTGATGATATCATCGAGGACATCATCAATTCATAAGCATCATTGATGAACTACCCTTGAAAATCTACATAAGGAGGATTTGGCCATGTATATAATCAGTCTAACCAACTCCAGCCTTGGGAGATCGAGGAGTTGTGATTGCCAAGTAAGTACTTTTGAAGTTACAGTTCCAATTCTTGTCATGTTCCTTCTTCTAGTCGTGATTAGTCTAGTTCTTGGACATCTAGTTTTGTCCTCTTGTATCTTGTAATAAGAGATCTTTCAAGTTATCCCTTGTATCTACTCCATCTCCCTCAAGGGATTTCTCATTTTTTAGATATTTTTTTTCATTCCTATGGTCTCAAGTTGTGGGATCTCTTGTATTCCGTCTAATCTAGTTATCCACACCAATCAATTCTGGGTTGTGTGACTTCTTGTACCAATTACATATTCTTGTATTATCTTCCCTACATAGGTGTTCTTGTAAATCCTATCCAATCTAGTGAAAGGGCACAATCTACTGCTCCCCTAACATTTTGGAAAGATTACCTTCATCAAGATGCCAAACACCATGGAGATTATTCTTTAATAACTTTTTTTGCACTTAAGCTTATTCAACAAGTCGAGGAGATACAAAGAAAGCCAAGAAAGGATTCAATAGCTGAATATTCAAGATGTAATCAAAGAACTTCAAAGGAATATTTAAGAGTTCTAGATCATTTTAAATCAACCTTCTTCAAGGACTCCCATGGAAACCAGTATGAAGAAAAGTCCAAAAGTGAGCATACTTGAGAAATTTGATGGGACAAGATCAAAGTTTTGAGAATTTCTGTAACAAGTGAAACTATTCATAAGAATGCAACTAGATAGATACCCAGATGATGATCCTCATGTAGGAATCATAGGAACTCTATTATGTGGCCCCACTCTTTCATGGTTTGCACCTATCCTTGAGAAGGATATGGATATTTTGTATGATTTCAAGGCCTTTGTTTGAGAGTTCACATCTTCTTTTGGAGATACCAATTGTTCACATGTTGCCCAAATAATGCTAAGGAAGCTACATCAAGGAAATAGGCTTGCATCTACATATGCATCAGAATTCAGACAAATCGTTTGTGATCTCACATGGCATGAGGATTATTTTATCAACCAACTTTGTTGGGGCTTACAACATGATATCAAGGACCTCATGCTAACCATGTCCAAGGTAAAAACTTTGAATGAATTCATGAATCAAGAAATTGAGTGTGATAATAGGTTGTTTGAGATAAAGCAATAGAAGAAAACTTCTATTAGAGATACAGAATACATATTTACCCATATTCCACAATAACATATATTGGAAGAAACTCAACCAAAACCCATGCAATTGGATACCATCGAGGTCAAACAACTTACACGAAAGAAAAGAAAACATCATAAGGATAATGGATTATGTTTTTATTGTGGAGACCATGACCACTCTTCCTAGGTATCCTTTCTCTAGGTCTCCTTGCTCGTTCTCAGGAATGATGTTTTCCAACTCATCTGTTCTATCTGGTAGGCTGGTAACCACATACATGGTTCCTTCTTTATCAATGTATGCGCCCTCTTCAAACTTGACAACTGGGAGTTCAAGTCCAAAGGGTTCGTTAGGATTTTTGAGTTGGACCACTGATCATCTTAGACCATCCTCATAGATGCGAGCACTTAATTGGTTGGTCTTGATATACTCCAATTGTGTCTTATAGGGACCTTCTGGTGTTTGTAAATAAGCAGTGCCTGAACCACGTGTGGGTCTTTCCATGCTAAGAGACATTTCTGAATCACTTGTGTCGGAACTTAGTGTGTAGGGATACCCACTTAGTTGTTGTGCCCAAGACTTGGCTGTATGGTTGACACTAGCCTCAGATGATCTAATGCTTTTTCTATCCTTGCCTAAGTGTCTGCCAAATCTCAGGTTCATAAGCCTTGTCTTCTGGTTCCAAGGTTCTCTTGTATTGATCAAATCCTTTGGAACTCCTTGGTTTCCTAGTCCCACCTGAGGGTCAACTTCAAACTATATCTTATACTATATCCCCATGAGCTTTCCAACAAACCCAAAATCATAGCAAACGGATTTTGTATGAGAAAGTTATGCCAATTCAGGGTTTTGAGGGTTAAAACAGGGAAACATGATCTCTCTCGGAGCTCAAAACAGGCAATATGATACGAGATTTTCCACGATACATGATACCACTATAGACGATACCACCTTAGATGATACGATAACATTAAGGCGATACCAACATCCACGATACGATACTTCTATACAGATGATATGATACCAGTGAATTCTTGGGACGATACGATACCAGTCTGCAAACGGTACGATACCACTCCAACCGTGATACGATACTGCTTGTGCTACGTGATACGATACCACAAGGTGCACGATAGGATACCACATTAAGAGACGATACGATACTAAGTACGCGATATGATACCAATCATGCCCGCGATATGGTACCACTCAGTCAACGATACGATACCATGGCCGACATGATACGATACTAGAACTGGAGGCGATACGATACCAACTTGGCCGACAATACGATACCGCTTCATCGACGATACGATACCAGATTAAGAGATAATACGATACCGTCGGGATGACTATAATCGCGATACCAGCACTTGATGATACAATACCAGAATGGTATCGCGATACCTCAAGTGGGTATGCACAATACGATACCTCGACAAGTATCGCAATACACAAGAGTTCTGGTATCACGATACCAAAACTCGACCGGACACGATACTTGGAGTTTTTGGAGTCCAAATTCAAAACCTTTTGTGGATATGTGTACCTTATGTCCTCCTTGTCACTCCTATGTGCCTGTATATGCAATATCACCCTCCAAACTCAGGATACCACGGTTGTGATACCAGATGCTATTCCTCTCATGCCGCGATACTATGAATCAAATGTTTGATGTTTTGAGAGTGTTCCAAGAGTGTTTCTTCAGTGTTTTTAGCTCTCAACTCCTCCTGCGCTTCTTTCTCATAGCCACGAGTAAAAAATGAGTGAATGTAATATCGAAAAATGAAAAAATAGAGAAGATGAAGATGGTGATGATGATGATGATGAAGGAGAAGAAAAATTCAGAAATAGAACTGAAAATGGTGATTTTTTTACCTTCCAAAGTAAGAGGAAAGAGTGGAACAATGGAAGATCTTCTATTACAAAAGAACTCTCTTACAAAGCTCGAATCTACAACAACCTAAAAAATGAGCGCTCTAGCCCTTTTTATAGTTTCTTGAGTGGTTTTGGCCCTATCCAGACCTAGTGTTCGGCCTAGTTAAAAATTAGGTTCCATGGCTTATTTGGGGGCTCGAACGGAGTCTAAAAATTATGAAAATTGTTAGGATGATAGTTCTAATACTCCTCAAGCTCAAGGACTCCTCAACTTGAACAAAATGGAGTTACAAAAATGGAAAATGATATTTACAATGGTTTTTAGTGATAAAAATCACTATTTTTAAAGGGATTTCTTCAAAAAATTTGACAGGTGCTTCTTGGAGCTCCCTACTTGCTCCTTCTTGTGTGTCCACTTCCTTGATGTGCTTCCATGCTTTGTCCTTGAACTTGAGCTTCAACATTGGGTCTTTTGGCTTTCTTCACTTCTTTAGCCAAGACAAGAGATAAGAATAGGTCTTTCTCGAATAGATCCCTTCATGTTCAAAAGCTTAACCCATATGTTTTACTTGTGGATCTAGCTATTTTATAGGAAACCACTTTCCTTAGGTCTACATTATTGGAATCCATAACGTATGTTATGTTATCCCATGAAGCATCAAGATACCTTTAGGATTATGTTTTATAGCTTATCCAACTTCTTTTCCTAACCCACTTAGGATTTGTAAAATCCTTATGGTGTATAAATTCTTTCTCTTACATTGATTTTCTTTAAGAACTCCAAATCCTTGAGAGTTTCATCTAGTTGGAAGATGAAATGAAGCACTAGAATATGAGGAAGTACTTCAACTTTATCTATTTCTTGCATATCTTTTACCTTGCAATACCTTATTTGGTCTTTTTAAGGCATAAGATACAAGTTCTTGAGGATTTTCTCCCCTCCTTAAGAGTTTTTTACCTCAAAAACTGCCTAAGGGTATATTGAAAATTGTGCTCTTTCAATAGAATTTAAAAGAGTTTATTTTCAATTTTTTATTGTCCCCCATGGTTAAAAGAACTATTAAGAGCTTTTTTCTTTCTCTTCTCGAATCTCGTAGAACAAATATCCCAAGGTTCAAGTTTGAATTACCTCTAAATTCGATGTCCCATACGACTTAATCAACTTCAGTGGTAGTGTAAGCTTAGATGTCCCATACCATCTGACTTACACTTCCAATTGAGGTAATTTTAGCTTGAATTTTGGGATCAAACCTTTTTAGTGTAATCAAGTAAGATCTATTATGTCTTGGACTTGTAAGTCTTATTTCTAGTGTAGAGCATATGTGTTGCCTATGCTACAATGGACTTTCAACTTACCAAGTCTCAATTGTATTTGCAACTTGACGAGACTTAATGTCAAAGATTGGCCTTTCAATGATTCCTTTATTTAGATGTACTCTAAAAGATCATTTTATGTCACCTGATAATAGAGCTACTTTATAATCAACTAGATATTATCTTTTGACGTAACGAGTAATTTGAAAGAAGAATAATTGCTTTGCCAACGAGGTCTTTAACTTGAACTAGATGGTAATACTATTTACCATTTAAATAGTCCTTTACTTCTAGGACATTGAAAAATGGTATTTAGGGTTTATTACTACCCTAAATTTGTATCTTCTCTTCAAACCTTGTATTTTCTTGGAAGAACAATGGAAAGCTCCAAATAGTTCTTTAGTTCTATCAAACAAAGAACTTTGTTGAACAAAAGCACTAATACTTTCATCATCCAAAACTAAGATTTTGTTATACCATATTTTCTCTTCCTTAGAGCTTTGAGAAGATAGTGTTCTAAGTTACCACCATTGTATCGTGGTTTTAAGAGAGAAAATTTTGTACTATGGCCTTGCTGATTACGCATGCCATGGGTTTTTTATGGAATTTGATACTCCATAAGAGGGATTTTAAGCTTAATGTATCTTGCCAATGTACTATTTCTTGGCTTATAATAGTTCAACTATATAGGAAGTGAATGGTAGTTTTACTTATGGCCAATTGGCTGTACTACCATAATTCCTATTATGGAGCTTGTAACCATATTTAAGCTTGAATAAAGCAAAACTCCCTCTTAACCCTCAAACCCATGTACTACATTGCAAATGCATACTTTTAGTTTATGCCAAGACATTTACATCTTTACTGGAAAACGGTGTAGCATGCATAAGGTTCATATATTGAATCCCTCCTTAAAGCATGCAAAAGTTCCAATTTTGAACTTTGTGCATTCAAAGCATGGTGCAAAATTTCTATGCAACTTTGTATATGCAAGTTTCAATAGTGCATTAGGTGCATTCTTCCTAACCATGAATGTTTTTATGCACACACAATCTTTCTTTTCAAAGCAATGAAGTGAATGCATAGTGAAACTTATTTCCATGGCTTATTGTCTATGTGACCAAGCAAAACTAGTCCACCTGAATCTATGCATCCACTTCAGAGTTCATTTCTATCACAACATTGGCACGAGGAAGGAGATAAGGAAGAGAGCTCACACACACGCTCTCACTCTCAAGGAGAAGCACACACACAGATTGAGGCAAGGAAGAATGATCTTCTTCTTCTTCTTCTATTACATAAAAGGAATGTACTAGAATGACCTTAAAAACAAGAATACAACAAGTGAAACATATAAAGATCAATACATAAGGAAAAAACTAATGTCCGCGAATGAGTGAGCTGGCAAGAAACAAATGTGCCATCACTCTCGGTAGATAAATCTAATAAAGCTCAATGAAGTATCCCTGACATGTATCGATGTGACCACTATACATGTCAGAGAAACGAAAAACTGGTACGCGTCATCCTGGATCATCACATATTGAGCTTGATATCTCAACACTCCCCCTCAAGCTCAATGCCATATCCTGTAATCCAAGCATCTCCCGAAACTTCTTCAACTTCTCAGCTCCAAGTGCTTTGGTGAAAATATCAGCAACTTGCTCATCTGTTCTCACATAAACAAGATCAATATCACCTGCTAATACCTTCTCTTTGATGAAGTGATAATGTACCTCGATATGCTTTGTTCTAGCATGGAAAACAGGGTTCCGTGCTAACTGTATGCTGCTAAGATTATCACAATAGATAGTGATAGGCTTTTGCACTTCCACACCTAAATCTGCAAGTAACATCTCCAGCCATGATGCCTCACATGCGGCCATTACAGCACCTCTATACTCAGCCTCCATACTCAACAAAGCAACACTGGGTTGCTTCTTACTGCTCCATGTAATAGCTGCACCTCCAAGTGAGAAAAGAAAGCCACTAGTAGATCTTCTATCTGGAGTACTACCAGCCCAATCTGCAACAGTGTATCCATGAACCTGCAAATCTACACCAGCTTCATAAAACAATGCATAATCCAAAGTAGCACTCACATAATGTAGAGGGTGCCTCAGAGCATCCAAATGTGGCTTCTTGGGAACCTTCATAAATTGACTTTCAAATCCAACAGTATAGCTTAAATGAGGCCTTGTAATTGTAAGATATATAAGACTTCCCATAATTTTCCTGTACATAGTAGAATTTTCCAATGCTTCACCTGATGTAGTATCCAAATTCAAATTCTGATCTAATGGCATAGAAATTGGCTTACAACCAGCCATACCATACTTTTGCAGCATATTCAAGGCATATTTCCTTTGCGACACCCATATACCTGTTTCTGTATGTATAAACTCAATGCCCAAGAAATAGCGCAACACACCAAGATATTTCATGTCAAATTCCTGCATAAGAAGTTGCTTTACCTCTTTGATGCTTTCTTCATTATCACCACCTACAATCAAGTCATCAACATAAATGGCCACAATCGTGATGCCATCATCAGCATTCCTTGCATATAGTGAATGATCTGCATCACACATACAAAACCCAATGCTGGTTAAGTAATCAGCAATCCTTGCATGCCATGCACGCGGAGCCTGCTTCAACCCATACAAAGCCTTTTGCAACCTACAAACATATTCTGGATGCTTTGAATCTTCATATCCTTGTGGTTGGTCCATATATACTTTGTCCTGTAACTCACCATGTAAGAAAGCATTCTTCATATCCATCTGATGCAAAGTCCATCCTTTTGATGTAGCTAATGCAACAAGTGTCCTAACAATAGACATTTTAGCTACAGGGATGAATGTTTCCTCATAATCAATGCCATATGTCTGTGCATATCCTTTAGCTACCAATCATGCTTTATACCTGCTTATGCTACCATCAACATTATACTTTACTTTGTAAACCCATTTACAACATATGGGTTTCTTTCCTTGCGGCAATGGAACCAGCTTCCATGTATTATTTCCATAAAGTGCAGCCATCTCCTCATCCATAGCTTTTTTCCAATCTGCAATTCCAATTGCATCTTCAAAGCAAGAAGGTTCAGCATCTTGTATTACCTTTGTCATGTAGGCATAATGACGAGCCATGTAACTATCATATGTCAATCGTTGCACTGAATTCCTCATCCTCCCAGATCTTCTTGGTCCTGGGTCACTTCTCCTTGTATCATCTGCATGTGCCCTTCTTAATCCTGGAGTCTTCACAGAGGGCAATCCAAGTTCCTCATCAAGACTGTTTTCTGAACCGCTTGAATCTCCATCAACGTCCTCAAAACCTACACATGTTTTATGACCAGCAGAAAGATTTTCTTTACCTTTCTTGGATGTATTTGATGAATTTGTTGGACTGAAATTTCCACGTAATCTTCCACTCCATGGATTTGAGTTGGAACTATTGTTTGGTGATGCCTCCGGTCCACTCAAAACTTGAGATTCTGCACTTGATTTTTCAGCATTTTCTTTGTAATTTGGTTCAAGACTCAGTCCTTCTTTGGCATCTGCATAGAAGCATGACATTTCATCAAATTCCACATCTCTACTCACCTTTACCTATCGTATGAGTGGGTTATAACATTTATATCCCTTTTGCTCAAGGGAGTATCCAATGAAGACACAGTTTTCTGCTTTTGGATCAAGCTTCATCCTCAATTCATGTGGGACATGTACATGTGCAATACAACAAAAAACTTTCAGATATCATAAGTTTGGCATTTTACCTGTAAACTTCTCTTCAGGTGTAACTTGATGTACAGCAGCAGTCAGAGTTCTGTTCATGATGTATAGAGCAGTATGCACAGCTTCTGCCCAATAACAATGAGGCATATTCTTCTCAGCCATTAAGGCTCTTGCTATTTCTACAATATGTCTATTTTTGCATTCAGCAACGCCATTCTATTGTGGTGTGTACCTGCATGAAAATTGACGCCGAATTCCATGATTTTTTAGAAAACTACTGAACTCATTTGACATGTATTCACCTCCTCCATCAGATCTTAATGTCTGAATGTACTTCCCTGTCTCCTTTTCCACCATAATTTAAAAATTATGGAAGTGAGTGAACACCTAACTCTTCTCTTTCATGAAATATACCCATACTTTGTGTGTATGGTCATCAATGAAAGTAACATAAAACGTGCAACCACCCATAGATGTGGTATTTGCTGGACCCCAAACATCTATATGTAGTACTTCTAGTACATTCTCACTAACATGCTTGTCATGTGGAAATGATACTCTTGACTGTTTACCAAATTGACATGTTGCACATACCTTTTGCATTTCTGCAACTTCGAAATTTGGTAGTCCATGGACAATCTCCTTTGACTGCATCAGTTTCAGCCTTTGCAAGTTTGCATGTCCAATTTGTTTGTGCCATATCTCTATATCTGCAATAACTCCTGCACCTTTTGCAAACATGGATGCATTCATTTCAGCAACCTTCACATTTAAGGTGAACATCCTACCCACTTTGTTTCCTTTGGCAACCAGTCGTCCATCTTGCTTTTACTCTTCTACATATAATCCATCAGCATTGAACCTGACTTGTAATCCTTGGTCAACCATTTGTCCAACAGAAACCAGATCCTTTATTATATTTGGAACATGCAACACATCAGCAAGATGTTTTACCTTCTCATGCTCCATAGACAATGATATGTTTCCTGTATGCTCAATAGGATGCGATGTATCATCACCTGTTTCAACATATCGAGGAACTGACATTTTTTGCAAACTACTAAACCATTATGCATGACTGGTCATGTGATTTGAAGCACTTGAATCAACATACCAGACATTATCATTCGATTTTGAAACACCAGAAGACATTGTATTCATCATGTGATGTTGAACCATAAACAACTTCTCAGAATCATCTGCACTTGTGGATGCATAGTTGTTTTGCTGCCTTCTGTTATTTTGATTCTTCAACCTGCAATCACGTTCAAAGTGTCCAAGTTTACCACAATTCCAGCATCCTTTACTATCATTAGTTGAATCATTTCTTTGGAAATTTCTGTGACCTCTTTGGCTCCCCCTGCCTCCAAACTGTTCTCTTCCTCCTGCATGATTCTGTTGTTGACCTTGGTCTTTGTTACTGTTTCCTCTTCCACTTCCAAAACCTCTATCTCTGCCTCTTCCTCTGCTAGAGTAGAATACCTGCTCAGAGCTTGGCTTTCCTTGGGAGTTTGAATCCTCACCAAGATTCTTTTCTTCAATAATTAGCATAGATACGAGATCAGCAAAATTCAAAATATTTTCCCTGGTCTGTATGGAAGTTCTGAGCTTCTTATATGCAACTCCTAATCTACGAAGGCACACTTCCACCTTATCATCATCATCTACATTCACGCCAATAGATGCAAGTGACTCACATATGCTTTTGATTTTTAGAGTGTAGTCACTTACCGACATGCTCTTCTTTTCCAATGTATGCAGCTCGTTCTTGAGTTGCAATTTTCGTGCCTTTGTATTAGTCTCATACAAAGTGACCAAACTGTTCCAAGCCTCTTTCAGAGTCTTGGCATCTTTGTGTCCAATCATGCTACTCTGTATGCTAACAGATAGACAATACATTACCTTTTGTGCTCCTTGATTCCATTCCTCATATGCTCTTAACTATTCTACAGTCCGATTCCTTTTTGGTAACTGCGGAGCATTTTCATTCTCTCCTTTGATGTACTTTCAGTAGCCTTTTCCCATCAGGAAATTTGTCATTCTAAATCTCCAAGCATGGAAGTTGTTCTTGTCCAGCTTATCGCTCATAAGCTGACTCATTCCATCTGCATTTGCCATTTTTGCAACAATTCACAACACTGCAAAACACTACAAGTAGCACTTCTGCTTGAACACTGTTGCACTATGACGTGACAGTTCGATTTCAGAAAAACATAGTTTTCATGTATCAACAGTACACGGAATCGCTTGAAATTCTGAATCTAGAATATTTGAGTGTTGCCGAACACAACGCAAGTTACAGTTTTTAAAAATCACCTGGTTTTTTTATGGGCCCCACCTTGGGGCTCAAAACGGAGGTCAAGATGGCTCTAAAACTTTGATCTCACAAAAACAAGTGACCCGAAAGGGATAACTCTCGAAAATATTTTGAGGTCTTCTACCTTCACCCCAATTTTCGTAGCAAACGGAGGCCGTTTTTGAAATCCCGTTTTCTCCACGCTTTGTCGCGTAGTCTTCACCTCACCTTCTCCACGAGCTCTCTACAGCCACGCTGGCTCTGATACCATGTCACGAGGAGGGAGATAAGGAAGAGATCTCACACACGCACACTCTCACTCTCAAGGAGAAGCACAAACACAGATTGAGGCAAGGAAGAATGATCTTCTTCTTCTTCTTCTATTACATAAAAGGAATGTACAAGAATGACCTTAAAAACAAGAATACAACAAGTGCAATATATAAGATCAATACATAAGGAAAAACCTAATGTCCACAAATGAGTGAGCTGGCAAGAAACAAATGTGCCATCACTCTCGGTAGATAAATCTAATAAAGCTCAATGAAGTATCCCTAACATATACCGGTGTGACCACTATACATGTTAGAGAAACGAAAAACTAGTACGTGTCATCCTGGATCATCACATGTTGAGCTTGATATCTCAGCAAACATGCTATGCATGCTTCATAGTTTGAAGGAAAAGAAAAGAGGGCAAATACTTATCTAGAAATTAAGCTTCCTTCATCCCTTCACTTTGTTTGAGTGTTCTCACGAAGATGAAGTAGGCTTGGGCCATCCCATGTTGTTCACTGATGGCCTCCTTCTCGAGCACTTCATACTTACTTTGTGCCCAATATGTGCATATATTTCCAAAACCACGCCTCTATTTTACATATGCATACTAGTACAATCTTTATGCCTAGTCATTCACATGTTTGTGTTGCTTTTGTAAAAGAATGGAAAATCATACTCTTATGCATGTGCTAGAATTACGCATAACGTCCTTTATGTATGCAAAATTTATGCAAAGAATGTATAAACCATTCGTTCAATCATGTACAAGAGGCCATGAGACTATGGGATGCAATATTAATGGGAGAATATCCAAAATTTATCCTTATTTGGTCCTTTTAAAGAGCCCTTGTCCATGCCTTTGCCTTTTGTGCATGGTGTAGTGCTCCTGAAATATTGAATGGAGAACTATATCCCATAACAACTCCAATATTCCAAGGAACACTTTGCATCATTTCATAGGTATTTACTCATGCAATATCCATATAAATACAAAAGAAAATGAAAATAAGACTGAATTCATGTGATGAAGAAGCTTCATTTCATAGCTTCTTGAATGAGTATTCTCCCTATATCATAGCATCCTCAAAGCTATAAGACATTGTGAGAATACTTAACATTATACATCCACTTAGGCAATAGAGAATTAAAATATGCAAAGAATAAGGGAAATAACAATGAAATACTTCCTTGAATTCAATTGGATGAAGTTGTGTGCTTCTCCATGTTGGGTTTGTATCTTCAACACAAACCTTTGAGAGAGGGAGACCTCTCTTTATGCCCTTACGTAAATACTTCCCAGCTTTGAATCACTGGTTGAGGACATAATCACAATTTCCCTTCCAAGTATTGATCTCACCATCTCACAGACTATGCGTTTTTGAGAAGATACATATGGGCGATGGGAAATCTATCCCATATAGAAGATAATTCAATTGCTTGACGTCTTCATATAGAGGATCAGAAGTTTTTCATACTCTTTCACAACAGAATCGACAGTAGCTCGCCTGAGCGCTTCAGCATTCCCACTACGTGAGCAAATAGGCCGTGAGAATCTCCCCTGCCCACGACTAATCTGAATGTCTACAAAATGGAGGGGGTCATGCGCAATTGCTTTTGCTTTCCTTAAAAGGAAAAGACGCCCATCGAAGGCTGGCGGTAATCCATTACGCACACCACCATACATTCGATACAAGTCTTCTCTATGAAGTTCCAAAATCCTAGCTCTGAGGCTCTAAAATCATAGCTCTGATGCCAATGTTGTGGAAGGACTCCATAGCCTCCACAAACTAAGAAAGACTAACTAACTAGACTCACACTAGGAAAAGAGAGATGTGTTTCCACCAAAACCAACCCCTCCAATATATAGCTCCAAGTCCAAGGGGTAAGTCCCTCTCAAGGGGACATGTGTACCTTCCATCACATGGGTCATTAAGGTGTTCACATGGTTTCCAAGCTTAGGAAATCACATGGCTTCTAAAAAAAGACTCCCTAAGGTTCAAGACCCATCTAAAAGGGGTAAATAAACCATAAATTGCAAGGGTTTCATACCTAGAAACCCAAGGGGTTTCACACCTAGAAACCCAAGGGGTTTCACACCTAGAAACCCAAGGGGTTTCACACCTAGAAACCCAAGGGTCCTACCCCTTAAATCCATGTAATTAGACAACACCCACCTTTGAGGAAGAATATGTAGTACACACTTCTTGAACGAAGTCATTGAAATCCTTCTCCAAGAATTCTTCGTGATACATAAGAATTTTGCCCCGTATCATCCACAAGCTAACACACAAGTCGAGAGCACAAATAAGATCCTATGCAATGTATTGATAAAACTAGTAAATAGTAAACACTCTGATTGGGATAAACAACTTTAGCATGTTGTTTGCGCTTACCGATTTGCCTACAAAATGGTACTCAATGCCACCCCATTTCAGATGGTCTTTGGATAGAATGTCATTTTACAATTACACTTCCTCATCCCCACTTTAAAACAAGAGCATGATTGGAATGGACACAAGTTGTCCTCTAGGATATTTGATCTAGAACGTTTAGGTGAGACCAAGCTATGAGCGACAGCAGGCATCTACGCTGTAAAAAAGGCAAAAGGCATACTTCGATGCACACATCAAGGATAAAGGATTGAAAGAGGGAGACTTAGTGTTGGTTTATACACTAAAGCACCATGCCCATAAATTGGAAAAATGAGGATATGGACCCATGGTCATTAATAGAGCTTCCACTAGTGATGCGGTTCAATTGGCCACTCTTGAAGGTGACATCTTGACAAGCTATATTAGTGGATATCGACTCAAGCTATATCAAGAACCTTTTATAGAGGATATGTTAATGTGCTTCAATAATTCTAAGAAGTGAAAAGAACTAGAGTTAAGGGTTAGAGAAGAAGCTTAGGCAAAAGCCCTAGAATGTATTTGATGTATGAAAATGAGACGATAATGTAGAGATCAACCTAGGCAAGATACTCATGAAGTCCAAAGATACCAAATGACAATGTTTCATGCAATAATAAAAGCTCCTCATAACATCATTGATAGATGTCCTTTTGTGACCTTAGAGATAGGACAAGGAAAAGATGTAAGGATTGTAAGAGCCTTGATTGAATTGGATACAACCACTAGTTCCATTAAACTTTCTTACTATCAAGACTTGCAATTGAGCTTACACCCATTGAGTCTTATCTCATAGGATTGGGAGGTGTGGAAACCCCTTGCATGGGTGAGGTGGAACTTCCTCTCAGCATTCAAGATGGCCTAATGATAGTGAAAGTGCTAGTGTGTCAGGACTAGGATCTTATGGAACTTCTTGTCTTAGGTCAAGATTGGATCTATGAACATGCCATCAATCTCAACCTAAGGAGTGGAATTCTTTAAGTCTGGGTAAACCAACAATGTTTCACAATTGTCTAGCAAATCAAAAACTCAAGGAATTAGGAAAGGCATCAACTCCTTGTCCCTTCAGGAGCACTCATGAAGATAAAGATGATGTTCTTGTCAAAAACTTTGTGATGTAGAAGGATGATGTACTCAACAGAGGAGTCGGGGACCCGATGGAACTCCCTTCTTTTCCAAAGTTAATTGAGACAAGCCAATAAAGGAGCCTAAGCAATAGAGAAAGCAGACAAATGATTCTCATAGCTAGTGGACTACCCGAAACAAGGTGATTCAAATAGTGACATAGATCTGGATACGCAAGGTTGGACAACCCTCTACTCAAGTGACAAAACCCAAAGATGCACCAAAAAAACTACTCAATCAAAGACTACAACAAAGGAGTATTCCAAGAATCAAGCCGGACTATTTCTATTTGGATCCCAAAGGAGTCAATGAAGGCTGACCCCAATGTGTAACAATCTGGGTACCTAAGATCTACTTACAAGCTCAAGTAGCTGCACATAAGCTCATAAGCTATAATCACCACTCATAAACACTCACTTCACACACTTCATGGCGAACATCTGTAATCACCACATCAACACCTCAAATCATCCCTAGGATTATCTGGAAATGGGTACCCAAAAAGTCCCAAATCCAAGAAGATCTATTCCAAAAACCTTTACAGACCATCACTTCCAAAAGCTATAATCCCATGCTGAAAGTTTGGAGAAATAATCCTTGTAATAAGCCACCTGACCTGACTTTTTAACTTCATTTTCACAAGAGTAGATGCATTTTGAGTACAATGTACATCTAAATTATGCATCTAGGGAAATCACTAACCTTATAACCAACACTCACACATGCAAGGACCACCTCACTCGCTAACTCCCTAACTACCGTGGGTATTATGCTGGTATTGTAGAGGGGACAAAGTATCATCATGTTTTAGATGCAATGCTAATATGATCTCCCTTTCTAGCAGATTCAGAGAATTGTACTACTATTAGCATCATGATGTAGCAGAAACAAGTGTTTAGGAAGGAACTAGCCAATAGACTATAGACATAGAAAGCTTACCAGTTATGCCAAAACCAACAGAGCGACCAGAGGAGATGCACACAATGCAAGCCATCCCCAAATAAGGTCCACCCATGGGCCACACAGCAAGGGCGAGAACCAAGCAGAGAGATCAAAAGAACAACTCACCTCTTTTTCCATAGTAAGAAAACAATCTACAATGGTATGGTTTAGAAGCCAAAAGCACCAGTAGCCCCCACATAACCAAAAAGCCAACCATGAGGGATACAAAATTTTAGAAACCATCCAAAGATGAAGAGGCAAAAAGTGATATGTACATAGTGGAACACTTTTCTAAAATGGATCCCTAAAAGGAGGAATGAGTAATTGTCATTCAATCATCAATTGATTGCATAATTTTGAGATCCAATGCATACCTCCAAAATACGATTGCATCAAAGTCTACAAAAGACATTGGAAGCCTTGACCTATGAAAACCATGTGCCCTTTGCATAACCCCGTCTTTTGCACCATTCAGGTCATGCATTTACATAGTATGCATTAGTATAGGGCTACATTACAAGGTTTGCATAGACACAAACGAGACTCCCAGGCATATGAGACACATTTGACATATGTAAACTATTTTATTGATAATAATCTCTTTCTCCTTGTTTTGTGAAATTGTTCCATGAAAGAGAGAGAGAGAGAAAGTGAAGGGACATGACCATACACTCAAAGAATCTCATTAGTGAACCATCAACAAGGAAATCCATAAACAATGAAAGAAAAGTCAATGGTCAAATCATTGTGATGGAAGTACAACACGAAGAGATGAACATCGACTGACTTTTCATCATGGTAAGAATCCCCTACTATGGCAACACTATAACAATGATAGATTAAGAAACCTCGTCGTCAACATACCCCTGAGCACTTGGCTCAAGACCCAATTTTTTGCACATTACGTCTTACGATGCATTCCCCAAGTAAGCATGCATAGGGCCACATTACAGGGCCATGCACAAGGCACATATTTTCTTCAAACCCATGTTCTTACACACTTACCCATCATTCATTATGGATTATGAGTACTTTGCATGATAACTGTGTAACCCATGTTTCAAACATCCAATGGACATCAAGGTTACAACATCAATACTGACAAAGCATTTCACTATCTGTTGCTCAAAATCAACATTGAAAACCTCTTTTGAGCAACTAGAAATTTTTGAAAGTTCACAAATACACCATGATGCTAGAATCTAAGGAAGAAGTACATACAAAGGGACTAAAACTTGCAAATGCTAGCAGTGACCAAATGAAGACTAGAGCAACCCAACTCACTACATTTGGAAAACAAACCGCTCTTGTTGATGAACACTACCTCTCAAAGTACTATATGGAACACTCACTCCAACAAGGGTCTGTTAGGGATGACTGACTCAAGAGGGGGGAGTGTTGGCACTCAAGGTCAAGCACAATGCATGCGAAGGAGTCAAAGAAGTGGACACACAAGAAGAGGGAGAATGTAGGGAGCTCCACAAGTATATGTGAAATTTTTAGAACAAACCCCTATAAAAATAGTGATTTTGATCACTAAAAACCATTATAAATATCTTTTCACAGTTTTGCAACTCCATTTTGTTCAAGGCGAGGATTTCACGAGCTTGGGGAATATTAGAAGTATCTACATATGAATTTTCATGACTTTTATACTCCATTTCAGGCCTAAAATAAGCCTTGGAACCTAATTTTTAACTAGATTGGACACTAGGTCTTGATAGGGCCAAAGCTAGTGAAAATCTATAAAAAGAGCTAGAAAGCTCATTTTGAGGTTAGCTAGTTGGAGAGCAAACTTATTATTGAGCATTGTATACTTTCTTTGAGCTTGCTAATTGAGTATCCCATTGCTCCACTCTTTGGTTTACCTTTTGTGTGCGTGTGTGTATATGGGTATGCATGCTTGCATGCTTCTCACTCACCCACGTGCATCCACTTACTCATGGTCATCATACCACCCTCATGTCTGCTTAGATTGACAATTATGAGGTGGATCTCCTCACGTTGGTACTCATTATTGTGCTAGAGTGACATCTATTGATGAGTACTCATCATGTCCTAGCAGACTTCTTGTCTAGACTAGATTCGAGTGAATCACCCGAGACCACATACACGACCTCTCTGGCCATTTACGCAATACAACGTGAGTCTGTGCCAACCAAATGGGATCTGGCTACCTGAGTCTGTGCCAACCAAATGGGATCTACCAACCACTATTTTGACTTTCATGAAGACTAGTCTACCATCAGAGTCCTTATCTCAAGTCAAATACCAAAAACATCCCTTGTTTACTAAACAATTTTGAATCATCATTGATCATCTATATCACTATGACTTATGAAGAGTCTATATAAGGTGTGTTTCTACTCATCAAGTCCCATATGCTCTTGCATTAGCCCATACTCACCCCATCGAAGGGCATTTTCTGATAGATCTAATCCTAAAGAAAGTGTTACAAAGTGGCCTTTGGTGGCCTACAAGGCCCAAAGATGTTCACCTTTATGTGCTTGCATGTGATCCATACTAGCAGATTGGCCAACCTTTAGAACCCTTCCAAAAGTGGGGTTTAGATTTTGTTGGCCCAATTACTCCTCTAGCTGTCTCTACCAATAACCATTACATTTTAACTTCTACTGATTATGTGGCTATATGGTTCAAAGTGTGGGCTCTTACGAATGCCACTATAGTTTTGGTAGCTTGATGTTTAACATGAGATGTTTTTCCCTCTTTTGCTCTACCTCTAGAAATCATTTCCGATCATGGTACATATTTCATTAGTGATCTCATAAAAGCTTTAACCACTAATTTTAATATCCTCCATAAGTTTAGTACTCCTTATTATCTATGTGACAATTGTCTCGATGAGAGTACTAACAAATTACTCTTAACAATGTTGAAGAAGTTAATGCAGTTCTCACCACAGAGATGGGACCAGCTCCTACCCTTTGTTTTATGGGCTTATCATATGACCTATAAAGTCGGTACTAGATTTACCCCATTCAAATTGGCTTATGGAGTTGAATCCATTGTGCCTATGAAGTTAGTTGTTCCCAGTTTATGCATTGCTATTGACCATAAATGCCTTCTTGAACATTCTATCTGCAATCCAATGTATAGACAATACACAGAGATCTTCTATTCACATGTTTGCCCATCCATGCATCTATCCATAATTTATATATATCTCTCTCTGTAGACATGCACATAGCTTTTCACATGAGTGCCACATGGCACTCATGTGAGACTCCAACTATTTCCATAATAAAGTGTGGGTTCATACCCACTATATGCTGCCTCTAACACATGAGACCATATAACTAGATATTACAATAGATTTATCCACATGTATGCTATTATTGGGGGACAACTTTACACTTTGATTGCATAATTTGAATGGATTGAAGTGTGACAAATCTTTCAAAGACGAGAAACACAAGCTTGTCACAATCCCATTTTAGAAGTGCTCAACTAGAATAAAATCTTCCACATACATGTTCACATATCAAATTATCCAAAAGGTTGTATATTAACACAACTCATAAATGAATGTAGGTGATATTTTCCCATTGTCTACACTATTAGACAACTCAATAGTGTAGAGCTAAATCACACCATAAGTTAATGAGACGGATTAGGAATGATATATGCTATAAAGAAAATTTAGAATTTATTTTCTTGCAAATAACTTTTTTTTTTTTGGTTGATCACAAAGCCTTTGTCTACCTAGTTAACAATCCTTGCAACACTAGAAGATTGGTATGATGGTTTTTGTTGATATATTTTGGTAATGATATGTATGAACACACTTAGGACCACCATAGCATTTTTTCTCTCTTTAGGAATTTTTTGCCCCATGGCTTGTATGTATGCCTATAACTTAAGTGGATAACTTATTTTTGCACATTCACTTGGTAATACAGTCATTGTTGTGTTGTTCTTCAAGATTCTCCTTCTTCTTCCGTTTGTTGTTCATGTGCCTTTGAAGTCCTCAAATTACATTAATTCGTATCATAGCCTGGATTTTTCTCAATCATTGTCAACACATTTCCAATCGTTGCCTTGGAATCAAATTGGTGAGCATACTTGGCATTGAAATCTCAATTTGAGCTCGTTTTGGCCTTTGAATGTATTATGAAAGTGATTATGCGCATAATTTTGTCATTTTGTGCCAAACATATATAGAATTTTTTGTTCACCAATGCAAGTGCCTCAAAGTTTGCTACAAGTCTAGCACAGCTCAATCAATTATTTTTGTTTAACTTTTTGAGATACAATCAATTTTCTGCATGAAGGTATTTAGTCACTCACCATGGTGGAAAGCAATGATGCATTCCATATATTGACTATTGAGGACAAGTGGATGGTTTTAATTATACATTGTGGTCATACATGATGCATGAGGTATTGGTAGCAAAAACCTTGTGGAATATTGTGTAGTGTGTTGAAACACATCCTCCTTACATATACAAACATAGTGATTGCAAGTGATGCACGTGGTGTTGAAGATAATGATCTTTAATTTTCTAGCACTCCTATGGTTTTTGATGCACCTTCTTTAGAAGAACAATGTTGAGATGGTAGAGACACAGAGGAAGATGCATTAATAGCTTTGTCTATCAAATGTGCCATTATCCATCACATTTTTTCTTGCAAAATAAAAAAAGGTGCTTGGGATAATCTTACAACAATATAGTAGGCAAAAAATGAGGCTCGTGTTGCTTACCTCCAAAAATGGATGAAGAGTGAGAATATGAATGAAGGAGATTCAATAGACACATTTTTTACAAAGGTCAAGGATTTGAAAGAGTAGTTGTTTTTTGTTGATGAAATCCTGCAAGGATATTCACTTGTGCAGATTGTTCTTAAGAGTCTTCTATATTCTTATCAGAGTTTTGCTCCTACTCTTTGCTTGATGATGAAAGGAAATCCAAAAGCCTTAAAATTTGAGGAGTTAGTCTCTGTCTTGTCGTAGGAAGATCATTCTATGTAGAACATGTTAATTATGTGTGTTGTAGATCAAGCTTTCTTAGCTAGTTAAAAGGCGAAATGTAAATGGATATGATCTACTAGTAAAAAAAAATCTACTAATGTTGCACAATCAAAGAAGGAACACAAAGATGAAAAGAAAACAAAGAGGTAGAAACAATTTTACAAATATTGTAAGGAAAATGATCATATCATTTAGAGTTGTCCTAAATTGGTTGCGAAAGAGGAAAAGAAGAAAGCAGCTGGAATAGTTGTTCTAGAGACTTGTACACCTTAAATAGAGTTTGATAACCATTTTCATAATGAAGAATGGGCCTCAATGTAGCTATGAAACATCTTCTCATGAGCAGTGTATGTCTTTAGTAGACTCGGATGTTTGGAGCTTTGTTAGTGGTGCAACCAAACATATTACCTCACAACTAAACTTCTTAACTTTACTTTAGCCTGGTCCTATAGGGAGTACTATCACATATGCTAACAAATACTCCTATGTTATCCCCAAAGTTGGAAAGATCATTTCGAGTACCATGAAGGTAGTTCTTTCACATTCTCAAATGCCTTATATGTGTGAGGAATTAAAAACATTTGTTATCAGTTTCAATACTAGCCAATATTGGCTTGGTTGTTAATTACATTGATGATAGATGTACCATTCATGATTTTTGAAACGGTGATGTTATCATTGTTTTTAAGATTTTATGTGATGGTCTCTATAATCTCATAGATTATGAAGTGAATGATTCAACATGTGAAGTTCATGATTCACAAGATATTTCAAATGCAAAACTTTGTCATGCATGCTTTGGTCATTTGAATTTTGCTAGTTTTCTTTGCTTGCAGAAATCTGAAATGGTATCCTCTCTACCCAAACTTGACGCACCCTCTAAGCATGTCTACAAGGGTTGTATTTGGGGTAAAATGAAATTTTATTCCTTCCCCAAAGATGGTTCAATAAGAGTTGCACATAAATTACAACTTCTTCATGGTGATGTATGTGGTCCTATGAAAACACCCTCATTTGGGATTTACCTATGTTTTGTGACCTTCATTGATGAATTTTTGATGCATGCATGGGTTCATTCGTTGAAGGCTTAGTAAAAAATGTTTATGTACTTTACATAGTTCTTGGTCATGGCTGAAAATTTATAAGCATGGCAAATGGGCACCCTCTGTTCTGATTGAGGGTGAGAGTGTATGTCTTCTGATTTTAATGCATTTCTAATTGAGTGTGGGATAAAATATCAATGTATAGTGGCATATGAACCAAAAAAAAATGAAGTTTCTAAGAGGAAGAACATGTCTATCATGGAAATGGCAAGGTGTATGGTCAAAATTCAAGCTTTACCACAAAGATTTTGGCTTGATTATGTTATGTGTGTAGGATATGTACTTAGAAGGTGTCCCACCAAACCATTTCCATCTATCACTCAATATGTGTCTTGGCATGATGGTAAGCCATTTTTTTCTCATATATGAGTGCTTGAGCAACAACACATAAAATTGGATGATAAGGTAGTGAAACATATTTTTAATGGGTAAAGTTTTGAAAGAAAAGGCTATTGCTTGTACCATCCAAAGACTAAATGCATTATGGATAGTGTTGATGTTGTTTTGTGAGAAGATGCAATTCAACCCTTATCTTCATGTACGAAGGAGACATCAATCAGATCAAAGGATATGTGTCACACTTTGCTTCCTCTTTTTTTAGGTGGATAATCAAATGCTGCTTCTAGTGATGCAATTTCTTAGCCTTTACAAGTTTGAAATGACAATGAAAATAATTCTATTTCTAATTTAGATGTAAATGAAGCACTTATTGACGAGAGAGCTTACATAGAAGAGGAAAAAAGTTTGCTTAAATGGCTAGTGAAGACTTTGAGAGATATCAAGTTAGATGCATTTTTTTCAAATCGTACTACTTTAGACTCTCATAATGCTTCTTTTGCATCAATTTTTTATGTGATGGCTATCTCTAGTCTTTATGATCCGAATGAGCTAGTTTCTTTTGATGAAACACAAAATTCAAAAACTTGGATGATTGCTATGCAATCAAAATACTACTATTAAGAATGGTACTTGATGTTTATGTGGTTTGCCTCCAAGAAAAACGGGCATTGACAATAAAAAATTGTTTAGTGCTTCTGTAGTCCTTAGATTCCAATAGTTTCCCTTATTGATGACATTTGACTTTGAGGTCATAGTCCAGAAAGCTAATACACATGTGTCTGTGAATCACCTTTTGTAGGTTGAGGAATGGAGTACCACCAAATGGGGTATCATATGTACTACTAGATGCCTATCTGTTCAACTTAGAGGTGGTATAGAAGTGGAAAGAACCTTATGTATCTTTACTTACATCTGTTCTATTGCACCATTATCTCCCAACTCCTAACAAGAAGTAAATTAGTGAATACAAAGATTTACAAATCATAGCCGGATGTATTTATAAAAAAGTCAAATGAGGCATTCTATCTTATTTGATATGGAAAACAATGAAAAGTGGGATCTTATGATGCAAGCACACATTGCTAGTTTGGGATGTCATTCCCCCAAACTAAAACCTCTCAAAAACGTAGAAATTAGGAGTATATTGGCCTAACATGGCTAAGGACATTCATGATTATTGTGCTAATATCCATTTTTCCATCGAAAGACCAACAATGGAATTTTGAAATCTATATCAGGTGACCATAACACTAGAATGGATTACGCCCATTGTAGATTAATTTTGTGATATAATATTTTCAGAGGGAATTACATTAGCAATAATGAAGATGCTTGAAGAGGAATCCAAGGATTACTCACTTATCGAGAACCAATGATACAAGAGAGGAAAGGATAAATTCTTGCACTAAGCCTTCTACATACATGAAAGTGAATATTTCCCAACATTAGAAATGGATCACTCAGGAGATTCAAGAGGAAACTTCTCCTTTGAAAGAAAAACTAAGCATATACTTGTTGCTCACTTGTGGTGGCCTATCTTGCATATGGATGCAACAAGTGACATGGGTATGTGTGACATATATCAGAAAATGAAATATCCTTCTCGAAGAGACCAAATCACATCTATGATGAGTTTTAGAGCATTTTCCAAGTGGAGAATTGATTTTCTAGGACCCATTAATCCCCCCCAAAAAAGTAGTGGCAATAGACTATAAGAAGATGTGATGCTCAGACAACAATTAATCCCTTTTTGAAGAAATTTTCACTAGTGAGGGCTTCTCGATTGAGGTAGTTAGTGATGGGGGATCCCATTAAAAAACCTTTTATTGAATACCTATTAAAAGATTTGTTAATAGTTCATAAAATTCAGTTCCTTATCATCCATAGGCTAATGGTCAAGCCAAAAGCATAGATAAAATTATTTTTAGGGTGCTTACAAAGCTAGTGCAAACAAAGCACTCTAACTAGGAAAAACAATTGCATCATGTAGTTTGGGCGTACAAAATTTCTTTAAATGTGATAGTGTTAAGAGAAAGATCATTTAACTTTGAGTATAAGAGATAGATGGATGGAAAAGATCATGAGTTTACCAACCATGGAGAGCTGTTAGAGAAACTACAAGAGAAGAGATTGAGAGATACATGCATTTATGTGGTTAAATGATGGTAGAAAGCCCATTATCATGCACATTTCAAGGAAAAAGGCCTACAAGAAGGAAACGTTGTCTTAGTATGAAAACTAAAACAACATGTCAAGAAGCTTCCCAAAAGAGGCCATGGACCATGCATAATTAACAAATTCTCCATAGGAGGTGCAACTTGGTTAGCGACTTTAGAGGGTGAAATATTGCCTAACTACATTAGTGGATGCTGAGTCAAGAGGTATCTCGAGCCCTTGACTGATGAGATGGTGGAAAGACTCCAAATCTCTTAAGAAAAGAAGGTCAAAGAGAAAAAATAATAGAGAAGTCACACAAGAGGAAGCTCAATAAAGGATCCTTTATCATAGGCAATTGGTTCAAGGGGGATTTTGGATCCTATTTCATCTTCTTGAGTAGTACAAGTCTTCACAATGAGAGTTAAAGACGATGCACCAATGGAAGAGGAGTCATTGCGACATGCAAGAATGAGAACAATGGCACACATAGACTCAAGTGCATTAAAGAGCATTATGAGCATTGAATTAGCTTGGGCTATGCAAGAATCCGTTTATCAAACTGATATTGTTATATCTGGTGTAAAAGAAAAAGATCTAGCATACTTATGATAGATGAGAATTGTCTTAAATGTCAAAGGATTATTCTCTTTCGAGGAGTTTTTATAATTAATGAGGAAATTTTGAAAGAGCAATAAAGTGAAGGATGATATTGGTTACACAAGCATTCTGCAATTGTTGAATACTCAAGATGTGTACTGATGGTGGAAAATGGAAACATGCAAGGAACTCATTTTTTGATCCACCTTGACTCATGTCCATACCTGAATGCTTGAACGGCCCTCAAGACTTGCATTCCTCTAAGCCCATTATTGCGAAACCGATTGAGGACATTCTAACTAAGAGTGAATGCAAGGGCCAATCTTAGTTACCTGAGGTGGGGAGACCTATCAAGATGCAACAAGATTCTACAGAGATCTTAAAGATCTCCACCAAGGAAATGAAAAGGGACATTGCAACCAATCATCCTCCAAAGACGCAATTGACAGAGCATAAGGATTGACGATACTCATCATCAAAGCCCAAAAGCCACAAGTCTCTGTTCCTAAGGCTCTTATTGAAGCTCAACATGGTAAATCACAAAGTTAGACTCCTAAGAGTGCATCATGTACTAAGGAATGTGTGATTTCACCCCTCAAGTCAAACTCCATAGAAAAAAACCCTAGGAGTGACAACCAACCCATGTACAAAAGCCTAAATCCAAAACTCGTAGAATGGAAATATAAAAAAGAATGGAAAGATCATTTAGAGACCAAAAAAATGTCCAAATAAAATAGTTAAAGGTCCTAAGACACCGCAAAAGTCCACTTATGAATACCCAATGGTTTCCAAAGAAAAATTCAATCACTAAGATGACTAGGAGCACACAAAAATGGATTCCTCGATCAAGAATTGAGTTTTACCCTATAGAGTAAACCAATTATATAATTCTTTCTAGATCTCTGAAATATCATTTGAGAAGCTAGCGGCTTCTTGAAGCAACAAAGAGCATAGAGAAAGCCTCTAGGTGCATAATCCCATGCACTTAGGGCTTGCACATACCACCCACTCCATTGTATTACATCACATTATCTTTTCTTCAATTCATTTTATTTTATTTCTTTACTAATCATATCCCTAGTGGCTAAAAAATTATTTATAGTTGTCTTGTGTATGCTCATTTTGCTTTTGTTGAAGCAAATATGGAGGGCACGTCAACAGGACCACATGGAAAGGAGATTGAAATTGTTCAAGAAGCACTGTGGTTAGCACATGGTTGTGTTACACCAGTCTCAGCATATTTGCTTTTTGATCCAAATGGATCTAAGTGGCTCAAAGTGTCTAAAATTATATTCATACTATTCCAAGGAGCTCAAAAAATCATAGTAAAATGATTTATTTATCTTCTGACTTTGAGGTTGTCCATGCAACCCCTGCAATAGTGATCCCTTGGAAGAGTATTTAACACTACCTATAGTTCACATAGATAGAGATAGATGCCTAGAATTCATATCCATGCTTGAGGTGGATGAGAGTAGAGAAATAAAAGGTAGCGCACCACTAACAGACCTAGCAAAAAATAAACTTAAATTAAAGATATTGTTCAAAGCTCTATATATCATCTCATAACTTTGTTCAATATATCAACTATTTATAGAATATTTTGCATCAACAAAATTTACAATTGCAAGAGCTTGAAAAACAACTATCACTTATGAATATTCAAGTAAACCATATTGAGAGTACGAAGAAAACATCAATAGGAATGTGAATTGGATCAAAATGAATTAAACCATTTGCAAACCTAGCTGAAGGTTCGAGAAAAGAATGAAAATTATAGAGATTATGTGACAAATGTGTTAGTTTTTTAGCATGCTACATAGTCATGAAAGAGTCATATTGAATGAAATTATAAACTGGAATGAATTGCTAAAATTGTTAAAATTGAATGCGAATGGATCCTTAAAAAAGCTTGTATTTAAAGAGCTATTGCCATGTGTTCGTGTCCCTGGCTTCCAATTTTAGGTCGAAACACATTCTCAAGGCTTCAGATTAAGCATTTAGAAAACTGATTCTAGGGTTTTTGGATGCTCCAAATTCAACCATACAATCAGATCCCTCAAATATTCACTGATGATAGAAAAAATTTGGAACAATATGTCAATAAGATCTCTATTATTTTCTTTGAATCCATAAGATCTTTAGGGTTACCAAAGATTGTTTGGAAAGGTATCTTCATGTCTCTACCTCATTATAGCCTCTAAGGGCTTGTAAGAGTTGATAATTGTGGACTCAAGTATTTTTTCTCTGCATGTCAAAAGAATAAATTTTTATCTTTCACCTTGCCATACATAAAACTTTCTATCTATGTGTTTCTAAGTAAGAAGATACACACGACCATATGACATGGAAATGGGAGATCCAAAAAGAATCTAGCCCCCCATTTTGACGCTATATGGTTGTGTGCCTTTTTTTACCTTTAAGAGGGCTTTGAAGATTGAAAAATATGTCTTCTTACATAATGTACTTCATTTCTAGGTGTTTATGTCAAAATCTTCTAGAGGAAATTGGAAGAAAGTTCTTTGTTTTGGAATAAGTTTAGAAAGTTGAAGAAGTATTTGAATAAATTTACTTTGGATTCAGTGTACATCGTATATCGATATGTTGAAACATAGGTTTTTCCTCAAATTTGATCATCTTTATACACCTTTTTTTCTTCTAATATATTGTATAATTTTAATTCATTAGAGTCTAACAATTATAGACATTGTCCAACATCAAGCATTGTTCATGAATTCCTTACAATCACTCCATGGAAACTATATAATATAAGTTTCTATTAGAAAAGAGTTGTAATGCATACAAACCTAAATATGAGCTTAATCTCCTTTTCTTTTTAGTGCATGTAGTGCTCCAAAGGTCATAAAAATTCAATTGAATAAAACGTTCCCATAATTAGGAAAAGTTGATGAAACAAAACCTTTTGTGTTTATGCAAGAGTTTGTGCCTTGAAAAAAAGATTCCACATCTTATGGATGGAGAACTTTGGCAAACGATTTGAGATTGATTGAGTCAAGGTTTAAATCTCATCCCCTTGTTATTCATGAACACATGCATGTCTGGATCCATTAGGTAAAGGAGATGACGATAAGATGCATCATTAAAGATGCATTTTGTGCATATGATCTAGATCCACCACTACCAACAAGAGGTTCTAAAAGGGGAAAAGAATATGATTCATAAAAAAAATAAGATAGAGCACAGAAAAGTTCCACCAATTCACTCCCCTCATACAAAGATAATCTAGACTTTGCAGCTTCTTCTTTTGGTGCACCATGCATCCTTCCTTTGTAATATGATATACATATCATCGATATATTCGTATATAGATAATATTCCATTTACATCGGTGGAAGAAATTGCAAAGTCATGTATAAAAATTTTATGATGCAAATATTATTTACAAGTGATGAATATACCATTGAATTCTTTTCAAAGTAATGTGAAATGCAATGCAAACCCTTATCTCAATTCTCATAACTTCTTTGATTATTGTTCTTGAATTATTAGTTTGAATCTTCTATAAATTGTTGTGGTTTTCTTTGAGATATGCAAAGAGTTTTTGTCTCTATAATTTTGAAGGTCTTTTGAGTAAATCATTTGAAAAAAATTATTTCATTTTTTGAAAAACTAGAGTCTAGGGGGATTTTTAGGCCTACACAAATATACCGTGCAAACATGCAGTCGCAAAAAATCTTGTTGGGAGAGATGGATGGATGCCTCAAGGAAGTGAGGTGGTACTGCTAAAGCCTGCTTTGAACCAACCCTGATACACTTCAAAGTTATAGAGTAAGCCCTTTTAGCTTGCAAATGAAACCAAGAAAGTACCTATGTACTTTGGAGTTGATGCTTGAAACAATTAATCCAAAACAGACTAGTTCAAGAATAGCTAGTGTTGAAAAACTTGCTATTTTAGTCCATACACATGTTGGCTTTTTTACTCAGAGCTCACAGTACAATAACAATTGACAAAATTCCCTTTGAGGGAATTCAGTTAGCTTAGATAGCTAATGATTGCAAGTTGAATCATTTAAAATGATCAACTATGCTCTAAGAAATAACTCTAGCAAATTAGATCTTACCCTCGACTTTTTAGGGAACAACTAGTAGATGACCAGTGAGCACTTCGAAGATGATTTCTCCCAGACTCCTGAACCAAATGCCTTGGAATTGCAACAGCATAGAGTAGACTTTAAGTTGGTTCCAAAAAGCCAAAGATTATGTAAAATGGTTGAGTATTCACTGAGATATTACCAGAATAAGTTGAATGTGCTGAGTAGTCATAGCATAGAAGTAGATAGAGATGTTCAATGAGCTATATGTATTATAGAACATGATTGTATAGATTCATTGGCATTGTAATATGCTCAATGATGATGAACTGAGTGAGCTATGATGTGAGCTACTCAAGCTCTACAAATGATCAAGGAATGAGCTCAGAAGGAGGCACAATACCCCGCAAGATTTTACAAGGTCTTTTATAAGTATTTCTTCTAAGTTTGAATTTTGAATTCAAACTTGGCTCCAATAAAAAAGCAACACCACTAATTTAGGAGATAGTCCTTCAATTTGTAGTCGTAGCTACTATTCTTCCTAACTCCACGAGATATAAGCTTTTACAAGATTCTCCAAGGAATTAATCTTTTACAATGGTAAACGATCAAGTAGTTACAAGCTATAGTTCACATGACTCATCAAGTGCTAGTTCCACACATTATCTTCCATGCTAAGCCAAATGTGTAGGCCCCTTATTTTTGCACCATATTGTCATGTAGACCCAAACCTTACACTAACCTTTATCTAATCTTTTGCAGTATTAGGTAAGTTAAAACACATACTATAACATTTTACTTCTTTCTTATCTTGGAGATCACTTGGAAGATGGCATAAAGTTGCATATTTTATAGTTGTCATGCTTTGAAAGTGTAGCCTCAAAATGAAAGCTAGCAAAAATGTAGAAGAATTAATTTCAAAACCCTATAGGTCTTACCTTTGATCAAGCTCTCTAATTATCTATTATCAATATCATCTAGATTAGAAACACATTATTATAGCCATTTTCCCAAGAAAATAGTTTTCTACTCTTGGATCAATGCAAACTCCATATCTTTACTAATTTAACCATTTTCAGCTTCTTTCCAAATAGACATATATCTTGAACAATATAATTTCCTTGTTTCTACATGCAAATAGTTAGAATCTTTATGATAAAAACCATATGTATCATAGCATAGCTTTCTAAATACAAGTGAGAAAAAAAAATAGAATGAATGCCAAAACATATAAAAAACTAGTTTTCATAAAGATGATTATTGCATTCTCAAAGGTTGAAACTTGCTCACTTTGGGTGGTAGGAAAGTAATACAAGATAATGATTTCTCTGATCTTATGCTTACCACTACGCCATCAATTAAGGATCCAAATTGTGGTGAGATCTCATCAAGAACATCTAAAATCTCTCAAACATTTTTGAGTCTCCAATTTATGTTTCAATATCTCGATGTGTCAACAACTAGAGACTATCGAGTGATGTGATATGAAATTGAAAGAGATTAGTTTACAAAGTATGATGTCTCCTAATTTTTGAAGCTCTTTTGTACTTCATTCCTATATAATTCATAATCAAACTGTACAATTGAAACTTTCCTATTTAGCCACATTGTTTTTGTTTTTTGTAAAGTTGTGTTTTTGAAAAACGCCACAAAAACATAAAGAGGAAAAAACCGTTGAAACTTGACCCTCCATGAAATTCATCTTGGTGATATTGCCCTTTGATGTCTTCTTCGATCTTTTTTTGAAAACTTGAAACTATTTATTGGTCAGACGAGTCCCACTCTATTGGAAAAATGGTAGGAGCTACTAGATCATAAGCTCTCCACATGCATTCCTTTTTTATGTTATATGATATTCTGCAAAACAAACAGATAAATGCATGGTCTTAATACACATGGCACATGTTTTCATACATTATATCTACATAATACTTATGAATGACTTTGAATGTTCCTGTTAAACATCTTCAAGGTTGCCATTTTAGTGCATTGTATGGAAAAAGATGTGTACAACATAAATAGAGAATTCCTTAAAAACAACAATAACATGAAAGATGTTTAAATGTGATTCATTGCAAAAAGTTCCTTGCAATATGATGGAAAATGAAAATGATTATTCAACACCTCATCTTTTGCATTGTACACATGTTGGACTCTCGCAAAAGGACTATGCCTACTTAATTTGAAACCTAGAATACAACCTTTTCAATGATTCTTTGTGTCATTTCTTTTAGCTAGCTTTATTTTATGCACACCTCTACGATTAGGTAACATAGTCACCCAACCATTCACTTGCACCAATAGAGGTTTCCATACAGAATCCTCTCTTCTGTTGTAAGGTTAACAAGAAGTCACACGGTTGGAATGATGATGTGAGCAAGAAGAATCCATTCAAACACTCAAAGAATGTATTCAAAATACAGAATGTTCAAAAGTGATGAACCATTACTCAATGCGTTCACGGATATTTATAGACAAAGAACATGGACCTATAATTCTGTTGATTTGACATATCGACTGTGAAAAAGAAGACATAGAATTTGGTGAACCAAAACATATGACTTATAGGATAGGGGAGTCACTCACAAAATGATAAGGGAAGAAGGGAAGATTTTGAAGCTCATTCCAAAGAGGAAACTTTGAGGACTTTGAATTTTTTTGGGGAAAATTATAGATACCAAGCAATGTGGCATATAGAAGTGCAATGAATTTGACAACTACTAGTGTGAAAGGTTTTGAAGGCCATATCCTCATTCTTGAAGACAAGAAGGATGTGGTTAGCAAGAAGGATATCGTAATTAGAGGTGATAAAGGAACGTGGGAACCGCTCTTTTGAGCTAATTTTTGAAGGGTTCTAGAGTAGGGAAAGGGCCAAAGAGTTGGCTAATTAATTACATTTTCTTAAGAGAATATTTTTGATGGTATACTTATTCCCCCTAAGTAGGTGGATTGCTCTTTTGAGAAATTTCCGTCATCAAAAGGATGTCTAGTCCTTCTAAGTCAAGTCATGATTAGTAATCCATTTATGCACTTTTCCATCCAAAATTGCTAAGTGACCCACTTTTTCTCAATGGTAAGGACATCAACATGCAACAAGATGGCCTCAAATTATCTTTCTATCGAAACTTACCCTACCCCATGCAAATCTGGTGTGAAGGCTCATGTTCATGTAAAACAAAGGATGCATGCCAATCCATGCTCACCCAATGTGTCTTTTCCAACTTTCCCCGATTACTTAGGCACATTGCGGCCCCAGCACACATGCTATGTGTGATAAATCTTGTCAAATACATGGGGACCTATCAATAGCTCTGCCACATTATGTTACACAGACACCAACATGTGACACACATAATGGCTTATGGCACATAGACTGACTTACAACACCCTAATTTATGGTGAAAAAAAGTGTCTTATGATGCCTACAGTGACTTACAAGATACCGAACAACCACGCTTGATAAACTAAATGACTTACAAGATACCGATAGACTTTAGGGGACTTGTAGATGTCACCGAACCAAGATAGGAATGTGAAAAGACATCCCAATTTACCATCTCAAGGGCAAGCTAGGACTCATGACTTACATACTTGTCAACCACCCAAAAGAGGACCTATCAAGGAGCCAAGCTATGGTAACACACAAAGATACAAATGTGTGGTGCATAAAGTAGCTTACCTAGCCCCAGTCTTAAGGGGATATGTGGGTGGCTTCCACTTAACTTTGCCCCAATTTGAAGGGCACCCATGTGTAATAAAGTGATAGGTAGGATATGGTTAAGCTAAATAGGTTGGAGATGGTTGAACTACACCCTAAGAGCGAGGATTTTGAATTAAGTACAAACTGTCCACTTTCTTAAAAGTTCCAAGCTATTGTGGAGGATGGTCTTTTGCACATTAGAAATAAAGCTCAAGTGCATGCAATGACACCATGATACACATGAGGAGAATATGCATGGTGAAAATTTTAAAGAGCATGATAATATGGAGTTAAGTAAAGAAAGTGGAGATGTGAAAAAAGGGGAGTTAAGTAAAGAAAGTAGAGATGTGATAATCCAAGTAGTCTAAGTTCAAAATGAAGTGGTAGATCTTTGCACTTCTACAAATAAATTGCAAGTTCAATGCAGAAAAATACTTGATTCATTGAAAGGACCTAAGGGGGAGGATCAGTCATGCATTGTTAGTCATACATTCGCCAGCCTAAATCAATCATGCATGGTTATCCCTAGATTGGCCACCTAAACTAGGTGTAGAGGTACCAAAACCTATTTAACTATCCTCCTAGGATTGATAGTGATGAGATGTAGCAGTCCTGGATCATCTCCATCTATACCCATTTGTAGATTCACTAAGTTTCATTTGGTTGGATTAAGCATTGAGACCATCTGAACCCTCTCTAGCTAGCACAAAAGGATATGTATGTCACTTTTGATTCTTCATGTGGAAACCCCCCTTAGTATATCTTTTTAATGACCCTTTTTTCACATTTAATTGTGAGTTGTAAATTATCACTTCTAAAAGATACATGTAGTGGCCATTTTTCTTGGACACGTGGCTGAAAATGAAAGAGAATAAATTAAAGAAGTCTCTTTTGAAGTACAAGGGTGAGCGTCTCCCTTTAGAAGACAAGAGAAGTACTTGATTCATGCTCCTTAAAGAGAGGTCATGGTACACCTTTATTGAGGAAAACAAGTACAGATGAAGACTTGCATGGACGCCCTCTTGGGGATATAAAAGCAACATATGAATTATTTTGGAAGACTTGCATGGACGCCCTCTTGGGGATATAAAAGCAACATATGAATTATTTTGGACACCACAGTGAACACCAGCCACATATGAGGAGGATACCATAAGGGTCATCATTTATAGAGAGGTGTAGTGAGAGAGCGAGGAGAGAGAATTCTAAAGCATATTTTCATGCTTCTCCCTTATATTTGTAATTTGGCATGTCGTAAGAGTTTCATTGCTTCTTCTCGTATCTTCTTTCTACTATGGTTGTTTCTATTTGCTCTACTCTCAACTTCATTTCTACTATGCGTACACTCTAATTCGTCTCTATTCAACTTTCTCATGTTCTAGTAGTTCTTCTTGTCTCTTGTTTTTACTTCATCTCTCTTTTTCTCTACTATTATGTGAATCATAAGAAAGTTGTAGGGACTTGCCCATTAGGCAGTGAACTTACAAAAGAGGAGCAGATTCATCCCCACTATAGTACTCGGAACACCATTAGTGCTATGTGTAAGAAAATAATAGCACGGTGGAATAGACTTTTTGAAAGAGTTGAGAAAAAAATGCAAAGATAGATGCAGACTAAGAGATATGGAACTCAAATTCTCATATTGCCAAGCATAATGCAGTTACAACAATGGAGTTGTCCACCTGTGCTGTCCTAATGTGAAGCTTAGATGGCGACCTAGACAAACTCTAGATGAAGGGCTTACTAGTGCGCAATGTTGTGTAAAGCTCAACTTGGGCCGTGCTTATATAGCTTTTACAAGGGGAGTCAGTATAGATAAATGCAATCGTGAGATACACAATAGTCAACAAAATATACATTCCAACAATATCTCCATGACTAGAAGTCCTACCATCTCGGCCCTATGGGCCAGGGGGATAGGCCTCTAGGACCCTGCAAAAGGGGGCAAGCCCCCCTCAGCACTCCCCCCATTAAGGTTCTATGGGGAAACCGCGCAAAGCCACAGGGCCTTTATTTTCACCTTGAATGGAAACCCAATGGCCCGAAAGTTTATGCCCTACCTAACCTAATGAATATGCTCACAAAGATCATATATAACTAGTCACACGTAGACTTCATCTAACTTAGAAGTTAGGGTTCCACAAATGTCCATGCTCTCATAATGTTGTCTCCTCATAATGGGGGCCTTACAACTTAGAGCACCATGGATCATTTGTGGTCACATGAGGGTGGAGTATTGAGCATATCTAACACCCCCCCTTCAATGTCCACCCTATAGTGATCTACCTCCTTGGTCCAATCTCAAGCTTTGGAAAGTGTCAAAGAAGTTGCTTTCTCCCAAGAGCCTTAGTGAAGATGTCCGCTCCATTTTCTTCAGTAGGAAAACACATTGGTTGGTTCCTTTGCTTTTTCTTGAATGAAATCAGCCATCAGGGTTGTGTTTACAATATGGGAACTGCTCATCTTTTTCCTCTAATCTATCTGATCGCCTTGTTCCATCTGCAAACTGTTCTAGTGACTGTGTGATCGGGTTTTTAGAATCATAGAGTTACCTCACCCAACATGGCAATGGATTTTCCACTTGGGTGATGACAGGTTGGTGACTTTTGGACTCATCATCTAAAGATGATGCTTCCTCTCTTGTGTATAAGGGATAGCTCTTGGGCGAGCTTCATAGTGGATTGCCCATTCTTCTGATGATAACGTGGAAGCTCTGTTTCTAAAAGGTCCTGTTTCCCTGTTTTGACCCCCAGGAGGCTGATTTGACATAACTTTTTCATCCAAAGTCCATTTTTTTAGCTCTATAGCTCGTTGGAAAGCTCGTTTTGAATCCTAGATGGCCTCAAATATTTTTTGTAAGAATAATGCGTTGATTTTTAGATAGACTAATTTGAAGTTGACCCTCAGGTGGGACTAGGGAACCAAGGGGACTCCAAAGGATTTTGAACCATACCAAGGGGAAATTTTGGACTCTTAACCAAAGCTTATGAACCTAAGATCTGGTAGACACCTAGGCAAGGATAGACAAAGCATTATATCTTCTCAGTCTACTACCAACCATATAGCTAAGTCTTGGGCACAACAACTAAGTGGTTGTCCTTATGTACTACACTCTGACACAAGTGACTCAAAAATGTCTTTTAGCATGGGGAAACCTGTAGGTGGCTCAGGAACTACCCATCTACAAACACCAGAAGGTCCCTATAAGACACAATTGGAATATATTCGGACCAACCGATTAGGTGCTCGCATCTATGAGGATGGCATGAGGCGATGAGTGGTCCAACTCAAAAATCTAGATCAACTCTTTGGACTTGAACACCCGGTGGTCAAGTTTGAAGAGGGTTCATACATTGATAAGGAAGGAACCATGTATGTGGTCACCAACCTACCAGATAGGATCGATGAGTTTGGAAATATCATTCATGAGAATGAGATAGGAGACCTAGAACAAGGAAATGTAGGACAAGGACCCTGTCCTAGAGGTAAGTCAGTTTTGACTAGAGTGATCACTCCAGATTGGATCCCTCAAGACAACAAAAGCATAGAACTATTCTCGAATAGAGAAAAAGAGGAAGCCTTTTGGAGGTTCAAGCCAGATCAACCTAGCCAATTGGGTATAGTCATCATCTACGACTTCAAGGATCCAGAGATACCAAGCAAAGTTGTCGACCTAGATAACACATCAGAGAATATGTTCTTGGTAACAGAACATGATAGACATGCATATGCTGGAAGAGTGAATTGATTTTCCCTCCACCAAGATCCAATGGGTCCCATGGCCTCCAAGGAGTAGGATCATCCCAAGCTCATGAAGCCCAGAGAGAAAGAACTAGAGAGAGACCTGAGGTAAGTTTTGCACACACTGTGGGCAGAAATAGATCAAGATTTGGCAATGAAAGACTTGAAAGAGAGAGACATCAAGCACATAGGCAACAAAGAGAGGAGCATGATTTTCCATTGCCTAGACCCCAAGAGCACACAAGAACCCTTAGACCCACTCAAGTGATCAAGGCAATGAAGAATTATTTTATGGGACAGGAGATCCTTATGATCATGTGGCCGAGTTCAAACAAGTGTTAAGAGCTGAACAGGTTGAGGACTTGTTCACCCAGTACAAGGCATTTGGTTTGACTCTTAAGGGCACTGCCCTAGCTTGGTTTCAACCATTGAGTAGTCGCAACTATCGCGATATAGGTCAGCTGTTAGACGAATTCATTGTAGAATTTTCCAAGAGTGGTATCGTGCATAAAACATCATCTTTGATCCATAGCTTCAAGCAAACACCCCAAGAAATAGTGCGACTAGTAGGTAGAAGGTTCAAACAGTACCTAGAAAGATGCCCTTCTCCAGAGTTACCCACACCAGCCAAACAAGTGGCCTTGTTCTTAGATGGCTTAGTGAGCACAAAGTTAAGATCATATGTGTACTTGAAAGAGCCTAGATCCATAGAAGAGTGTGCGCGGACGTGCATTGACATAGAAGACAACTTGGGTGAGGAGTTAGGACTATCCAAACTCTATAAGGACTCCGACAGTTCTACTAGTCATACCTCCAAAGCCTCCACTGAGCTGGATGAAATAGCAGAGCAAGTTGCCAAGAAGCTAGGAGTTCAAAATAGACAAATACCAAGAGTCATCTCATCGAATCGATGTTATACTTGTGGAGGTGACCACATGGCTAATGTATGCCCATTGCACAACCAGAACATGAGAGAAAGGAATGCTCCATATTGCACTATTGAGAGAAAATACACGAACCATACGGCTCAAGATTGTCCATACAATAGACAGGCTATTAGACAGAATTATCTGCAACCTTACCAACAAGGTAGGTATCAGAACCAATACCAACACCCATATTATAGACCACAACAATAGTATCAGGCACCATATAGGCCACAACCGGTCCTAGGGAACCAACCACCAATGCCTGCCAACGTAATTCCAGTTAAGTATGCAGTGGCAGAAGAGAACCTTAATAGAGCATTGGTGCCAGTGACCCCACTGATCTCAGAGAATGACTCTCATGTTCTTAGTTCAGACTACTCCCATGAAGGTAGTCCGCATGCTTATTACATAGAGTCACCTGAACATAGTAAGATTTACCCGTATCAATATGAGGCACCACCTATGGAACAAAATTGGGAGCCTGAATACTCCAATGTCCTGTACACAAATGCTAACCCTAGGCCCCAATTGAGACAAGTAAGACCACAAGCCCCTAGAGGACCATGTTTCAGATGCCAGGGCGACCATTTCCTTCGTGATTGTCCCCACCCACCATCTCCGAGTCAAGGACATGCAATCACAATACAAGCTTTTTGTCTTGATTGTGGCAAAGACCACCTCCTCAGATTGTCCAAGAAACCCCTCTAGTGCACCCAAGATTACACCCATTAATGTGGTAGGCTTAGTGGTGGATTCAAGTTCAAGTAGTAGTAATGTGGCTCTTGTACAAGCAGACACTAGGGCACAAGCCTTAAAACAGGATAAGCCAGCTGAACAATCAGAGTCAAGTGAATCAGGAGAGCCTAGTAAGAGGAAAACAAGAACATGGAGGGATACCAGGGAGAAAGCCAATCGCAAGTGGAATAAAAAGTTATCAAAACTAGAAGAAAGCTTGAAAGAAGCAAAAACAAAGATAGAAGACATTGCATCTCAAAGTCCCTTGCATGCCGAAACTCCATCCACTCCACCTTGTCCCATCCCACCACCCATTGTAAATAGACCACAACCAAGGTCTGTTCTTGGAGATCCAACCCCAGAAGGCTTGGACATGATGTTCAAGGCCTACCAGGCTCGTCTTCAGGAAGGGCCAACAGCTGCAAACCTAGACAAGAGTTACCCTAGAGCAGATTTAGAGATTGAACGGATGAAAATGTGCATGAAAATGGTAGAACAAGCTCAAGCGATACTCGAGACTAGTCAAAAGTTCAATCAGACAAACTCTGTCAAATTGGATTTGCATTTCCAGGGCTTACTAGAAAGATTAGAGCAGTTGGTAAACAAACCACAAGTTTCTTTACCTCCACAGGCTCAACCATTTATTGAAAGAGGAAGCTCACCACCAATGGGAACTTATGTTCCTGATTCCATGAATGCTGGAATACCTCCTTCAATTCAACAGTACTCTCAAGAATTCTTGCGGGAAATACAAGAGGAGAAATGGGCCAAGGAGGAGGGTAATTCCCCTCCTATTTGGGAGATTGATGACCTTCATGATCAATTTCCCCAAGACATTCCATCTATTTACAGAGATGAAGCAGAACAACAAGAAGATGAAAGATTAGATTTTGAATCTAATACCTTAGAGAACTGCCTCAATTTCTAGGCCCATGGGAATCGGAATCTCTTCATATTAGAGCTCCCACAATACTGGTAAGAAACAAAGACTCAATGGTTCCAAGGAACACTAATGTCGTGAAGAGCACTAAGGTTCAGTGTCATCTCACTGTAGAAGAGCTGCTCAAAGCAAAACCTGAACTATGGAATCATGTCAAGGATCAAGTTCCGAAACTTGATTCCAAAATGCCAAAAGCAGGCTCTAAGCAAAAAGTACTAGAGATACCTCTAGACAAAATAGGGGACATGTGTGAGGGTGAAGGAGGTAATACTTATCTTCCAATCACCTAGCAAGGTTACACAATCAAAGCAATCATAGATTCAGGTGCTGGTGTTGCTATTGCAACCACCTCCTTGTGGAATCAATGGGGCAAACCCACATTAAGACCAACTAGAATGAAGCTTCAAATGGCAGATGGCCATTTTGAAAGACCTCTAGGATTACTAGAAGGGATAACTCTAACCACTTGTGGTGTAGAGTTTGAGCACACATTTGCTATATGTGACTTTGAGAAAAATAATGTTTATGAGATGATCCTAGGAAGGCCCTTCCTACGACAATTGCAATAGTACATGATTGGGGAACCAACTCCTTGTACTTACAACACTTAGGGGTCACCACCAAGGTCAATTTGAAGGATTACTCCTTCAGAGATGTACCACCCCTATAGTGGAACCCTATCCACAAAGCAAAAGAAGATTCAATCTCTGTGCATTCTAGAAGTTCTCCTGACCCATCTTGGTTGCATGAAGATACTCATTTGTGGATGTGCAAGGTCGTAGAGGAAGAGGAAAAATGCTTGAAGGCGAGAGAAGAAGGAACTTCACCAAGAGATAGACTAGTTAGAGACCCACCCTACACACCGATGATCTTTCTGGATGAGGAATTTGAGCCTCATGGCTGGCTAGAAATCTTAGCCACCATGGACATTGCTGTCAATGAAGAACAATGGACACCTCATTGTGATCAGGAGGGCTATGATATTTCAGTGTTCATGTGTCAGCCCTTGCTAGAAAAATGTGACCCTAGTGATGTCATAGAAGAAGAAGAGAATGACGATGATATAGAGTCCATTGTGATGGATAGTTGCTTTAACTCAGAGCAGCACTATCTAGAAGATATAGGAGTGTTCACCCAGAAAGAAGAAGACCCTCTCACAAGTATTAAAACGGTAAATTCAAAGGATGGAAGTGAGAGCAATCAAAAGAAAAAGAAAAGAAAAGCAGTGAAACAAGAAGAGGAGGAATCATTGTTTGAAGTACCAGAAAACTTCAAGAAATATGAAGTTGATGATCGCAAAATTTTGGTACGAATGCCTAAGAGAGAGGCCATCATAGGAGAATCATATGATAATAAAGAAAAGACCAAGAAGATTGTAGTGACCATTGAAGAGAACGAAGAAATCATATGATAATAAAGAAAAGACCAAGAAGATTGTAGTGACCATTGAAGAGAGATGCACATATATAGGAGATCATGACCTAAGTGCAAGAGAAGAAATGGAGCTCGTTGCTTTATTAAGGGAATATAGGGATGTGTTTGTGTGGCACTATAGAGACTTGAAAGGGGTAGATCCAAGAATTTGCTCTCATACTATCCCCATGACTGTTGATGCCAAGCCCACCAAACAGAAGCCCTACACATATAATGATACCTATGCAGCCAAAATAAAAGAAGAAATTGATAGGCTGATTGAAGCTGGATTTATCTATGAGATTGAGCATACTAAATGGGTGTCCCCCATTGTAGTGGTGCCCAAGAAGAACGGGAAGTTGCGAGTGTGTATTAACCTTAAAAAAGTTAATGCCGCTACGATCAAAGATAGTTATCCACTTCCAATCACGGAACACCTATTGGAGCGTGTTGCAGGCAAGGAAGTTTATAGCTTCCTTGATGGATTTTCAGGTTACAATCAAGTAGCAATTGCCCCAGAAGATCAACACAAAATAGCTTTTGCCATAGAGTGGGGAATCTTTGTATTTCGTGTGATGCCATTTGGGCTCACCAATGCACCTGTAACATTCCAAAGGCTCATGTGTCATGTCTTCAAAGAGTTCTTGCGAAAGAGCTTAGAAGTATATGTGGATGATTTATGTGCTCATTCCCAAGAAAGAAGATACCACATCCCTGATCTCAGACAAATCTTCAACAAGTGTGAATATCGAGTGTGTCTGAATCCAGAAAAGTGTGTATTCATGGTGCGTAAAGGTAAAATCTTAGGTCATATTGTTTCTAAGAACGGAATCTCAACAAACGAGGACAAAGTAAGAGCCATAACGGAGTTGCCAAGGCCAAGGAATGTTAAAGAGGTACAAGCTTTTATGGGCCATTATGGATATTACCGTAGGTTTATCCACATGTATGCAATCATAGCTAAACCTCTTTATGGTTTTTTGACAAATTTTGAGTGGAACGATGAATGTGAGAACTCCTTCAATGAGCTAAAAAGACGTTTGTGCATAGCACCAATACTAACAACCCAAGATTGGAGTAAGCCATTCCATGTCCATGTGGATGCCTCCAATCATGCCATCGGATGTGTGCTAGCACAACCCACAGGTGAAGGGAATTTAGATTTTCCCATAGCATATGCTAGTAGATAGCTCACTGCAGCTGAACGAAACTATACCACAATTGAGCGAGTGGGCTTAGGCATGGTATATGCTATGAAGAAGTTTAGACACTATTTATTGGCCAACAAGTTCAAGTTTTTCACTGATCATCAAGCTTTGTTAAACCTTGCAATACTGGACGCTTAGTAAGATGGTTCCTCTTACTAATGGAATATGACTTTGAAGTTGTTGTCAAGAAAGGTAGAACCCACCTTCGGGCAGATCACCTTTCTCGCATCACTTCAGGAGAGTCACCGCAAGGAGTGTCAGATGAATTACCCGATGCTTATCTGTTCAATTTAGAAGTTGTTCCTAAATGGGCAAATAAGTTGGTACCAGTCCTCACCTTCGGCCCTGCAAATAAGAATGTGAAAACATCACAAGAAGAAATTGTAAAATCACAAAAATATCACATATTGGCAGGAAGCATGTACAAACAAGATACTGAGGGTGTATTAGCTTGTTGTGTTGAGGACGATGAACATAGTAGTTGGTTGCAACAAGCTCATGAAGGATTGCTAGGAAATCATTATTTTAAATAGCGCACATTACAAAATCTGAAACGTTTAGGAGTGTATTGGCCTAGCATGGACAAAGAAATACATGAGTGGATTAAGAATTGTCCAATGTGCAGAGAGAGACCACCAATGGAGCATGCCACCCTTTATGAAGTGTCATTAATTCCTTATTGGAGTGCTCCATTGGTAGAGTTTATGAGATCGGGAACCTTACCCAAAGAGGCTAGTCTAGCAAGAAGATGAAACATGGAGAAAGAGGCTCAGGACTATGCTTTAGTTGGAGACAACTTATATCGAAGAGGCAAGGATGGTTATCTAAGATTGTGTGTTCACGAATCAGACTATTTGAAAGTCTTAGAAACTGCACACAACGGTGTTGTAGGTGGACACTTCGGTCCTGATCGAGTAATCAAGACCATTCTATTCTCAGGACTTTGGTGGCCCACTCTTCATATGGATGCTCATAGCTATGTGAAGAAATGTCACACATGCCAACATGCACAATATCCAATTAGAAAAGACCAGATGCCTTTGAGGCCAATGATAGGAGGGCGTGCATTTTTGAAGTGGGGCAGAGTATATTATTGTAGCCACAGATTATCTTACAAAGTGGGTGGAAGTAAAAGCCACAACTGAAACTCCCATGCAGAGTATATTATTGTAGCCACAGATTACCTTACAAAGTGGGTGGAAGTAAAAGCCACAACAAAGAATGATGCTCAAACAACAGCTAAGTTCTTATTTGAGAATGTGTTCACAAGATATGGACAGCCAATAGAGTTAATGAGCGATAGAGGCACACACTTCTTGAATGAAGTCATTGAAAATCTTCTCCAAGAATTCTTGGTGATACATAAGAAGTCTGCCCCCTATCATCCACAAGCTAACGGACAAGCTGAGAGCACAAACAAGATCCTATGTAATGTCTTGACTAAACTAGTGAATAATAAACGCTCTGATTGGGACAAACAGCTTCATCATGCTGTTTGGGCTTACCGAGTTGCCTACAAAACGGTACTCAATGCCACCCCATTTCAGATGGTTTTTGGACAGAATGCGGTGCTACCATTGGACTTCTTAATCCCTGCATTAAAGGTAGCACAAGAGCATGAATGGAATGGACATGAGTTGTCATCCAAGATCTTTGATCTAGAATGCTTAGGTGAGACGAGGCTACGAGCGGCAGCAGGCATCTATGCTGCAAAGAAAAGACAAAAGGCATACTTTGATGCACATATCAAAGATAAAGGATTGAAAGAGGGAGACCTAGTGTTGGTCTATACGCTAAAGCAACATGCCCGTAAGTTGGAAAAAAGAGGATATGGACCCATGATCATTCATAGAATTTCCACTAGCGGTGCGGTTCAATTGGCTACTTTAGAAGGTGACATCTTGCCAAACTATATCAGTGGTTGTCGAGTCAAGTTATATCAAGAACCTCTTACAAAGGACATGCTAATGAGACTCAACAATGCTAAGAAACAAAAAGAATAAGAGTTGAGAGTCAGAGAAGAAGCACAAGCGGAGGCTAGAGAGCGCATAAGGAGAAATAAGTTAAGGCGACTAGGCCTAGATGTCAACTCAAAAGCCCCAAAATATCACATGGATATGTGCCAAAACACGGGCATAGCAACTTCTCAAGTCATTGACCGACGTCCCTTTGTGACCATAGAGATAGGACAAGGAAAGGGTGCAAGGACTGTGAAAGCATTGATTGACTCAAGTGCAGTAAGTAGTGCAGTTAGACTTTCCTACTGCCAAGACTTGCAGTTGAACATCAATCCCATAGAAGCTTATCTCATAGGATTGGGAGATGTGGAAACCCCTTGTTTGGGTGAGGTGGAACCTCCGATCTACCTTCAAGATGTTCCAATGAAAGTCAAAGTGCTAGTGTGTCAAGATGAGAACCTTACAGAACCACTTGTCTTGGGACAAGATTGGATTTATGACAATGCAGTCAACTTGAACCTAAGAAGTCAACTTCTTCAAGCTTGGGTCCAGGGACAATGCTTTACATTAGAACTAGAAAATGGCATGCTCACAAATCCAAATGTCACATCTTGTAGTTCTCCTAGGACTAATCTTAGCAAAAGAGATGTTGTATGTGTCAAAAAATCTATGTTGTAAGAGAACTCAATCATGGAAGAACAGGCTCAAAGACAAGCAGACTCCTCCTCTGGTGCAAGGACTGATGCCGCCACTACAACTCAACCAACAAGGCAAGCACAATAGAACAGGACAACTGCTATATCAAATAGACAACGAGATTTTCGAAGGAAAGTAGTGCCGGGCATGAAGCAGATCTGGGTACGAAAAGGAGAGCAACCACTGGCCTTAACCCCACAATTGCCCTCTAGGGACTCCCACCAGGCCAGAAGACGACTAAAGAAGCTAGGACAAACTCAACCACAAGATATCCGACAAGTTTGGGTGCCTAAGAAATTAGCTGCAGCTCAACAAGGACAATTGCAAATATGGGTACCCAAGAAGCTCTTAAATACACAACAATCTATGCTCTCCCACATGAGAAAAGTCGCAACAAAGAAGCCAAGGTGGAGCAAGGGTCAGAACCAAACACCAAGACTAAAACCAGATCAACTCGCCTCTTCAACAAGGGTTAGAAGACCAGCCACAATGGTATGGGTATGGAAGCCAAAAGCACTAGTAGCCCCCACAAAACCAAGGAACCAACCATGTGGGATACAAAATTTAAGAAACCATCCAAAGATGAAGACGCCTAAAGTGATCTCTACAGTGCCAAATGCTGTTCTAAGATGGACCCCAATAAGGAGGATTACATCATTTCAAGATCCAAGGGATACCTCCACCAAAGCCGGCATCAACATCTACAAGTAACATCAAAAGCCTCGCCGAGCGACAACCATGTGCTTCTTGCACAACCTTGTCTTTTGCACCATTCAGGTCATGCACTTCCAAAGTATGCATTAATATAGGGCCCTATTACACGGTTGTGCATAGACACATTTTGAGAATTCCAGACACAAGAGCACATTGACACATGTAAACCATTTTTTGATACTAACCTTTGTCTTCTTGTTTTGTGACATTGTTTTGCAAAAAAAAAGGGAGAGAGAGAAAGAACTTGTTCCCAGTTTTGGCTCATGGAACATGAATGAGTCATGCTTAGTTGAAAAATGGAACCGTTGATTCCTGGGCATTTATCAAATTGGATAGAAGTGTGTCTTGGCTAGTGGATGACATTATTGATGCCTTGTCTGGTAGATGTCAAGCACTTGGCATGAACATGGCATCCACAACTATTGTTTCCCCTTACCATGGTAGGAGGGAAGATCTTGAAGGTCCACAACTTGAGCGATGCTTAACTATTTTATGTAAGAGCATCCAAGGAGATATCTACAAGGGTTAGTTTGGTACCCTGAAAATCCTTGTCTGTATACTGGGTGAGATACTCCTTCTTATGGTGAGCTAAAGAGAATATGTGAAACTAAGCTTGCTATAGTTACCCAATGTTGTTTTTCAAGGAATATAAAGAAATTCAATTCTCAGTACTTGGCAAATGTTGCTTTGACAAGAGGAGAGAGGACGAGTCACTCAAAGAATTTCATCAGTGAACCATCCACACAGACATTCATCGACAATGAAAGACTAGCTGACGGTCCATCACAAATGCCGAGAGTACAACACGAGGAGATAAACATCGATTGACCCTTCACCATGGTAAGTATCTTTACTCTGGAAACACCATAACCATGATAGATTAGGAAACCTCCTCATCGGCACATCCTTGAGCACTTAGCTCAAGACCACCAATTTTTGCACCACTTCTTCCAATGCATTTCCCAAGTAAGCATTCATAGGGCTACATTACAAGGCCGTGCACAAGGCACATATTTTCCTCAACCCATGCACGAACACAGTTACCCATCACTCAATATGGGTTATGATTATTGTTGGAGATAGATGTCTGCGGAAGCACGCGAACAGCACAAGGAGGAAGAAGAAGCTTGGAGCACAAACACACAATACTGAATGTATTACTAGAGAATGTATAAAGATAAGTAGCCCAGTAGGGCAATAGGCGTATATACAAGCCGGGGGAAAAAAACCTCCTAAAGAGGGAAAAAAGTGCCCTGGTGGTCCTAGTGTGTTCACACACATCACTACCTAAATATATCAACAAATCCCCCCTGGGAGTGATGCAGTGAACAAGGAGCTGGCACTCATGTATAAGGAAGTGCCAAGCTATGTGGAAATCACTCCACAAAAGGAAGTAAGCCCAAAGCTTTGCGGAAAGCTTCAAACTTCTCCCTAGGCAGAGCCTTTGTGAAAAGGTGTTGGAAGCAGCCAGAGGCACAGACGACACGGAAGCATGTAACGACGGAGCAGTGAGCCAGTGGAATCTCTTTTCAAAGAATCATGTTCTAAAAATACTTTTCAAAAACCTCCAACAGTGATTTTTATCACTATTGTAACATATGTAACATAGAAAACCCCATTTTGTAATCCATAGCTCCATTTTGTGCAAGCCGAGGAGTCCTCGAGCTTGAGGAGCTTAGGTAGAACAAGCGTATCAATTTTCATTATTTTTAGACACCGTTTACCCTTTCAAATAGCATCTAGGACCTATTTTTTAACTATGCCGGTCACTAGATGTGAAACCGGTCAAAACTAGTCTAGAAACTATAAAAAGAGCTAGAGAGCTCATTTTTGAGGTTAGTTTGTTTGAGTTTAGAGTTCTTTTGAGCTTGTAATAGTGTTCTTGAGTAATAGAGCTAATTTCCCACCTTCCATTGTGTCTTGCTTGTCTCTTCACTGTGTGTGTGTATGCGTGTGTGCATCTTGGTGCTTCTCACCTTCACTCTCACATCATCTCACATTCACGATCTTCATATCACTCCTATCTCTTCCGCGGATTGACAATTAAGGAGGTGAAGCTTCTTAACGTGGTTCTCACCATTGTGCTAGAGCAACACCAAATTTGGCGCCGTTGCCGGGGATCAAGTGTAGGACGAATGTGTGATGGTAAGAGTATAGCAAGAAGCGGCGTTGGAAGGTAAAAATTTCAGTTTTTGTTGTTTTTTTTACTTAGTTTTTAGTGTTTTTCACCTCCCCCACACTCCATCTTCATCACCGCATCATCATCTTCATCTCCAAAAAAATCAGAAAATTCACCATATCCACCCATTCTCCTCATTTCCCCTCATTTGTGCATGCAAGAGAGTGAGAGAGAGCTTTTGTGCTTGTGTGTGCTTTTGCTTTCTTGAGTTTTCTTGCAGGTACAGTACTCCAGTGCATCAGGAAGGCTGCAAAAAGGTAAGAAAATCACCTTCTATCAGAAATTTCCGAGTGTGTCAGACCATCGCGATGGTCTGCCAACTTCGGAATTTGAGGTAAGCGACCACACAGGCATGCAGGCGACACCAGCGTCTCTAGGAATCCACACTTGCATTTGCAAAATCATCAGTTTGGTGGACCATCGCGACGGTCTCAGACCATCACGATTGTGTCACACCATCGCGATTGGCTCACGCCATTGCGACGGCTCGGCCGGACCATCGCGACGGTCTCACGCCATCGCGACGGTTCATTTGAGCCATCGCGATTGTTCGCGGACCATCGCGATTGCTCGGTTGACCCCACACCATCGCGATTGGCTCATGCCATCGCGCCGACGGTGCCACGTGGCAAGCTAGACCATCATGACGGTTCATTTTTTGCACCATCGCGACACTTCAAAAATTCGGACCATCGCGATTGGCTCACGCCATCGCGCCCCGACCATCGCGATTGGCTCAAGCCATCGCATCTATGACCATCGCGACGGTTCACTTTGGACCATCGTGATTGTTCACGTTGACCGTTGACTGACGCCATCGCGATTGTCCGCCTGATCGAGCCATTGCGATTGTCCACTTTCACGCCATCGCGATTGTCCATTTTCAAGCCATCGCGACGGTTCACCCTCACGCCATCGCGACGGTCCCAGACCATCGCGATTGTCTCACACCATCGCGATTGTGCACCCCCATTGCAAATTTTAGGGTTTCAATTTTTGGCCAATTTTGGGGCTATTTTTGGGAAATTTTTGGGTGATTAGACTCATAGGAGACCCCTTAGCTCATATTTGGAGAAAAACCTGTTTGTCAGTTTTTACCCCCCAGGGCCTGAACGGTCATAACTTTTTCATCCGAAGTCCGTTTTTTGAGCTTAATAGCTCGTTAGAAAGCTCTTTACGAGTACTACGTGACCTCAATTGTTTTTTTGTTAAAGGATACGTCTATTTTTAGACAAGCTATTTTGAGGTTGACCTAGTTTGGGACTAGAAAGCCAGGGGGCAAACATTGAAAATTTGGGCAAAAGGGAAGGGACTTAAAAGGTGTATATACTCAAGTGCTTGATCATCCAACTGTGAATTGGGCTAATATTGAATTTTTCCAGGTCTAGCAAGGGCAATCAAAGACAACCAAAGCAAGGCAGTGAAGGGCATAAAGCTTGGGAAGCGCGGCTTCTTGGGCATCAGAGCAACCAGAAAAGCTGACTCGAGGTTGGAAGATTACTCAACCCCCTCAGTCAATTCTTAGCTTAGGATAAACGGTAGTATTGTGGATTAAAGACGATAGGAACGCCTCAAGTTCAAGAGAGTTAAATTTATCAAGTTCAAGACTAAAGTAAAGGTGTGTGACACGAAAACCTAAAGGAAGGAACCTAAGTCGGACGGAACGAGAACTCAAAATTATAACGGAAAGTCGAATTCCTGACGCATACATTAAGAAAAGAATCTAAAGAAATTTAAAAAGAATCAAGAAAGTAATAACAAAGAATCATTGACGATCTGAGCGTGTACTGAGTGTGCAAGGAACAAAATTAATGAACCTTAGATCGGGCAAACATATAGGCAAGTCAGACCGGCGAAGCCTTAGATCATCAGAGGCAAGTGTAAGAACTACTGCTCGATCGTGGGCTCAGCAATTGAACACTAGTTATCCCTACGAGAGCTCAGATACCAGCAAATCAGAAATGGCATTTAGCACAGACAGACCAGAAGTAGGGTCAAATGTAGCATACTTAGAAAAACCAGAAGGACCCTATAGAACGCAACTAGAGTTTCTCCGAACCAACCGATTAGGTGCTCGCATCTATGAGGATGGTTTGCGAAGGCAAGTGGTGCAAATGCACAACCCCGATCAACCCATTGGATTGGAACGTCCAGTGGTGAAATTCGAGAGAGACGCGTACATAGACAAAGAAGGAACGATGTACATCTTAAGTACGCAGCCAAACAATACCAACGAGTTTGGCGTGATTCAACCAGAAACGGAAGCAAAATCTCAAGGAAAAGAACCATTAGAAGAGCCTAGAACACCTAGAGGGAAATCTGTACTGACACGAGTACTAATCCCAGAATGGATCCCTCAAGACAACAGAAGCATAGAGTTGTTTGTAAATAAAGAAACTGATGAAGCTTTTTGGAGATACAAGACAGAACTACTTAGTGAGGTAGGAATCATCACGATATACGAGTTCAAGGACCCGGATACACCTGGAAAGGTTGTATACCTGGATGGGACTTCAGAAAGAGTCTTTGTGGTGCCTGACCGCGCTAAAAACACATACACATGGAGAGGTGAATTGGTATTCCCTCTATCTAGAACAAACATGAATACAAGTCAACAAGGGGCAGGAACATCCTCAGCCCATGGAAATCAAAGAGAGGGAAATAAAGAGAGACCGGAAGTAAGCTTTAATCACCCCGTAGGGAGAGATAGAACAACCACAGACACTAATAGAGCGGATAGACAAAGAGATCATGGAATACTAGGTGGTAGAGATGATTTTCCTCTACCTAGACCACGCGAAAACGCAAGAATATTGAGACCCACACAGTTAGTAAAATCAATGAAAAATTACTTTGATGGGACAGGAGATCCCTATGACCACGTCGTAGAATTCAAGCAAGTACTAAGAGCCGAACAAGTTGAAGACATGTTCATGCAATACAATGCATTTGGACTAACGTTAAAGAATACCGCTTTAACTTGGTTCCAACCTTTGCAACAAAGGCAATTTAGAGACATCCATCACTTTTTAGAGTCATTCATCACTGAATTCTCTAAAAGTGGGATTAGACATGACACGTCTTCATTGATTCATAGCTTTAAACAAACCCCTCAAGAAACAGTAAGATTGGCAGGACGTAGGTTTAGACAATATGTTGAACGATGTCCAATGCAAGAGCTACCCTCACAGGCCAAGCAAGTGTCATTGTTTCTAGATGGCTTGTTGAGCTCTAAACTACGCTCCTACGTGTACCTAAAAGAACCTAGAACGCTAGAGCAATGTGTAAGAATTTGTATAGACATTGAGGACAACTTAGGAGACGAGTTGGAACTCTCAAAGGTCTATAAGGACTCAGACTGTTCATCTCTAGCATCCACAAAATTGTCTAACTCGATAGAAGACCTAGCAAAAAAAGTGGCCCAGAAACTAGGAGTTTCTAGTAAACCTAGGGTACTAACAAACAAGCATTGTTACACCTGTGGTGGTGACCATATGGCAAATGTGTGTCCCAATGCACCACAACCACAAGCCAACCCTAGTGGCCAATATTGTACAATTGAGAGAAGATACACGAATCATACGGCTCAGGACTGCCCATACAACAAACAAACCGTGAGACAGAATTACCCGCAAGCATACCCGCAGCCAGGTAGGTATCAAGGCCAATACAATGCTCAGCCTTATTACTATAGGACTCCTCAGAACTACCCATACCAGGCTCAACAGAGACCTCAACCTGTCTTAGCTCAGCAGCCACCCCACCAGCGAATGTCATCTCAGTCAAATACGCGGCTGCAGAAGAGAACCTAAGTAGGGCCTTAGTGCCTTCTTCACCTTTGATCACAGAGGGTGACCCGAATTCGAACAGTTTTGACTCCACTCATGTAGATAGTCCACCCGCATATTACACAGAGTCTCCAGAACACGTAGAAACATATCATTATGATAGTCCACCAGTGGAACCTAGTTGGGAGCCAGACTATGCTAATGTGATGTACACAAACCTAAATCCACGGCCCCAATTGAGACAACAAAGACCACAGGGCCCTAGAGGACCATGCTTTAGGTGCCAAGGAGATCATTTCATAAAGGATTGTCCACATCCCCCGATAGCAGGACAATCACAGTACTATAACATCCAAGGCTTTTGTGCTGATTGTGGCAAAGAGCACATAATCAAAGATTGTCCTAAAAATCCAGTTAACGCTTCGAATGTGACACCGATCAACGTGATAGGTATTGTGAACAACGTAGATGGATCCAACCCTACATACGTGCCTATCCAAGCTATAACAAGAGCCCAGGCGCTCTTACAGAACCAAAAGCTTAATCAAGAGAAAGTAGCTGGCACCAGTGAAGTTGCAGAATCTAGCAGTAAAAAGACAAAATCTTGGAAAGATTCTAGAGAAAGAATTAAGAGAAAATGGAGTAAAAAGATAACTGAGTTGGAAGGAAGTTTGAAGGAATCTAGAGCCAAAATCCTAGAATTGACTTCACAGGAATTGAATCAAGAGAATCCAGCTCAGAAATCAGGATCAGTTTTAGCGGAACCCATACCAGAAAATCTAGACATGATGTTTCGTGCATATCAAGCTAGATTAAAAGAGGGACCTCAGGTAGCTGAAATGAGCAAAAACTACCTTCGAGCTGATCTAGAAATTGAGAGAACTAAACTTTGCATGAAGATGGTAGAATTAGCACAAGCTTTGTTTGAAGCCTCTAGATATCTTAATTGGAATAACATGGCAAAACCGGAATTACACTTTCAAGGACTAATGGAGAGGCTAGAATACTTGATAGAGAGCAAAGAGAAAAAAGATCAGCATAGGAACCCTATTGCCCCAGAGACACAGGAAAGGAATGCACCATCCCTGTCTCAAGTACCCAATACAGAAAGTCAAGACAACCTGTCTTCCATACATAGGTACTCACATGAATTTTTGAGAGAAATCCAAGAAGAGAAATGGAGAAAGGAACAAGGAACCCATCCTCCTATTCAAGAAATAGATGACTTGCAGGAACAATTTCCCCAAGACATTCCCTCTATATACGATGATGTAGAGGAAGAACAACTGAGTGAACACACAGGCTTTGAATCTAATTCTTTACAAGAATTACCTCAGTTCACAGGACCTTGGGAAGCAAAGTCTATTAGTATGAGAGCACCCACGATAATAGTGAGGAATGAAGAATCAGTAATCCCTAGAAACACGGAAGTGATCAAGAATACCAAAGTACAATGTAACCTTACTCTGGAGGAGTTATTGAAGGTAAAACCAGAATTGTGGAAACATGTAGCAAATCAATTCCCCGAGCTTGCTACTACTCCCTCACAAATAGGATCACAAAATAAGGTACCAGAAATACCCATAGAAAAGATTGGAGATGTAAGCGAAGGAGAGGAAGGTAACACTTATCTTCCGATAACCCATCAGGGCTACACCACGAAAGCCATCTTAGATTCAGGAGCCGGAGTAGCCATCGCTACCACCGCTTTATGGAAACGTTGAGGTAAGCCAGCATTAAGACCCACCAGGATGAAGCTACAAATGACTGATGGACACATAGAAAAACAATTAGGCTTACCACTTGTGGTGTAGAATTTGAGCATACTTTCGCCATTTGTGACTTTGCAAAAAACCATGCTTATGAGATGATATTGGGACGAACATTCATGCGTCAGTTGCAAATTGTACAAGATTGGGGAACTAATTCTTTGTACATGCAACATTTAGGGGTGACTACCAAAGTCAATCTTAAAGACTATTCACATCGAGATGTACCCCCAATACAATGGAATACCATCCATAAGACACCAGTAGAGACGGAATCTGTGCACTCATTAGAATCAGATCCTTCTTGGTTGCATGAGGATACTCACTTATGGATGTGTAAAGTAGCCAAACAAGAGGAAGAACGATTAGAAGCCAGGACCTTAGGTGCAGAACAACATCCACGAAGTCTTCAAGATCCAGTCTACGCACCTGTAGTATTCCCTGACGAAGAGTTTGAACCCCATGGTTGGGCAGAAATCCTAGCAACCATGGATGTAGCCATCCATGAAGAACAATGGACACCCCACTGTGACGAGGATGGCTATGACATTTCAGTTTTCACGATAGAGCCAATCATGTGTGATGCAATTTTAGAAGAGTGTGAACCTAACACTGATGCATTTGAGGATGCAAGCGATTTTGATTTAGAATCAATTATCATGGACCCACCCTTTGCATCAGAGGAAGAATATTTCTACGAAGTAGAGACTCACCCTCAGAGACACGAGGAAATTACGAATGAGGTGAGATTAGCCACAGAAGTTACTACTAAGAGTGAAGGCAAGAAAAGAAAGAAGAAAGAAACCACGACAAAAAAAGAAGAATCTTTGTTTGAGGTACCCGAGAACTTCAAGAAATACGAAATCGAAGATAGAAGAATCATGGTACGAATGCCTAATAGAAAAGCGAATGATGGACAAGTATATGATAACCGAGAGAAAACCAAGAAAATAATAGTAGCCATCGAAGGAGAAGAAGAAAAATGTACATACATAGGGCATGATTTGACGAAGGAAGAAGAAGAAGAATTAGTTGCCCTATTGCGCGAATATAGAGATGTTTTTGCTTGGAGTTACAAAGATTTGAAAGGAGTAGATCCAGATATATGTTCTCATAGAATCCCTATGACTACAGATGCAAAACCTACGAAACAGAAACCGTACACGTACAATGATAACTACGCTGCGAAGATTAAAGAGGAGATAGATCGTTTGATAGAAGCAGGATTCATTTACGAAATTGAGCATACCGAATGGGTATCTCCCATTGTGGTAGTGCCCAAGAAGAATGGAAAATTGCGTGTGTGTATTAACCTTAAAAAAGTTAATGCCGCCACGATTAGAGATAGTTATCCTCTTCCTATCACAGAACATCTATTGGAAAGAGTTGCGGGCAAGGAAGTTTACAGCTTTCTTGATGGATTTTCAGGCTATAATCAAGTAGCCATTGCTCCAGAAGATCAACACAAGATGGCTTTTGCCACTGAATGGGGCATATTTGCATTTCGTGTGATGCCATTTGGCTTAACAAATGCACCCGCCACTTTCCAGCGACTCATGTGTCATGTTTTTAAGGAATTCTTACGCAAGAGTTTGGAAGTTTATGTCGACGACTTATGTGCACATTCAAATGTAAGACAGACACATATCCTAGAGTTAAGACAAATATTTGACAAATGTCGAGAATATCAGGTTTGTTTGAACCCAGAAAAATGTGTTTTCATGGTCAGACAAGGCAAAATTCTAGGACACACTGTGTCAAAAAATGGAATCTCTACGGATGAAGAAAAGGTGAAGGTAATTGCAGATTTACCTAGACCAACTAATGTGAAAGAGGTACAGGCATTTATGGGCCATTGTGGTTATTATAGGAGATTCATACACATGTATGCAATCATAGCCAAGCCTTTGTACTCTCTTTTAACCAACTTTGAATGGACAGATGAATGTGAAAATTCATTCAATGAACTCAAACGACGTTTGTGCTCAGCACCTATATTGACTACCCCAGATTGGAGTAAGCCATTCCATGTACATGTGGATGCATCCAATTACGCCATAGGATGTGTGTTAGCACAACCCACGAATGAAGGTAACATAGATCTCCCCATAGCTTACGCGAGCAGACAATTGAACGCAGCAGAAAGAAATTACACCATGACGGAACGAGAAGGATTAGGGATGATCTACGCAGTAAAGAAGTTTAGGCACTACTTGTTGGCCAATAAGTTCAAGTTCTTTACAGATCATCAAGCCCTATTGTACTTAGTCAACAAACCATGTAACACAGGACGATTGATACGTTGGTTTCTATTACTCATGGAGTATGATCTTGAAGTAGTAGTCAGGAAAGGAAAGACACATCTTAGAGCTGACCACCTTTCAAGATTAACCTCAGGAGAAGCTCCTCAAGGAGTAGCGGATGATCTACCAGATGCTTATTTGTTTAATCTTGAGATAGCACCAGAATGGGCTAAGCCTTTAGTCCCTATTCTGACATATGGACCCAAGAATCCTAGGATAAAGATCAAAGAAGGAGAGATTACCAAGTCTCAGAGATACCAAATAATGGCAGGAAGCATATATAAACAGGATAATCAAAAGATTCTTGCTTGTTGTGTAGATGAATCAGAACATGCGAATTGGTTGCAATTAGCACACATAGGTGCATTAAAGCAACATCATTCAAAACATCGAACATTACAGACTCTGCATAGACTAGGAGTATATTGGCCTACGATGGAAGCAGATATCTACAAGTTGTGTAAAGAATGCCATGTTTGTTGTGAAAGACCACCAGTAGAGCATGCTACACTATATCACGTGTCTCTCACACCAGACTGGAGTGAACAATTAGTGACATACTTGAGGACGAAGACATTCCCTCAAGGAATGACTTTAGCACGACAACGCAGTCTAGAGCAGGAAGCTCACGACTATTCACTTATTGGCGATAACCTATACAAAAGAGGACGAGATGGATATCTAAGACAATGTGTTCATGAGAGCGATTATCTGAGCATACTAGAGACTGCACACCAAGGTGTTGCAGGAGGTCATTTTGGACCCGATAGGATAATCAAAGCCATCCTCTTTGCAAGATTATGGTGGCCCACTCTTCACATGGATGCTCATACCTATGTAAAGAGATGTGATGTGTGCCAAAGAACTCAGTTTCCTACTCGCAGAGATGAAATGCCATTGAAACCCATGATGGGCGGACGTGCATTTTCTAAGTGGGGTATAGACTTTGTAGGACCCATTAACCCCCCTGCAAAAGGTACACATGCTGAATACATTATTGTTGCCACAGATTATCTTACGAAATGGGTAGAGGCAAAAGCCACGAAAAAGAATGATGCACACACAACTGCAAAATTCTTATTTGAGAATGTCTTTACAAGATATGGATTGCCTATAGAGTTAGTGAGCGATCGAGGCACTCACTTTCTAAACCAAGTCATTGAATATTTGTTACAGGATTTTATGGTGATTCACAAGAAATCCGCACCATATCATCCTCAGGCCAATGGTCAGGCTGAAAGCACTAATAAGATCCTTTGTAACGTACTGACGAAACTCGTGAACAACAAACGTTCAGATTGGGATAAACAATTACACCATGCTGTTTGGGCATATCGAGTGGCCTACAAGACCGTACTCAATGCAACGCCCTTTCAGATGGTTTTTGGTCAGAATGTTGTGCTTCCTTTGGACTTCTTGATACCGACCCTTAAGGTTGCACAAGAACATCAGTGGACCGGCCATGAATTATCAGCAAGAATAATGGACTTGGAACGATTAGGAGAAACCAGGTTAAAGGCAGCAGCAAGAATATATGCAGCGAAGAAGCGACAGAAAGCATATTTTGATGCACATGTGAAAGATAAAGGCTTAAAAGAAGGAGATTTAGTTCTAGTATATACGCTGAAGCAACACGCACGTAAGTTAGAAAAGCGAGGTTATGGACCTATGATCATTAACAGACTATCAACAAGTGGAGCAGTACAATTAGCCACTTTAGAAGGAGATATAATGCCTAATTATATTAGTGGCTGTAGAGTCAAGCTATACCAGGAACCTCTTACTGAGGATATGCTTAGACGACTCTCATTGGCAAAGAAGCATAAGGAGGAAGAAAATAGAATACGAGCAGAAGCTCAGGCAGAAGCAATAGAACGCATTAAACGCATGAAGTTAAGAAGACAAGGACTAGGGAGAGAACATTATAACCATCTGGAAACTACACCCAGATACCCAATGGCCATGTGTCAAGTAAAGTCAAACACTCATCCTAGTATAGTGGACAGGAGACCATTCATTACAGTCAGGTTAGAGCACGACAACCCTTGCCAAGAGCTCAGGGCTTTAATTGACTCAGGTGCTGCGACTAGTGCGATTAGATGGTCCCACTATAAGGATTCAGGAATAGAAATGCGGCCAATTGAGGCATACCTCATAGGCCTAGGAGGCATGGAAACCCCTTGCATGGGTGAGGTGGACATTCCTATCCTCATTAAGGATGTGACCATGACAGCGAAGCTACTAGTGTGCCATGATGACGACCTGATAGAACCCCTAATCCTTGGCCAAGATTGGCTATACGATCACTCAGTGGACCTAAATCTTAGACAAGGCTCCTTACAGATTGGAACCTTAGAACAAAAGCGAGTGATACCGCTTGACTTCCCTAACGGCATTCCGATTGAGGTTTGTAACCCTAGACCCTATGAAATGCATGCGACGGAAGACCGGAAGATCTTGGGTCAGACCAGTCACGTTACGTCTACACCAACCCACTCGGGCTTGGCTATGGACAATTGTCAATCAAAAGAACGATAGGAGATCTTCCCTGGGGCTTCCTGCAAACTAGAAGGGGCAGCTACCCAACCGCTAGGGCAGATGAACACAATCAGCGGTCAGGTGGGTTGCATCAGCGGCCAAATGAGCACAACACCCTGCGGTGCTCATCCTTCCAAACTTGCTGCGGACTGGCCTAGATTAAAGATAAATAACGAATCACTTCCTAATGGGCAGGTCACGCAAGTGTTGGATCTCCCTTCTTTTCCAAAGCAGAGCGCCCAATGGACCTCTCAAACCCAACCACGAACGAGTCAACCACAATAGAGGAACCCAGACCGACGACATCACCAGACAAGGCAAAGAAAGCAGCAGTATCAACATCACAGAACAAGTGGCACGAAACAAATATGGGTGCCAAAAGGACAGCAACCACAGGCTATTGGCAACACTGCAGACAAGAACAGGACAAAGTTTCAAAAGAAGCAGAGTCAGTATCCAAAGTCCCCTGGATCTTCTTCTACAAGTACAAATACTCGACAGATTTGGATCGCCAAGAAGTACCTAACGAATAGACCCACACCCATGCAGATTTGGGTACCCAAGCAATGTATTATAGCCCAACCCGCTAGCCATGTAATATATACCCCTCAGAAATCGTTTCATCCTTCGATACCACCAAACCCGATACCATTTTTTGTCCCTCAGAAGAAACACACCACCCACTCAAAGACTCTTAGGAAATGGATACCGAAACGTATCCAAACGTCTTCTTGTACCCCATTATCTAACAATTCTCCCACCCCATTTAAACTCCACCCTTGTAATAATTCACCTTCAACCAAACCTTGTATAAATTCATACACCCAAACCCCACATCATGCATAATAAAAGCTCATCAAGAATTGTAGGCATAATCTGAACCATATAGGTGTCTAGAGACCTGCATTAGCTCTACAAAAAGATCATTGCATCAATCACTTCACGACACTTGGCTACACGGGTTACACATCGGTTATGGAAAGGGATTGCGGTCTCACCTTAATGGGATCATAATTAATTTCCATACTAATGTGCTAATCTTTTGTAGCAGATCTTTTCCATTAGCTCGTCAGTCATCATGCAAACCGAAGCAGGACCATCAGAAGTTGGCCCCAGTGCACCGATGGCCACTATTGGAGAATTACTAGCGGAATCTTATCCTACGATGCAACCACCAGAGTTTCAAGGTTTTCCAAGACCCATGCCAATCGATGATCCTCCTAGAGGATATACTGAGAAGATCCATTGTAATTCTCACTGGTTTCAAGGCCTAGCAGGACCATTAGCAGACGCTGATTTCATATTTGAGGCCAATTTGGCATTTGATTTCCCACATGGGCCAAGTACCAGTTCTTTTCAAGAGAATTTGAAGGATTACAGAATACACAAGATCTAACGCACGTTTGGGCACGAGCGGGATTTACAGAGTATTTTAGCGACCCTCTGCCTAAGCCCGATTTTTACAGATGTTTTTACCTAGTAACCACCTTGACAGCTTCAGAAAACAAGGATCTACATGGCACATTCATGTTACCATCCTTGGTAAATGATCCTCCATTTAGAAGGTTTTATTTGTCTAAAGATTTAATTCGCGCAGCTCTGAAAATACATGGAACACACACTCCGACGGAGAGAGAACGGCTAGTCCCAGAGCAGATGAAACGTGGTGATGTTACTAAGTGGGAGGATATTTCAGCCATAACCCCTGAGCTTTCCAAGCCATTACGGATATGCATGCAGCACTTTGCTTTCCCGGCTCAGGATCGTTTTACCATGCCCCACAAGAGAATCTGGTTTGGTTTGTACTTAGCATGTACTGGACCGCAAACGGTTGATCTAGCCAGCTGGATAATTGATCAGCTCTATTTGGCACAACATAGGTGGGAGCGAAAGAAGGTAATCAATGGATGCTGCGCCCTCACCAGGATCATATATATGTGCTTGGCGTATGACTTACCAATTGAGCGTGCCATGACCAGTGAGGAACTGAAAGCATTTAAAGGCACCACTAGGAAGGCTAGAAAGTCTAGCAAAGGCAGAGCCGGAAAGCGGATGAGAGGTACTATCCCGTGCCTACAAGTCCTAGAATCACCCTCGCCACAACCATCTCCAGAGCAGTCACCAACAGCAGCCACTCCCACGGTACCACCAATTCATATACGGTTATCAAGACCAGTTACGCCGGAGGGCACCACCAGTACTGTTGCACCCCAAGCAGCCACAACCACAGAACCTATCACCACAGCAGCTGAACTTCCCACCACTATTGGTGCGGAAGCTTTCTCTTTTCCAATACCCCATTTAGAAGCAGGACAAGCAGAGCCACTGAACACAACGTTTGATTTTGAGATGCCCGATGCATTCTCCAATGAGTTCCAGTTTTCAGAAGGACAATTGTTTTCTCAAGAATTTGAAAGGCCTAGCTACCCTACCACACCCAGGGATCAGCAATAAGGACAGATCGTGTCCAGCTCTGATGACGAAAGAACAGCAACCGATGACGACGAAGGAGACGACGAAGCTAGCCAGGGAACATAGGAATCCCAAGAGCATGAACAGACAGATGGTCAAGGCCAACAAACAGACACACATGGTGATACAAGTACCCATGAAGATGAAACTTATGAAGCAGCAGCTTACACACTAGCTATCAAGAAGCTGTATAGAACTATGGAAAAGGTTTGGGCACACAAAAAGCTGACAGAGGAAGAGAGTCAAACAATAATAGAACAAGAACTTGTCACAGGCGGATTCGAAGACGCATACATCAAAGGATTCAGAGAGTTAGTCAAATCAGTAGGCTCCAACGAAGCCCTCAGGTACTTGCAACGAAAGCCACTACCACAGTTTGACCCCCGCAGGGTACGACTACTTTCAAAGCCCGGCGAATACATTCGTGTACCCACAGGAGCACAGTCTTCAGAACAAGCCAGGGAGGCACGCCTCGTCCCCGAAAGTTCGTTGGCTGTAGAAACCATCTTTGTAGATTCCCCACCCCACGCTACAGCTGTATAAACCTCAGTAGTCACTGAAGTACCGACCATCCCAACCGCTCCCCCATCACCGCCCATCCCTCTAGCCTCCCCTCTTCACCCTCCTTCCCCCAGACCAACATCTTCATTTGCCGGTGGTGTTACCGAAATCGTTTTCACGACCACTAACCCCGCAATTCCCGCACCCATTAGCCCTAGTCTACCCCCTCCCACACCCACCTTTCTATCCAACCCATTCCTTCATCAATCTCTTCCATCTTTCCCCACAACTCCAAGACCCCTTTTCCCATTCCCACCGCCATTAACCTTCTCCCCCGTCTCACCTCCCCGACCCACTGTAACCCCTCTTTCCACTCTCCAGCAAGCTGCTCCAGCCAGCCCCCCTGTAAATTACCCCTCAACCTTTGTAAATCACGTATTTACACCAGCACGAGTACCCACGATCACACCCATATTCACGGTCACCGCACTAGATACGTCCACTGACATGGACATCTCACCACCCACTGCACCATCACTCACTTCACTCACGGCACAAACATTTTTAGGCACATCACAATTTTCAACAATCACTACATCATCCACCTTCCCACCCCCATTCCCCATTCCCGTTGCATCTACACCAACTGCATCTTCATTTAGCACCTCATTAATACTATCACCCACTGTAGATAATGCATTCCGACAGATGTTCATGTGTATGACGCAAGTAAGAGATGAGTTCACATCTCTTGGTGATAATTATCAGCAGCTGCAGAGGACAACCAATGACTTACAATCGCAGCTTAATTTATTGTCTATTGAGAATGCCTCACTGAACACCCGCTACCAAGAATTACGCGAGGCTTATCACAAATTGGAACTAGAAAGCGAAGAAAAGACCAAGGAAGCCACTACTGACCTGGATAACTTATTAAGAGCCCAGACAGTCCGCAATGCAACGCTAACACGAAACATGGGCTTACTACGAAGACACCTAGCAGCCGCCAAGGAAGAAAACCAGCGCTTACAGGATCAGAACCGAGAAAACTTAGAAGCAGCGCTCGACCACCCAGACCAACCACTCAGTCCTAGTAGGTTCAAAGCCATTCCTTCAGACTCGATGAGGATGCTGCTAGACGATCATGTAAGATTGCTAGATGAATATGACCGCATGAACGAGGAGTTACAGAAACTCAAAGAAGATCACAAATTACTCCAGTTACGAGAACCGGCACACCAAGACATACCAGCACCTGTGGACCCCTCTCCTGACCTCCTAGAGGAACTCAACTCATTACGGGCCCAGGTATCACACCTCGAATCAAGGATCGCAGTATATGAAGCACCACCAAGGCCAGATTCCCCACCTGAGCTTCCAGCTGACGAAGAAACGGTCACCATTCCGGTGGAGGAAACGTTTGAAGAGGCATACGAGCCACAACCCATCCCAGGCGGACGCGTCACGGCCGAAGGTCAGATGACGTACGAACTTCCGACCCCCGCGTGGATGAAGACTATTGAGGAACTTGGAACAACGCACTCAGCGAGAGTAGAGGCACAATTACATGCAAAATCTTTGACATGATGCAAATGATTTTTAAAGTCTTCCGACGCGTCAAGGCACCCCATGTCAACACCCCGGGCTTTGAGCATGGCAATTTCGATCTGGTATACGATATGAGTACAACGCCATCGCTACGGGTGTGTTATGCCTGGCACTGCAGAATAAAGTACCTACCGACGTGCTACAAGCAGACATTCAAAGAGATGTTCACAACCGGCTTCTGGGAATACCATTCAGAGGTATTCATAAGCAGGCCTACACATTTATTACAATTATTTGCCTGTGAACGAATGGTCTATTCCACACACTATCAGCTCCCGCCACCGGAAGAACCGCAACCAATCGACTGGGAGAAACTTGAGGCAGATCTGGCCCGAGGCATTAGTATCTCCGAGCACACCCTCGCTCAAGACCTCCTACAGAACTATATCCGGCAGACCTCACAACAAGGTTCTGTCAGGGACGACAGAAGCGAGAGGGAGGGGGGTGTTGGAAGCAGCCAGAGGCACAGACGACACGGAAGCATGTAACGATGGAGCAGTGAGCCAGTGGAATCTCTTTTCAAAGAATCATGTTCTAAAAATACTTTTCAAAAACCTCCAACAGTGATTTTTATCACTATTGTAACATATGTAACATAGAAAACCCCATTTTGTAATCCATAGCTCCATTTTGTGCAAGCCGAGGAGTCCTCGAGCTTGAGGATCTTAGGTAGAACAAGCGTATCAATTTTCGTTATTTTTAGACACCGTTTACCCTTTCAAATAGCATCTAGGACCTATTTTTTAACTATGCCGGTCACTAGATGTGAAACCGGTCAAAACTAGTCTAGAAACTATAAAAAGAGCTAGAGAGCTCATTTTTGAGGTTAGCTTGTTTGAGGTTAGAGTTCTTTTGAGCTTGTAATAGTGTTCTTGAGTAATAGAGCTAATTTCCCACCTTCCATTGTGTCTTGCTTGTCTCTTCACTGTGTGTGTGTGCATCTTGGTGCTTCTCACCTTCACTCTCACATCATCTCACATTCACGATCTTCATATCACTCCTATCTCTTCCGCGGATTGACAATTAAGGAGGTGAAGCTTCTTAACGTGGTTCTCACCATTGTGCTAGAGCAACAAAAGGTCTGCTATGTTCTCCTGCGTGGGCACATATGCCAAGCTGATCTCCCCAGTAGAGAACCTCTCCCTGACATAGTGATAATGCACCTCAATGTGCTTAGTGCGAGCATGGAACACAGGGTTCCTCGCAACTGCCAATGCGCTCTGACTGTCAGTGAAGATGGTGGTGGCAGAAGACTGACCAACACCCAAATCAGCCATAAGGCATCTGAGCCACACACACTCAATAGTCGCTGTGAAAGCTGCCCTATACTCAGCCTCACAATTGGAAGTGGCCACAGTAGGCTGCTTCTTGCTCAACCAAGATATACATGAGCTACCAAGCATGAAGCAAAAACCACTGGTGGACACACGAGTGTCATAGCAACCAACCTAATCTGAGTCAGAAAAAGCATGCAAATCTAGCGATAGTGATCCCCCCTTGGGATAAAACAACCCAAGTAGCCGAGTGCCACTCAAGTAGCGAAAGATGCGCTTAACCGCCTTCCAATGTGTGACTCCTAGGCAATGCATAAACCTGCTCATCTGTGAGATAGCAAACTGAATATCTGGCCGAGTAATGCATAAGTAAATCAAGCATCCGATAGCCTTCTGATAGAGAACAACATCAAATGCATCTCCAGCATCATGAAGACTCAATCGTAAACCTGTCTCCATAGGAGTGGCAATAGGCTTACAGTCTTCAAGGCCAAAACGCTGCAATAATGTGTCAATATATTTTGTTTGACACAAAGCCATTCCACCATTACCTTGCATAAACTGAATGCCCAAATAGTGATGCAAATGCCCCAAATCAGACATCTCAAATGAGGCATGCAAATCAGCCTTGAAATCAGCAATATGCTTCTCAATAGGACCAGTGAGCAGCATGTCATCAACATAGACAACAATGATCAGAACCACATCATTAGCACGCTTAACATATAAGGTGCTTTCAGTTGGACTGTTCTCAAAACCATGTGCAACCAGATAGGCATGTATCTTCTCATACCAAGCACGTGGTGCTTGCTTTAAACCATATAATGCCTTCTTTAACCTGCAGACCTGGTTTTCATGCCCTTTCTGCACAAAGCCACAAGGCTGAAAAACATACACTTCTTCATGCAAGTCACCATTCAAAAATGTTGTTTTAATGTCCAACTGATGTACATTCCAACCATGATGGGTTGCAAGTGCACAAATGCTCCGAATAGTAGTCATACAGCATGTAGGTGCAAAGGTCTCATCAAAATCAATGCCTCTTTCCTGCGCATAACCCTTTGCAGAAAGCCTAGCCTTATACCTGTCAACTATACCATCAGGTTTATGCTTCAGCTTGTATACCCACTTAGTGCCAATGGCCTTCTTGCCACGAGGCAAGTCACATAAAGACCATGTACCATTCTTCATTATTGCATCATATTCAGATTGCATAGCAGCCATCCAATTTCCTGAATTCTATGCTTCATCAAAACAAACAGGTTCATTCTCATCACAGAGACTAGACACAGCCATAGCATAGCAATCTGATGCAAAGGAGGCACTATGAGATCCTGAACGAGTACGATATGACAAAGGTGCATCTAATTTGCTGTCACGCAAAGTCTGCACCAGCCATTTTGGCATAGTTTTTGCCTGCTCAATATCAGCTCTCTCATCAACAAGTGCATCATGTAAATCTGCATTAGAAATAGAATGATCTGCATCATCATATGAAACCTGCAAAGGCTGAGAAGTTGCCTCATTAGGACCAGCACTAGACTATCCACCTGTAAAAAGAGGCATCAAAGTATCATACATGTCTTTGGAGCTAACAGATGTCTCCTTAGTACATGAAAGCAATGGCTGAATAGCATCTCCACAAAGACAACATCACGGCTAACCAGAATGTGTTTAGTCTGTGGATGATACAAACGATAACCTTTACTTTCAGAACTGTACCCAACAAAAATACATTTTACTGCCTTATCATCCAATTTTCTACGATGTTGTTCAAGCACTAGTGCATATGCCAAAGAACCAAAAACACGCAGATGAGCAACAGATGGCTTGCGGTCATGCCAAGCCTCATATGGAGTGATAGACTGCAGCGCTTTAGTGGGACACCTGTTAAGTACATATGTTGCACACATGACAGCCTCAAGCCAGAAACTATGAGGTAAAGCCTGACTCTTAACCATGCACCTCGCCATCTCCATGAATGACCTGTTCTTTCGTTCAACAACTCCATTCTGTTGAGGTGTATACGGCACTGTACACTGGTGTTTTATCCCACGTTCAGCCAGAAATGCATTAAAATCAGAAGACATATATTCCCCCCCTCGATCAGAACGGAGGGTGCCCATTTTACATGCTGACAGATTTTCAGCCAAAACCAAAAACTGTTTGAAGCACATGAACACTTCGGACTTTGCTTTGAGTGGATATACCCATGCATGCCTGGAAAAATCATCAATGAAAGTCACGAAGTAAAGGTAATTTCCAAAAGAGGGTGTCTGCATAGGACCATAGACATCACTATGTACAAGCTGCAATTTTTGTGTAGCCCGAACTGAACCATCTTTTGGAAAGGATGAATGCTGCATCTTGCCCAAAATACAGCCCTCACAAACATGTTTTCCAGGTGCCTCAAGTTTGGGCAAAGAGGACACCATTTTAGATTTCTGCAGGCGTAGCAAACTAGCAAAATTCAGATGACCAAAGCGTGCATGCCAAAGCTTTGCATCTGACATAGCCTGAGAATCATGAACTGCACCAAATCATTCACAGATCTTTCATAGTCTATGAGCTTATACAGCCCACGACATAAAATGCCAGAAGCAATAATCACATTGCCATTTGATAGATCATGAACTGTACACCTGTCATCAACAAATTTCACAACCAAGCCAATCTTGGCTAATGCAGAAACTGATAACAGATTCTTTTTGATCCCTGGCACAAATAAAGCATCTGACAAAGTGAAAGAACTACCATCAACAGTAGTCATAATGATCTTACCAACTCCCATAATAGGATAAGAGGAGTTGTTGGCGCATGTAACAGTATTCCCTGTAGGGGCAGGCTCGAGTGAAGAGAAGAAACTGCGCTGCAAGGTAATATGTTTGGTCGCCCCACTGTCAAAATACCAAACATCTGAGTCTACTACAGACATGCACTGCTCATGAGAAGATGGGTCAAAACTGCAGCAGTAGTAAACGCCCATTCTTCTTCCTGCACAAGATTTGCAGACTCTGTTTTTGGTGTAGAGGCCTCTGCAACAACCATTCCAGCCTCTTTCTTCTTTGCCTCTTTCGCAGCCACTTTTGGACAATTCTTTATGATATGATCATTCCCCTTATAGTACTTACAAAACAATTTCTGCTTTTCTGATTTCTTGTCATCTTTATCTTCCTTCTTCGAATACGCAGAATTAGCAGATTTCTGCTTACTAGTTGAAGAGCTCCATTTTCCTTTGCCCTTCTGACTAGCTAGGAAAGCTTGATCTGCAACTCCCATAATGGACCTGTTTTGCCTGGATTGATCTTCCTGCAACAGAACAACTCCTCAAATGATAAGGCATTCAGATTACCTTTCATCATCAACCGAAGAGTAGAAGCAAAACTCTGATATGAATCAAGAAGACCATTTAGAACGGTATGCACAAGTGAGCTATCTGGTATAACCTCATCAGCAGAAATCAATTGTTCCTTCAAATCTTTGATCTTCGTTAGGAAACTGTCCATAGAATCACCTTCATTCATGTGCTCACTCTCCAACTGTTTTCGGAGGTAAACAACACGAGCCTCATTCATAGCTTGGTACAATGTGGTAAGTGTATCCCAAGCATCCCTAGCTGTTCTGCAAGAGCGAATATGAGGAATAATGGCACGTTTGACAGACAAAGCTATCAATGCATGTGCTTGGGCATCTCTGCCATCCCAACGAATGTGCTCTGCAGTAGGTGCAACAAAAACAGCAGCACGACCAGGAATCTGCGGAATATCATCTTCGACACCATCTTCATCAGCTCCAGCACCTGTATTTGCAGTACCTGTTGTTACAGGTGTAATAGGACGTCTTTCAACACCTTGCACAATGTTCCATAGTCCTTTTGCAACCAATACATGTCGCATCATATAAGCCCATAATGGGTAGTTGGTACCATCCAACTTATCCTCAACAGCCAACATACGAAATACATCACTGCTTTCAGCCATGGCCGGTGACTAAAATACCTTGATGCAGAAAATCGACTGTATCTCAAAAAGTTGAATGGAATTGCCCAGACGAGTTCTGCTAGACCTGTAGTAGACTTCGAGACGCTTAAACTGGCGAACAGAAACTGGTATATACCTTTGGCACAAAAAGACGAAATAGCCTGCACAAGCACTGCGATAGTGCGTTCGGAGGCCGAAACGAGCTCAGATCGCGATTTTGACACCACAGAGCGAAGCAATTTTGATCTCCGAAACACCCTGAGTATTCTCACCAAAATTCATACAATTCTGAGACTACAAACGGAGGAGTGTCGATGGTGCCTTAGATGAAGCGACGACCTGCTCTGATACCAATTATTGGAGATAGATGTCTGCGGAAGCACGCGAACAGCACAAGGAGGAAGAAGAAGCTTGGAGCACAAACACACAATACTGAATGTATTACTAGAGAATGTACAAAGATAAGTAGCCCATTAGGGCAATAGGCGTATATACAAGCCGGGGGAAAAAAACCTCCTAAAGAGGGAAAAAAGTGCCTCGGCAGTCCTAGTGTGTTCACACACATCACTACCTAAATATATCAACAAGTACTTGGGATGAATACTATGAACATCAACTTTGGAAGATCTAGAGGACATCAACGAAGACTCACAATGACACAGTCATGCTGGAATCCAAGGAAGACGCACATACCTAGGGACTACAACTTGCAAAGGCTCGCAGTGACTGATGAAGAACCGGACAACCAACCCTGCCACATCTGGCAGCTAGACAACTTTTGTTCATACAGAAGGGACACTCCCTCTCAAAGCACTACTTGGAACAACCACTACAACAAGGGTCTGTCAGGGACGACAGACTCGAGAGGGGGGGGAGTGTTGGAACTCAAGGTCAAGCATAAAACATGGAAGCACATCAAAGAAGTGGACATAGAAGAAGAGTGAGCAAGTAGGGAGCTCCAAGAAGTGTATGTCAAATTTTCAGAAGAATCCCCTACAAAAATAGTGATTTTCATCACTAAAAACCATTGTAAATACCATTTTCTATTTTTGTAACTCCATTTTGTTCAAGCCGAGGAGTCCTTGAGCTTGAGGAGTATTAGAACTATCATCCTACCAATTTTCATCAATCATGTTTTTTGAAAATCGTGATTGCCAACAGAGAATCGTGTTTGATCACAATCATGTTTTTGGCTGAAAATCGACTCTAGGATCTAGAAGGACTTAATCATGGAAGGAGAGTCGCAAAGGCAAGCAAACCCTCCTTCTTTTTTGAAGAGTAAAGCATCCATAGTAGTTCAACCTCAAAAGCAAGCACAACAATTCATGACAACTGCTACAACAAATAGAAAGACACCCTTTAACAAGAAAGCAGTTCCGAGCATGAAGCAAATCTGGGTACGCAAAGGAGAGCAACCACCAGCCTTGCCCCCACAAATCCCATCCAGGAAAGCCAACTAGGCAAGAAGACGAAGGAAGAAGCTTAGACAAGCTCAACCACAAGGTATCCGACAAGTTTGGGTGCTTAAGAAATTAGTTGCAGCTCAAAAAGGGCGATTAGAGATGTGGGTACCTAAGAAGCTCTTACATCCACAACAACCTATGATCTCCCACATGCGAAAGGTCTCAACAAAGAAGCCACAAAGAGAGAAGGGTAAGAACCGCATACAGATATTGAAAGAAGATCAAATCACCTCTTCAATAATAGTAGGTAGACGTGTAAAAAGGGTATGGGTTTGGAAGCCAAAAGTACAAGTAGCCTCCACCAAACCAAAGCACCAACCACACTGGATACCACAGTTCAGAAAGCATCCAAAGAGGAAGACGCCTGAAGTGATCTCTACAGTGCCAAATGCTTTTCTAAAATGGACTCCAATAAGGAGGATTACATCTGTTCGAGACCGACCCAATGGATACCTCCACCAAAGCCGGCATCAACATCTGCAAATAACATCGAAAGCCTCGACGAGCGACAACCATGTGCTCCTTGCAAAACCTTGTCTTTTGCACCATTCAGGTCATGCATTTCCAAAGTATGCATTAATATAGGGCCACATTACATGGCCATGCATAGACACAATTGAGAGTCCCATGCACGAGAGCACAATGACACATGTAAACCATTTTTTGATACTAAACTTTATATTCTTATTTTGTGACATTGTTCCAAAAAAAAAAAAGAGAGAGAAAGAACTTGTTCCCATGTTTCGCTCATGGAACATGAATGAGTCATGCATGAAACCATCGATTACTGGGCATTTATCAGTTTGGATAGAAGTGTGTCTCGGCTAGCAGATGATATAATTGCTGCCTTCTCTGGTAGATGTCCAGAACTTGGCATGAACATGGCATCCACAACTATGGTTCCCCCTTACCATGGTAGGAGTGAAGAGCTTAAAGGTCCGCAACTTGAGAGATGCTTAACTACCATATGTATGAGAGCATCCAAGGAGATATCTACAAAGGGTAGTTTTGGTACACTGCAAATTCTTGTATGTATACTGGATGAGAAGACTCCTGCTTATGGTGAGCTAACGAGAAGATGTGAAACTAAGCTTGGTGTAGTTACCCAATGTCGTTTGTCAAGGAAAATAAAGAAATTCAATTCTTAGTATTTGGCAAACGTTGCTTTGAAGAGAGCAGATAGGACCAGACACTCAAAGAATTTCATCAGTGGATCCTCAACACAGACATTCATCAACAATGTCCATCACTAATGCCGGGAGTACAACAGGACGAGATAAACATCGATCGATGCTTCACCATGGTGAGTATCCTTTACTTTGGAAACATCATAGCCATGATAGCTTAGGAAACCTCTTTGTTGGCATACCCTTGAGCACTTAGCTCAAGAACCCCAATTTCTGCGCCATACTTCTTTTGATGCATTTTCCAAGTAAGCATGCATAGGGCTACATTACAAGGCCGTGCACAAGGCACATATTTTCCTCAACCCATGCATGAACACACTTACCCATCATCCATTATGTACTTGGATTGATTACTATGAACATTAAGAAGATCTAGAGGCCATCAATGGCGACTCACAACGACACACTCATGCTGGAATCCAAGGAAGGATCGCATACCAAGGGACAACAACTTCCAAAGGATTTTAGTGACAAATGAAGAATCCGAAAACCAACCCTGCCACATTTGGAAGGTAGAGGGCTCTTGTTCCTATCGAACAGACACTACCTCTCAAAGCACTACATGGAACAACCATTACAACAAGGGTCTATCAAGGACGATAGACTCGAGAGGGGGGGGAGTGTTGAAGTTGAAGCTCAAGGACAAAGCACAGAAGCACATCAAAAAGGTGGACACACAAGAAGAAGGAGCAAGTAGGGAGCTCCAAGAAGTGTATGGCAAATTTTCAAAAGAAATCCCTATAAAAATAGTGATTTTCATCACTAAAAATCATTGTAAATACCATTTTCTAATTTTGTAACTCCATTGTTTAAGCTGAGGAGTCCTTGAGCTTGAGGATATTAGAAGTATCATCCTACCAAGTTTCATAATTTGTAGACTTCATTTGAGCCCTCAAATAAGCCCTGGAACCTAATGTTTAACTAGGTTGGACACTAGGCCTAGATAGGGCCAAAACTAGTCCAAAAACTATAAAAAGAGCTAGAGAGCTCATTTTTGAGGTTAGCTTGTTGGAGAATAGAGCTTTTGTAAGATAACTCTTTTGCAATCGAAGCTTTCCATTGTTCCTCTCTTTGATCTTGCCTTGTGTGCGTGTGTGTGTGCATGTTGGTGTGCTTTCACTCACACACTTGTGCCTTCACTTGCTCGTGGTCTTCATACCGGTCCTCACGTCTTCGCGGATTGTCAAGAGAAAGGAGATAAGGAAGAGACCTCTGACACTCTCTCGCATACAAAGAGAGGAGCACACATAAGTTGAGGCAAGGAGGTATGATCACCATGTTGTTCATCCATTACATAAAGAGAATATAGGAGAATGAACAACAATACAACTACTATAATATATAAAGGATAGCACATAGAGAAAACCCTAATGTCCACAAATGAGTGAGTTGGCAAGAAACAAATGTGCCATCACTCTTAGTAAATTAATTTGGTACAACTCACTAAAATTTTCTCTGATATATATCGACATAACCACTACATTTCAACGAGATGAAAAAGTGGTATGTGTCATCCTAGATCATCACTTGTTGAGCTTGATATCTTAAATTGCATGTGGCTATACATGTGTCTGCATAAGTATGTATGTTAGTAGATATCTAAGCATGTATGTATCTAACATGAATGCATGTGGCCACATAAATATATACACATGTATGTATGTGTTGAGCCTACATCGGTGCAAGGTTGGCAATGGGTGCGCATGTGGCCATTGGGTGTGTTGAGGTGAGTGTGTTGTACAGGAAGTGCACAAAGTATATGCTCACATTTGTTCATTGGTGGATTTTATCTAGAGGTTTTGGAAGTTCTAGGTGAACCTCCCTTATATACATGCATTTTGGAAATAGAAAATATCAAAAGTGCAAAGGGGATTCATAATATGGAAAAAAGTATAGATTTTGTCCCTATTGGGTGTGTGTAGAAGTGCGAGAGACACACAAGAAGCACACACAAGGAGCACAAACACAGCGAGACACACGGAGAAGACGATGGTTGGAATAGCTCTCTCTCTATTGATCGATGAACTGAACTAAAGTAAGAGCTGAATAATATCCCAAAGTACAAAGTACCACCACATATGAGAGTATCAAGTATGTGGTAACATGGGGAAAAAACCTCTAGCCACACTAGAGTAAAAAGTGCCCATGTATAGGGAAAAGGTTCACATCAAAGCTACTCGAGGAACACATAAGTGTAACAAACCCCCCTGGAGCGAATGATGTGAACACATAAGTGTAACAAACCCCCCTGGAGCGAATGATGTGAATACATACAGGGAGTGACAGATCAGCCCCCACAAGGTAACAAGCCTAAAGCTTTGCGAAAAGCTTCAAACTTTTCCCGTGGAAGAGCTTTGGTGAATATGTATGCCACATTATCTTGTGTAGGCACATATACCAAATCAATATCTCCTGCATGAAGGCGCTCTCTCACATAGTGATAATGCACCTCAATATGTTTGGTCCGTGCATGAAACACTGGGTTTTGTGCAACAGCCAAAGCACTCTGACTATCTGTGAGAATATGCGTAGCAGCATCAATCTCCATGCAAAGATCCATCAATAGGCGTCTCAGCCATATACACTCCACTATAGCTGTGAAAATTGCCCTGTACTCAGCTTCACAACTCTATGTCGCCATTGTAGGTTGCTTCTTACTCAACCAAGATATGCATGAATCTCCAAGGAAAAAGCAATTACCACTAGTGGACACGCGAGTATCATAACAACCAGCCCAATCACTATCTGTAAAAGCATGCAAGCATGGCTGAAAATCTCTGCCATAAAAGAGACCTAAGCTCAAAGTGTCTCGGATATATCTAAACACATGTTTCACTGCTTGCCAATGCTTAGTGCCAGGGCTATGCATGAATCGACTCAACTGGGAAACTGCATACTGTATATCCGGCCTTGTGTTGCATGCATATATAAGACATCCCACAGCTTGCTGATAAAGAGAAGTATCAAATGCATCACTGGAATCCTCAACTGAGAACTTGAATACTGTCTCAACTGGTGTGGAAACTGGCTTGCAATCCTCAAAGTCAAAACGCTGAAGTAGTTTTTCAACATACTTTGCTTGATGCATAACAATTCCCCCCTCAACGGATACAAACTGGATGCCAAGATAGTAGGTCAAAAAACCAAGATAAGTGACATCAAAAGTATGCTGCAATCAGCCATAAGAATGTCAAGTTTTGCATCACATGATCCAGTCAAGAGTATGTCATCGACATAAAGAACAACCACTATAAGATCAGCCCCATTTTTGCGTACATAGAGTGTGCTTTCAATCGGACTACATGTGAAGCCAAGAGCAATTAAGTGCTTATGTATTTTGTCATACCATGCACGTGGAGCTTGCTTGAGACCATACAAGGCTTTATGCAAGCGACAAACCATATGCTCTTTCCCTTTCATAGCAAATCCAGGAGGTTGCTTCACATAGACCTCTTCTTGCAAATCTCCATTCAAGAAGGCTATTTTTATGTCCAATTGATGCACTTTCCAACCTCGATGGGCAGCCAATGCAACCACGGTATGAATGGTAGTCATGCGTGAAGTAGGTGCAAAAGTTTCCTCATAGTCAATGCCATATTGTTGTGCATATCCTTTGGCAACCAATCTAGCTTTGTAGCGATCAATGCTACCATCAAATTTTCTCTTAATCTTGTAAACCCACTTTGTACCAATGTCATTCTTTCCTTTTGGCAATTCACATAACTCACAAGTACCATTCCTATGTATGGAATCCATTTCTTATTGCATAGCACTCATCCATTGTGGATCGTCACATGCATCTTCAAAAGGAAGTGGTTCTTCATTACATACTGTAGCAATAAGAGAATAATCCACAAAATTACTTGATGCATGGTGAGAGCTTGATATTGTTCTACCAAGTAAACGTGCACTCAATTTGCTATCCTGCAAAGTTTGTTTCAGCCACTTTGGCATAGATTGTACACTCTTGATAGACATGCGTTCATTATGTAAAACATCTTCAATATGTACATCATGCGTGGGCTGAATTTCATGCTCAGTTTCAGCCATATTTTGACGCGAATGTTCAGCCATATGTGGTTGGAAATTTCCAACAATTTTGATAATTTTTGGCCAAATTTTTTCAGCCATGTTTGCCTGGAAATTCTCTGCATTTTCGGCCCGATTTGGCTGGAATTTTTCAGCCCTTTGAACCTCAGTTGGCTAGTCTACATGGCCATAGTCAAGCGCACCATTTTGGAACAAAGGCATGAGTGTATCGAACACATCTTATGAGCTAACTGTTGGCAGTTTTTTTGCATTCAAGTAGAGGTAAAACTGAATTTTCAGCAAATGCCACATCTCGACTCACAATAATTGTGTTTGTCAATGGATGGTACAATTGATATCCCTTACTTTCAGCACTTTAACCAACAAATATACATTTCTTTGCCTTGTCATCAAGTTTGTGACGTTGTTGTGATGGCACAAGAGCATATGCCAAACAACCAAACACACGCATATGACTAACCATAGGCTTATGACCATTCCAAGCCTCATAAGGAGTGATGACTCTCAATGCTTTTGTAGGGCAGCGATTCAACACATAATTTGCACACATGACCGCTTCCATCCAAAACTTATGAGGAAGATGCTTTCCTTTAACCATACATCGTGCCATTTCAAGCAGAGTTCTATTTTTACGCTCGGCAACACCATTTTGTTGAGGTGTATATGGCACCGTACATTGGTGTGAAATACCTCTTTCACGAAGAAAAGCATTAAACTCATGTGACATGTATTCACCACCATGATCCGTGCGTAGAGTCAAAAGCTTTTGTGAAGAAAAATTTTCAGCCATAGCTAAAAATGCTTTGAAGCAAGAAAATACCTCATTCTTTGCTTTCATAGGATACACCCATGATTGGCGAGTTGCATCATCAATGAAGGTAACAAAATATACATGCTTCCCAAAAGATGGAGTCTTGACGGGACCACATACATCACTGTGAACAAGCTGCAATTTTCTTGTAGTGTGTGTATGACTATCTTTTGGAAAAGAACCACGATGCATTTTTCCAAGAATGCAACTGTTGAAGCTCAAGATCAAGGACAAAGAATGGAAGTGCATCAAGAAAGTGGACACACAAGAAGAAGGAGCAAGTAGGGAGCTCCAAGAAGCACCTGTCAAATTTTCAGAAGAAATCCCTACAAAAATAGTGATTTTTATCACTAAAAACCATTGTAAATACCATTTTCCATTTTTGTAACTCCATTTTGTTCAAGTCGAGGAGTCCTCGAGCTTGAGGAGTATTAGAACTACCATCCTACCAATTTCCATAATTTTTAGACTCCGTTTGAGCCCCCAAATAAGCCCTGGAACCTATTTTTTAACTAGGCCGGACACTAGGTCTGGACAGGGCCAAAACCACTTAAAAACTATAAAAAGGGATGGAGAGCTCATTTTTGAGGTTAGCTTGTTGTAGATTTCAGCTTTGTAAGAGAGCTCTTGTATAATCGAAGATCTTCCATCGTTCCACTCCTTGCTCTTACTTTGTGCGCGTGTGTGTGTATACTTGTGTGCTTTCACTCACGCACTTGTGCCATCACTTGCTCACGGTCTTCATACAGGTCCTCACGTCTCCACGGATTGACATTTATGAGGTGTATCTCCTCATGTTGGTACTCACCATTGTGCTAGAGTGACACCAAATTTGGCGCCGTTGCCGGGGAGAGAGCTTGGAGGACGAGCGTGTGACGGTAAGACGTAGAGTAGCGACATTGGAAGGTAAAAAATCACAATTTCTAGTTCAGTTTCAGAGTTTTTCTCCTTCTTCATCTTCGTCATCATCTCCATCTTCTTCCCTCTTCGTATTCTCTGATTTTTTCCATTTTTGCCACTACATTCACTCGTTTTTCACTCATGGCCGTGAGGAACAAGCTTAGGAGGAGCTGAGAACCAAAAACGCTGAAGAAAAACATTGAAAAACTCTCAAAAACACCAGAATCTGAGCGGTGGTATCGCGGCGTGAGAGGAACAGCGCCTGGTATCGCGAGCGTTGTATCGTGACTTTGGAGAGTGACTTTGCATCTACAGGCTGATAGAAGTGACAAGGAGGACATAAGGTACACAAATCGGCAAAAATTTTTGAATTTGGGTGTCAAAATCTCCAAGTATCGTGTCCGGTTGAGCTGTGGTATCGCGATACCAGAACTCCCGTGTATCGCGATACTTGTTGAGGTATCGTATCGTGCACTTTGTGGTATCGTATCGCGTGGTACAAGCAGTATCGTATCGCGGTTGGAGTGGTATCGTATCGTCCTAATCACTGGTATCGTATCGCCAACTAATCAAGTATCGTATCGTGCAAAATTAGAGATATCGTATCGTGACCACTTTCAATATCGTATCGTCTAAGAGAGCAGTATCGTATCGTGAGGTTGGTATCGCGATCGCAGTTATCCTAGTGGTATCGTATCGTCTAGGTGGTATCGTCTGAAGGGGTATCGTGTAAGACAAAGGTATCGTATCATGGAAAATCTGGTATCGTATCGCCTGTTCTGAGTTCCCAGAGAGATCCTGTTTCCCTGTTTTAAACCCCAGAACCCTGAACTTGCATAACTTTCTCATACGAAATCCGTTTGCTGTGATTTTGGTTTTGTTGGAAAGCTCATGGGGAGTACAACAAAAACATCGACTGGTTACGGTAAAATTAATACCAGGATTATTAGATAGGGTATTTTGAAGTTGACCCTCAAGGAAACTAGAAAACCAAGGAGTTCCAAAGGATTTTGAGCAATATAAGAGAACTTTGGGACTAGAAGCTAAGGCTTATGAACCTGAGATCTGGCAGACACTTAGGCAAGGATAGACAAAGCATTAGGTCATCTGAGGCTAGTGTCAACCATACATCCAAGTCTTGGGCTCAACAGCTTAGTGGTTATCCTTACACACGAAGTTCAGAAACTAGTGACTTGGAAATGTCTTTTAGCATGGAAAGACCCACACGTAGCTCAGGCACTGCCTATTTACAGACACCAGAAGGTCCCTATAAGACCCAATTGGAGTATATCAGGACCAACCAATTAGGTGCTCGCATCTATGAGGATGGTCTAAGACGATCAGTGGTTCAACTCAAGAATCCTGACCAACCCTTTGGACTTGAACACCCAGTGGTCAAGTTTGAAGAGGGTGCTTACATTGATAAGGAAGGAACCATGTATGTGGTTACCAACTTACCAGATAGGACAGATGAGTTTGGAAATATCATTCCTGAGAATGAGATAGGAGACCTAGAGAAAGGGGACCTAGGAGGAGAACCCAAGACCCCTAGAGGTAAGTCAGTCTTGACTAGAGTGATCACTCCAGAATGGATTCCTCAAGATAACAAAAGCATAGAACTATTCGTGAATAGAGAAACAGAGGAAGCCTTTTGGAGATTTAGGCCAGATCAACCCAGCCCAGTAGTCACCATCTATGAATTCAAGGACCCAGAGACACCAAGGAAAGCTGTGTATCTAGATCACACATCTCAGAAATTATTCTTGGTATCAGATCATGACAGACATGCTTACACTTGGCAAGGTGAATCAATTTTCCCTCCACCAAGATCTAATGTTTCCCAGGGCCTCCAAGGAGCCGGATCATCCAAGGCTCATGAAACCCAGAGGGAAAGAACTAGAGAGAGACCGGAGGTAAGCTTTGCAGACATTGTAGGCAGAGACAGATCAAGATATGGAACGGAAAGACCTGAAAGGGAGAGACATAGAGTTTATAGGCATCAAAGAGATGATCATGATTTCCCATTGCCTAGACCACGAGAACACTCAAGAACCCTTAGACCCTCTCAAGTGGTTAAGACAATGAAGAACTACTTTGATGGATTTGGAGATCCTTATGATCATGTGGTGGAGTTCAAACAAGTGTTAAGAGCTGAACAGGTTGAAGACTTATTCACCCAGTTCGAGGCATTTGGTTTGACTCTTAAGGGTACTGCCTTAGCTTGGTTTCAACCTCTAAACAGTCGCAACTATAGAGAGATAGGTCAGCTGCTAGAAGAATTCATTGTGGAATTTTCCAAAAGCGGTATCAGGCATAACACATCATCCTTGATCCACAGCTTCAAGCAGACACCCCAAGAAACAGTGCGACTCGCAGGAAGAAGGTTTGAACAGTACTTGGAAAGATGCCCTGTACCAGAATTACCCACATCAGCCAAACAGGTGGCACTGTTTTTAGATGGCCTATTGAGCACAAAATTAAGGTCATATGTATACTTGAAAGAGCCTAGATCCATAGAAGAGTGTGTACGAATATGCATTGACATAGAAGACAACTTGGGTGAGGATTTAGGACTATCCAAACTCTATAAGGACTCTGATAGTTCTACAAGTCATACCTCTAGAACCTCCACTGAGATAGATGAGATAGCTAAGCAAGTGGCCAAAAAGCTAGGAGTTCAAAATAGACAAATGCCAAGGGTCACTTCATTGAAGCGATGTTATACATGTGGAGGAGATCACATGGCTAATGTTTGTCCGTTGACGACTCAACCCCAAGGAAACCCTAATGCTCTATATTGCACCATTGAGAGGAAATATACAAATCATACGACCCAAGATTGTCCCTATAACAGGCAGGCTGTTAGACAAAATTATCAGCAACCTTACCAGCAGGGTAGGTATCAGAATCAGTACCAACAGCCATATTATAGGTCACAACAATATCAACCTCAATACTAGCAACAATATCAGGCACCATATAGGCCACAACCAGTCCTAGGAAACCAACCGCCAGCTCCTGCCAATGTGATCCCAGTTAAATATACGATGGCGGAGGAGAACCCTAATAGAGCATTGGTGCCACTAACCCCATTGGTCTCAGAAAATGATTCTCACGCTCATGGTTCAGACTACTTCCATGAAGATAGTCCACATGCTTATTATATAGAGTCACCTGAGCAAAGTGAGACTTCTCAGTGTCAATATGAGACACCACCTATGGAACAAAATTGGGAGCCAGAATACTCCAATGTCATGTATACGAATCCAAATCCTAGGCCCCAATTGAGACAAGTAAGACCACAAGGCCCTAGAGGACCATGCTTTAGATGTCAGGGCGACCATTTCATTCGTGAATGCCCCCACCAACCAGCTCTAGGACAAGGGCAAAACATTACAATACAGGGCTTTTGTCCTGAGTGTGGCAAGGAACATCTTCCTAGAGAGTGTCCGAGAAACCCCGCTAGTGCACCCAAGGTTACACCCATCAATGTGGTAGGCTTAGTGGCAAATTCAAGTTCAAGTAGTAGTAATGTGGCTCCTGTACAGGCAGTTACTAGGGCACAGGCTGCACAACAAGCAAAACCATCCGAGCAATCGGAGTCAAGTGAGTCAAGAGAACCTAGTAAGAGGAAACCAAGAACATGGAAGGATACCAGAGAGAAGGCTAATCGCAAGTGGAACAAAAAGCTATCCGAGCTAGAAGAAAGCCTAAGGGATACCAAAACAAAAATAGAAGACATTGCATCTCAAAGCCCCTCACATACCGAAGCTCCATCCACTCCACCTCATTCCACTCCACCTCATTCCACCCCACCACCCATTGTAAATAAACCACAACCAGGGTCTGTTCTTGCAGATCCAACCCCAGAAGGCTTGGACATGATGTTCAAGGCCTACCAAGCTCGTCTTCAAGAAGGGCCAACAGCTGCAAACCTAGACAAGAGTTACCCTAGAGCAGATTTAGAGATTGAACGGATGAAAATGTGCATGAAAATGGTGGAACAAGCTCAAGCTATACTTGAGACTAGTCAAAAGTTCAATCAGACAAACTCTGTCAAACCGGATTTGCATTTCCAGGGCTTACTAGAAAGATTAGAGCAGTTGGTAAACAAACCACAAGTTTCTTTACCTCCACAGGCTCAACCAGTTATTGAGAGAGGAAGCTCACCACCAATGCGAGCTTATGTTCCTAATTCCACGGATGTTGGAATACCTCCTTCAATTCAACAGTACTCCCAAGAGTTCTTGCGGGAAATACAAGAAGAGAAATGGGCCCAGGAGAAGGGTAACTCCCCTCCTATCCCTGAGATTGATGATCTTCATGATCAATTTCCCCAAGACATCCCGTCTATCTATGGAGATCAAACAGAGCAACAAGAGGATGAGAGATTAGATTTTGAATCTAATTCTTTACAAGAGTTACCTCATTTCACAGGCCCATGGGAACCTGAATCTCTCCAGATCAGAGCTCCCACAATATTGGTAAGAAATGAAGACTGAGTGATTCCAAGAAACACTGATGTTGTGAAGAACACTAAGGTTCAATGTCATCTCACTGTGGAAGAGCTTCTCAAAGCAAAACCTGAGCTCTGGAATCATGTGAAGGATCAGGTTCCAGAACATGAATCCAATATGCCAAAAGTAGGCTCTAAGCAAAAAGTTCCAGAGATACCCATTGACAAGATAGGAGACATGAGCGAAGGTGAAGAAGGTAACACTTATCTTCCGATCACCTATCAAGGTTACACAACCAAAGCAATTGTAGATTCGGGTGCTGGTGTTGCTATTGCGACCACCTCCTTGTGGAAGCCATGGGGCAAACCCACATTAAGACCAACAAGAATGAAGCTTCAAATGGCAGATGGTCATTTTGAAAGACATCTAGGATTGCTCGAAGGGATAACTCTAACCACTTGTGGTGTAGAGTTTGAACATACATTTGCTATATGTGACTTTGAAAAAAATAATGTCTACGAGATGATCATAGGAAGACCCTTCCTACGACAATTGCAAATAGTACAGGATTGGGGAGCCAACTCCTTGTACTTACAGCACTTAGGGGTCACCACCAAGGTCAATCTGAAGGATTACACCTTCAGAGATGTACCACCCCTATAGTGGAATCCTATCCACAAAGCAAAAGAAGATTCAATCTCTGTGCATTCTGGAAGTTCACCTGATCCATCCTGGCTGCATGAAGATACTCACTTGTGGATGTGCAAGGTCGCGGAGGAAGAGGAAAAGCGTCTAAAAGCAAGAGAAGAAGGAACTTCCCCAGGAGATAGACCAATAAAAGACCCAGCCTATACACCAATGATATTTCCAGATGAGGAATTTGAGCCTCATGGTTGGGGAGAAATCTTAGCTACCATGGACATTGCAATCAATGAAGAACAATGGACACCTCATTGTGATGAGGAGGGTTATGATATTTCAGTGTTCATGTGTCAGCCCCTGTTGGAAGAGTGTGATCCTAGTGAGTTCACAGAAGAAGAAGAGAATGACGATGATCTAGAATCCATTGTGATGGATACTTACTTTGACTCAGAGGAACACTATTTAGAAGACATAGGAGTGTTAACCCAAAAAGAAGAAGAACCCCTCACGAGTATTAAAACGATAAATTCAAAGGAAAAAAGTGAAGGAGGTCAAAAGAAAAAGAAAAGAAAAGCAGTGAAACAAGAAGAGGAAGAATCATTGTTTGAAGTACCAGAAAATTTCAGGAAATATGAAGTGGAAGACCGAAAAATTTTGGTACGGATGCCTAAGAGAGAGGCCATTATAGGAGAAGCATATGACAATAAAGAAAAGACCAAAAAAATTGTAGTGACCATTGAAGGGAACGAAGAACGATGTACGTACATAGGAGATGACCTAAGTGCAAAAGAAGAAGCAGAGCTTGTAGCTCTATTAAGGGAATATAGGGATGTGTTCGCATGGCACTATAGAGACTTGAAAGGAGTAGATCCAAAGATTTGCTCTCATACGATTCCGATGACCGCTGATGCCAAGCCCACCAAACAAAAGCCCTATACATATAATGACAATTATGCAGCCAAAATAAAGGAGGAAATTGACAGGCTGATTGAAGCTGGATTCATCTATGAGATTGAGCACACTGAATGGGTGTCCCCCATTGTGGTGGTGCCCAAGAAGAATGGGAAATTGCGAGTGTGCATTAACCTTAAAAAAGTTAATGCCGCTACAATCAGAGTTTCAGGTTACAACCAAGTAGCCATTGCCCCCGAAGATCAACACAAAACGTCCTTTGCCACAGAATGGGGAATCTTTGCATTTCGTGTGATGCCATTTGGGCTCACCAATGCACCTGCAACATTCCAAAGGCTCATGTGTCATGTCTTCAAAGAGTTCTTGCGAAAGAGCTTAGAAGTATATGTGGATGATTTATGCGCTCATTCCCAAGAAAGAAGTTACCACATCCCTGAGCTCAGACAAATCTTCAACAAGTGTAGAGATTATCGAGTGTGTCTGAACCCAGAGAAGTGTGTGTTCATGGTACGACAAGGTAAGATCTTAGGTCACATTGTTTCTAAGAATGGAATTTCAACAGATGAAGACAAGGTAAGAGCGATAGCAGAGTTGCCAAGACCAAGGAATGTTAAAGAGGTACAAGCCTTTATGGGCCATTGTGGATATTACCGTAGGTTTATCCACATGTATGCCATCATAGCTAAACCTCTTTATGGGTTGTTAACAAATTTTGAGTGGAACGAGGAATGCGAGAATTCCTTCAACGAGCTGAAAAGACGTTTGTGCACAGCACCAATATTGACTACTCCGGATTGGAGCAAACCCTTTCATGTCCATGTAGATGCCTCCAATCATGCAATAGGATTTGTGCTAGCACAACCCACAGGTGAAGGAAACCTAGATTTGCCGATAGCATATGCTAGTAGGCAATTAAATGCAGCTGAACGAAATTATACCACAACGGAGAGAGAAGGCTTAGGCATGGTATACGCTGTGAAAAAGTTTAGACACTATTTATTGGCCAATAAGTTCAAGTTTTTCACTGATCATCAAGCTTTACTATATTTGGTCAATAAACCTTGCAATACAGGCCGCTTGGTGAGATGGTTCCTCTTACTAATGGAATACGACTTTGAAGTTGTTGTCAGGAAAGGTAGAACCCATCTTAGGGCAGACCATCTTTCTCGTATCACTTTAGGAGAGCCACCACAAGGAGTGTCTGATGAATTGCCCGATGCTTATCTGTTCAATTTAGAAGTTGTTCCTAAATGGGCAAATAAGTTGGTACTAGTCCTAACCTTTGGGCTTGCAAATAAAAATGTGAAAACAAGCAAAGAGGAAATTGTAAAATCACAAAAGTATCAAATATTGGCCGGAAGTATGTACAAGCAAGATACCGAGGGCGTATTAGCTTGTTGTGTCGAGGACGATGAACATACTAGTTGGTTGCAACAAGCCCATGAGGGATTGCTAGGAAATCACTACTCTAAACAATGAACATTGCAGAATCTAAAACGTTTAGGAGTGTATTGGCCTAGCATGGACAAAGAAATACAAGAGTGGATCCAGAATTGTCCAGCGTGCCAGAAGAGACCCCCAGTGGAGCATGCCACTCTTTATCACGTGTCATTAATCCCAGATTGGAGTGCTCCATTGGTTGGGTTCATGAGATCGGGAACATTACCCAATCAGGCTAGTCTTGCAAGAAAACGGAGCATGGAGCAAGAGGCTCAAGACTATGCCTTAGTAGGAGACAACCTATATCGAAGAGGCAAGGATGGTTACCTAAGACTGTGCGTTCATGAATCAGACTATTTGAAAGTCTTAGAAACTGCACACAGCGGTGCTGCAGGTGGACACTTTGGGCCTGACAGAGTAATTAAGACCATTCTATTCTCAGGACTTTGGTGGCCCACTCTTCATATGGATGCACATACTTATGTGAAGAAATGTGACACATGCCAACGTGCCCAATATCCGATAAGAAAAGACGAGATGCCTTTAAGGCCAATGATGGGAGGACGTGCATTTTCAAAGTGGGGTATAGACTTTGTAGGTCCCATCAACCCCCCAGCTAGAAACTCCCATGCAGAATACATTATTGTAGCCACAGATTACCTTACAAAGTGGGTGGAAGTAAAAGCCACGACAAAGAATGATGCTCAAACGACAGCTTAGTTCTTATTCGAAAATGTGTTCACTAGATATGGGTTACCAATAAAGTTGGTTAGTGATAGAGGTACGCACTTCTTGAATGAGGTCATTGAAAATCTCCTTCAAGAATTCATGGTGATACATAAGAAGTCTACCCCCTATCACCCACAAGCTAACGGACAGGCCGAGAGCACGAATAAGATCCTATGTAACGTATTGACGAAACTTGTAAATAATAAACGCTCTGATTGGGACAAACAACTTCATCATGCTGTTTGGGCATACCGAGTTGCCTACAAAACGGTACTCAATGCTACCCCATTTGAGATGGTCTTTGGATAGAATGCCGTGCTACCATTGGACTTCCTAATCCCAGCCTTGAAAGTAGCACAAGAGCATGAGTGGAATGGACATGAGTTATCTTCCAGGATCTTTGATCTAGAACGCTTATGTGAGACGAGGCTACGGGCAGCAGCAGGCATTTATGCTGCAAAGAAAAGGCAAAAGGCATACTTTGATGCCCATGTAAAGGATAAAGGATTGAAAGAAGGAGATCTAGTGCTGGTTTATACGCTAAAGCAACATGCCCGCAAATTGGAGAAACGAGGATATGGACCCATGATCATTAATAGACTCTCCACTAGTGGTGCAGTTCAATTGGCCACTTTAGAAGGTAATATCTTACCGAACTATATAAGTGGTTGTCGAGTCAAGTTATATCAAGAACCTCTTACAGAGGAAATGCTCATGAGACTCAACACTGCTAAGAAGCGAAAAGAAGAGGAGTTAAGGGTTAGAGAAGAAGCACAAGCAGAGGCTAGAGAGCGCATCAGAAGAAATAAGCTACGGCGGCTAGGCCTAGATGTCAACACAAAAGCTCCAAAATATCACATGGACATGTGCCAAAAATCGGGCATAACTACTTCTCAAATAATTGATCGACGGCCCTTTGTGACTATAGAGGTAGGACAAGGAAAGAGTGTAAAGACTGTGAGAGCATTAGTTGACTCCGGTGCAGCAACTAGTGCAGTTCGACTTTCATACTGCCAGGACCTGCAATCGAACATCAAGCCCATAGAAGCCTATCTCATAGGTTTAGGAGGCGTGGAAACCCCCTGTTTGGGCGAGGTGGAACTTCCCATCTACCTTCAAGATGTTCCAATAAAAGTCAAAATGCTAGTGTGTCATGATGAGGACCTCACAGAGCCACTGGTCTTGGGTCAAGATTGGATTTACGACCATGCTGTCAACTTGAACCTAAGAAGTCAACTTCTTTATGTTTGGGCACATGAACAATGCATTACATTAGAATTGGAGAATTGCATGGCCACTGACCAAGACACCACACGCTCTCTTCTTTCCTCTAAGGCTAATCTTCTCGAACAAGATGTTGTAAATGTCAAAAGATCTATGATCCACACAGACACAATCATGGAAGGACAGTCGCAAAGGCAAGAAGAACCTTCTTCTTTTTCAAAGAGTAAAGCATCCACATTAGTCCAACCTCAAAAGCAAACAAAACAGTGCAAGATAGCCAGTCTATCAAATAGACAAAGAGCCTTCAAGAAGAAAGAAGTTATGGTCATGAAGCAGATCTGGGTAAAGAAAGGAGTGCAACCATCGATGTTGCCTCAAAGATTCCCACCCAACCAGATCGACCATGAAAAAAGAAGGACCAAGCACCTACGACAGGCTCAAGCACGACGAATCCAACAAATTTGGGTACCGAAGCTATCAAAGAAGGTCAACCACAATCATGTACAAATTTGGGTGCCTAAAAAATTAGCTACAGCTCAACACGGGCAATTACAGATGTGGGTACCCAAGAAGCTCTTACATACACAACGGCCTATGCTCCCCACCAGGCAAAAGGTCTCAACAAAGAAGCCAAGGAAAGCAAAGGGTAGGAACAAAACACAAAGAACAAACGAAGATAAACTCAACCCTTTTGTAAAAGAAAGCAGGCAATCATCAAGGATATGGGTTTGGAAGCCAAAAGCACCAACAACATCCACAGAACCAAAAGGCCAACCACACGGGTTACCAAAGTTTGGAAAGCATCCAAAGATGAAGTGGCCTGAGGTGATCTCTACAGTACCAAACCCTATTCCAAAATGGGTTCCAATCCAGAGGATTACATCATTTCGAGATCCAATAGACACCTCCAATCAAAGAATTCAGCAAGTATGCAAGTAACATCAAAAGCCTCGACCAGCAGCAACCATGTGCCTTTGGCATAACCCAGTCGTTTGCACCATTCAGGTCATGCATTTCCAAAGTATGCATCAATATAGGGCCACCTTACATGGCCGTGCATAGACACAATTGAGAAATCCCAGGCACATGAGACACAATTTTCACATGCAAAATATGTTATTGATACTAACCTCTTTCTTCTTGTTTGATGCCATCGCGTTCAAAAAAAAAAAAAAAAAGGGGCAAAGAAGGGACTGTGCTTGAAAATGCTCATCAGCGAACTTTCAGCAAGGACATCCATCAACAAAGAGGACAAGCCGATGGTCAAACACCATGATGGAACTACAACACGAAGAGATGAAGATCAACGGACCCTTCACCATGGTAAGACGTGTATGCTTCAACAACACTATAACCATGATCGATTAGGAAACCTCTTCGTCAGCATACCCTTGAGCACTTAGCTCAAGACCCAATCTCTTGCACCATACTTCTTGCCATGCATTTTCCAAGTACGCATACGTAGGGCCACATTACAAGGCCATGCACAAGGCACATATTTTGTTCAACCCATGCACGAATGCACTTACCATCATCCATTATGGGTTACAAGTACTTGGCATGAAAACTATGAAAGCCATCTTTGGAAGAATCAGAGGACATCACGGTGACCACTACAAGAGCAAGGAAGCCATCCACCATCGAGAGTTGCTCATAATCACCATTGACCATCTCCTTTGAGCAACTAGCCATTTTGGACAGCTCACAAATGCACTATGAAGAGGGAATACAAGGCAGAAGTACGTACAAAGGGACTACAAACTGCAAGAGCTAACAGTGGCAAAGTGAAGAACCAGACAAACGACCAGGCTACATTGGGAAGATGGATCGCCCCTGTTGGACGCAAAGGACGCTACCTCTCAACGTACTACATGGAACGACCACTACAACAAGGGTCTGTCAGGGACGACAGACTCAAGAGGGGGGGGGAGTGTTGAAGCTCAAGATCAAGGACAAAGAATGGAAGTGCATCAAGGAAGTGGACACACAAGAAGAAGGAGCAAGTAGGGAGCTCCAAGAAGCACCTGTCAAATTTTCAGAAGAAATCCCTACAAAAATAGTGATTTTTATCACTAAAAACCATTGTAAATACCATTTTCCATTTTTGTAACTCCATTTTGTTCAAGTCGAGGAGTCCTCGAGCTTGAGGAGTATTAGAACTACCATCCTACCAATTTCCATAATTTTTAGACTCCGTTTGAGCCCCCAAATAAGCCCTGGAACCTATTTTTTAACTAGGCCGGACACTAGGTCTGGACAGGGCCAAAACCACTCAAAAACTATAAAAAGGGCTGGAGAGCTCATTTTTGAGGTTAGCTTGTTGTAGATTTCAGCTTTGTAAGAGAGCTCTTGTATAATCGAAGATCTTCCATCGTTCCACTCCTTGCTCTTACTTTGTGCGCGTGTGTGTGTATGTGTGTGTATACTTGTGTGCTTTCACTCACGCACTTGTGCCATCACTTGCTCACGGTCTTCATACCGGTCCTCACGTCTCCACGGATTGACATTTATGAGGTGTATCTCCTCACGTTGGTACTCACCATTGTGCTAGAGTGACAGCAACCTTCACATGCATGCTTTTCAATGGACTCAAGTGTAGGCAAGCCAATAACCATGTCCTTTTTTTGCAAGTAGAGCAAACTATTGAAGTTTAAATGACCAAAACGAGCATGCCAAAGCTCCATTTCAGCCATGGAAGAAGTATGAGCAACTAAGGCATTCGAGGCAGCCCTCTTGTATGTATCCATGTGATACAAACCATTACATAATGTACCAGACATCACAATAACATCGCCATTGCTGAAATCATGAACCATACACTTATCATCAACAAAGTGTACATGAAGTCCAACTTTGGCAATCAACAGAACTGAAATTAAGTTCTTCTTGATACCGGGCACATACAATGCATTTTTCAAGAGAATCACACCTCCATTTGCAGCGGTAAGCTCAATTTCTCCTACTCCAATGATAGGATACGAGGCATTGTTTGCACACACCACATGTCCTCCTTTAGGTGCATCTTTCAAAGAGGCAAAAAATCTTTTGCATGATGTTATGTGCTTTGAAGCACCACTATCAAAGAACCAATCAGAATCAGCCTCACTCACAACCATACATTTAGAATGTAAAGAAGCATCATAATGACATGTAACAACACATGCCCAAAAATCTTGTGCCATGTTAGCTTCATCATTCTTTGCATTTGCTGAATTTTCAGCAATAGACATGCCCAATTCCTTCTTCTTTTCATTGCGTTTAGCAAGCTTTCTACACTCATCAATAGTATGACCAGCCTTCCGGCAATATTTGCATCTCTTCTTCTTTTGCAAATCACCATCATTAGAGGAATGAGTGGAAGAGGAAGCTTGAGGCTTTGGTTTTGAGAAACCCAAAGCTGAACCATACTTGCTTTTCCCCTTTTGTGAGATAGCAAGTGCTTGCGTTCCCTCAATCAAACCACTCCTATTCACTCTAGATTGCTCTTCTTACAAAAGAAGACAAACAACCTCATCAAATGCATACATATTAGGATTTCCTTTTGCAACCAAACAGAGTGTAGTAGCAAAGCTTTGAAACGATTCTGGTAATCCTTTCAACAATGTAGAAATGAGTGATGCATCCGAAATGATCTCATCTATGTTTGCCAATTGCTCTTTCAAGTCCTTGATGCATGTCACATACACATCCATTGACTCATTTTCAGCCATACATACATCCTCAAGTTGCTTCCTCAAGTATGCAACACGTGCTTCATTATGCACGACATACAAAGAAGCAAGAGTGTCCCATGCCTGTCTCGATGTAGAACATGACCGAATGTGTGGAACTATATGACGATTCACTGAAAGCGCAATCAAAGCATGAGCTTGAGCATCTTTTCCATCCCATCTAAGCTGCTCCTGTGTAGGTGGAGAAGGAGAAACCACTGTACTCGAAGAAGAAGCTCCATCTGTGACAGTAGACTGTGAAGTAGAAGCACCTGCCGATCTTCGATCTACATCTGCCACTATGTTCCAAAGCTGTTTTGCAACAAGAACATGTTTCATCATGTTAAAAGAGATCAAAAGGAGAAATCTTCAAATTTATTTTAAGTAATGGTGGGCTGGTAAGGCAGAAAGACCTTCCAAAGAGATGTGCAATATTCTCAAAAGAAAACAAATTAGAGAGGAGATCCCGCTCCTACTTGACAAGGATGGGGCAGAATGTAAAACAATGGAAGAAAACATTGGCATTATAGAAGCACATTTCATGAGTCTCTTGGGTAGTGCTAGTCCCCTCTCCCCCCATAGGCGGGACTGCATGGCCACCATCTCTCGGACTTCCCTGCATAGAATCACATGCAATTTGAGCACTCTACTTGATGCCTCCATTTCTGAACAAGAGATCCTGGAAGTTATCGATTCGCTACCGAACGGTAAGAGCCCGAGGCCTGATGGGCTCACTAATGAGTTCTTTAAATCATTCAAATACGTGGTGACCAGCCCCTTGCGTTTGGCTTGGCTTGAGGCACTCAAGTTTGGTGCCCTTCCCAATTGTCTCAACAACGGCATCATCAAACTTATACATAAAAAAGGGGAAAGGAACAAAATTGAGAACTGGAGACCTATCACAACGCTTCAAAATGGATATAAGATTCTTGCTAATGTCATTGCCAATAGGATATCTTGTCATTTAGACCAGTAGCTCAGCAAAGACCAAAAGGGATTCATTAAGGGAAGGTCAATATTGGAAGCCATCATTGATATCTGGGAAGGTCTGGACTACGCTGAAGAAACGAATCAGGACATTGTCTTTCTCAAGATCGACTTTGACAAAGCCTATGACATATTGGAATGGGACTATATTTTACAATCACTAAAAGACCTCGGGTGTAGTCAGAGATTCCTCAAGATGATCTCCACTCTCCTAGGTAATGCTTTGACCAAATTCAATGTCAACAGACAACTTTCAAAGGCAATCAAACTGAAACGATCCATCAGGCAAGGTTGCCCATTGGCCCCGCTGCTCTTTGCCATCAGCACTGAAGGACTGAGCCGACTTGTGGATCAACAGATGGAGCTTGGTCACATAAGAGGCATCACTTTGCCACATAATTCTGGGCAAATGACCATGAGGCTTTTTGCAGATGACACAAATGCCTTTGTTCATAATGATGATACCAGCTTGGAAACCTTTTGGTGGTGCCTCGACACGTTTTGTGAAGCCTCTGGATTGAGAATTAATCATCCCAAGACTGCATTCAGGGCTATTAAAGGGAATCAACCCAATCTCCTCACTGTGCAAGGATGCCAAATCATTCAATCAGGTCAGGTCATTCATATTCTTGGTATCCCCTTGGGATTCGGTGTTACTCTAGAACAAAGGTGGGCTTGGGTCCTCGCTAGACTTAATACTAAACTTAACTACTAGAGGGGCTTGCAAATTAATCTTGCTAGACGGGCCATGGTGATCAACACATTCCTCATATCCTCAATCATATACTTTCTCTCTTGCTAGAGACCGAAGAATCAAGATTTAGCCAAATTAGAAAGTACTTGTAGGAACTTTCTTTGGACCAGGGACCATAACAGGAGGGGGGTGCCTAAGACCAAATGGTCCATATGCACTAGCCGAAAGGAGAATGGAGGTCTGGGTATTATGGACATTGGCAGCATGGCCAATAAACTTGCGGCCAAATGGATGATTAAGGTGTGGTGCAATAGAGATTCCTCCTGGGCCACATTAATTTTCAGAAACACAAATGAAATTACTTTGGTAGGCTACCCTGGATGGAAAAACCTTGACATCCTCACCCTCCTATTCTCTTTGATTCTAGTCTCACCCAAAGGATCGATCCTGGCTAGTTCTTTGTGGATGAGTTGGAACACATTCAAACTACACATCAGAATCTGGAAGTGGGCTGCAAGTATAAGACAAAACGACTCTATTTGGTTCCCGATCCAAGGCATGAGAAATGTGGAGCCTTGGAATGTCTCGAGTGCCAAGAGACTCTGGAATAAGGGATTCAAACAATGGAAGCACCTCTGGAAATAGGACAGGAATAGATGGGTGGACTTTGAGGACCTTGACCCTACTAATGTGGCCACATACGAGGAATGGAATGTTTTATTGAGCAGACGCCACGCTTGGGACCGATCTAAAATCCGACTTCTTATGGGATAGGACTCTCCGAACCCAATGGGCCTTAAATGGTATAACGGTAATCACCTCTCCAAGCTTCCATATGTCGAAGCTTGCACTGACATTCACATCAGTCTCAACAAGAAATGGTGTCTCAACTGGACGTGACTTCGATGGGATATGAAATTTATGTCTATCTGGAATCCTCTCATTGAAAACAAAAAGTCGGTCCTCCTATGGCAAATCCTACACCGTGGAATATGGACCAATGCAAAAGCTAACAAGATCTGTGGGGTTCCGCCCTGGTGCAAGAGATTTTGCCATAGCAAAGAGGATCTTGGTCACCTGTTCTTTGCTTGCCCTAAATCCCTTTGGTTATGGAGGGTCCTTGGTCGTTCTTTGGGACTCCAAGAACAAATCAATTGGAAGCAAGCCCTCATTGGTGAAGCGATCGGTTGCTCTGCGGCATTGTGGAATGCGATTAGGGGAGAGATCCTTTGGAAGATTTGGCGAGAAAGATGTGCTCAAAACTTTGGCAATACCCCCAAGGAGTGGTCGATCGAGAAGTCCCTTTTCCTTCTTGGCAAAAGAATTGCTAATTGTAAGAAAACTCCCCCCTTCAGACATCACAAAGAGCTACAGTATGTCAACAATAAGCTTAAAACCAAGTGGGCTCCACACAATGGGGATGCGAGGTTTATCAACCTCCTCTATAACTCCATGTGAGCCTTGCATGTAAGCCTTGCAAGGCCTTACCCAAAGGCTATGGTAGATCATTGAAATGAAAGTGAGTCATTAGAAATATATTAGTTGGAAGCCAGCTCTACTGGGAGAAGCGAGTGGTCGTGTTGTGACTCTCCAGAACGCTCAAAACCCTGGTCGTTTGAGTATTCATTGTTCCTCCTTGGCAAAAGGATTGCTAATTGTAAGAAACCCCCCTTTTCTTTTTAGGAGTAATCAAGTTTTCTGTTTGTTCAAGAACACACTTCACCCATGTGGGCCTTGCATGAGGGTGATGAGTGGGCGATCAACCCCATTCTTGTAAAGCCACCTACACTCTGTAAAAGCTTCCCCCGCTCTGTGGGATTTGGGGGATCTTGTGGGCACTAGTCCCCTTCTTTGTATTTTTCCTTTATTTAAGTCAAGTCCGGGAGAGTAGGCTAAGGCCGAACTTCCTTTATTTAAAAAAAAAACAAAAAATTCATAATTATGTACGAAGTCCAAAAGATTGTCGTAGATGTAGCCTTTGTGGTTCAAAAGTTGTCTTTGTGCCTTCCCAATTTGACAAGCATCACATCTATTGGTCGTGTGTTGCTTTCATATGTTTGGCAGCCCTAGAACACTTTGATTCCTACATATATCTTTCAAGGTTCTTCCATTCACATGAGCAAGTCTCTTATGCCACACTTCAAACTCACTTAGGGGTTGAGACCCAAAGTTAAATAAAGCTATGTTCATGGTTTCTCCTACTTCAAAAGTAAAGAATCTACCATGCCTCTCACCTCTGGCTATTTTCTTGGAGCCTTGGCATGGGTCTTCCACAAAATCTCCAAGTTGGGTGAACCTAACTTGCAAGCCTTTTTCAACTATTTGGCCTACACTTATTAGGTTTTTAGTGATAATGGGTACATAGATAACCTTACTCAAAATATTGGTTTTGCCATTGGAAGCTTTGACATTACCAATCTTCTCCACATTGTGTTTAGTATCATCCCTTGTTTGTACTTCCTCCTTATTCTTTGGACTTTCCAAGTTAGATAGAAGAGCAACATTACTTGCAACATGGTTTGAACAACAAGAATATATATATTATAGGTTTTCATTTTCTTTACCTTCTATGTGACTCAGATTCATTAGAAGCAATGAATCTTCATGAGATTGGTCTTTTGAGTAGTTGTTGAAGTCTCTTCTATTGTGACTTCTATTGTTGTTGAATTTGTGTCCACCGCTGCCTATAGTGTTGCAAAATCCACCTCTATCAGTTCCTTACTAAGTCCTTCCATTGAACCAATAGTTTTGAGTGACGTGTTTGGTCTTGTTGCAGATGGAACAAGATTGAACATCCTATCCTTTTGATTTGTCATGATTTTCTCCTTTCTTCTTCCCTTTCAACTTGCTCTTGCCTATATAGTTGGCTTGCAAAATCTCCTCATCATAATCTTCCTCCTTCTTGCCTTTGTGCTTTTTGTCTTTCTTGTTTGTATAAGGAGCACTTGTTGACTTCCCTTGATAAGAATTATCTTTTTTTTTTAATATAAAGGAAGTTCGGCAATAGCCTACTCTCCCGGACTTGAATTAAATTAAGAAACAAAGGTACAATAGAAGGGGACTAGTGCCCACGGGACCCCCCGAATCCCACAAAGCAGGGGAAGCTAGGTTGATTCCTAGGTTGCTTTACAAAGAAGGTTGATCACCCTCTCGTCGCCCTCATGCGGGACCCACTTGGGTTTGAGCTTGTTGTTGATCAAAAGGAGGACTTGGTGGTGCCTGAAGGGGGGGGACTTCTTACTGTTGACAATCCTTTTGCCAAGGAGGAAAAGCGATTTTTCAATCGACCACTCCCTGGGGGGGTCGCCGAAGTTGAGAGCACACCGCTCCCGCCAAATTTTCCACAGGACTTCCCCTCTGATTGCGTTCCAGAGAGCCGCAGAACATCCTATCGCTTCTCCCAAAAGGACTTGTTTCCAACTAAGCTGTTTCTGAATTCTGATTTTCAGTCCAATCGTCTGCCAGATTCTGTAGGAGTTGGGGCAAGTAAGGAAGATGTGTGGGACATCTTCGATAGCACGGTGGCAGCGCTTACACCACGGAGGGATCCCACAAATTTTGCTTGCTTTATGGTTAGTCCAAATTCCTCGATGAAGAATTTGCCATAAGAGGACAGACTTCTTAATCTCTATAAGTGGGTGCCAGATACCCATGAATTTCATGTCCCACCGAAGCCGCGTCCAAGACAGGCACCACTTCTTGTTGAGGCTGATCTGGATGTCAGTCGTTTCTTTGATGTTCGGGATTTTGAGTAGGCTATTTCCATTGTGCCATTTGAGACCACGCGCGTTCGGAGTATCATGTCCCATTAGAAGGCGAGTTTTGTGACGCTCCCAAGCGAGGCATCTGCTTTGCAGGGTGTTCCATTCTTTGTAGGAGATGTTTATGCGGGGGTCGATATCCTCGTAGTTGATCCAGTTGTTGGTGTCTTGTTTCCAGAGGTGTTTCCATTTTTTGAATCCTTTGTTCCATAACTTCTTGGCATTTTGAATGTTCCACGACTCCACCCTCCGGATGCCATGTATCGGAAACCAGATAGAGTCGTTTTGTCTGATTCCAGCCGCCCACTTCCAGTCTTCACTAATTCTTGTGAAGCTTTTGACTTTGTTCCAGCCCTTCCAAAGGGAGCACACGAGATTGGAGCCTTTCGGGAAGACGGGGATCGGGGAGAATAGCAGGGTCATGATGTCTAGATTCTTCCAGTTCGGGTGCCCCGTGAGGGCCAACTCATGCTTGTTTCTGAAAATCAGCTTGGCCCACGAGGCCTCCCTATTGCACCAAGCCTTGATCATCCATTTGGCTGCCAGTTTGTTGGCCATACACCCAATGTCTAGGATACCCAGCCCCCCGCTATCTCTAGGGCTGGTGCAGATGGCCCATTTGATTTTTGGCACCCCCCTTCTGTTATGATCACCCGTCCAAAGAAAGTTTCTACAAATACTATTCAGTTTGGACAGGCCTTGCTCGTTCGGTCTCCAGCATGAGAGGAAATAGATGGTAGAAGAGAGGAGGAACGTGTTGATAACCATCGCGCGTCCAGCAAGATTGATTTGCATACCTCTCCAATAGTTGAGCTTGTTTTCCAGTTTGGCCATCACCCAACTCCATCGCTGCTCCATAGAGACACCAAACCCCAAGGGGATTCCAAGAAGGTGAAAGATTTGGCCCTGCGGAATGATTTGACAGCCATGATCAGTGAGAAGGCCAGGGTGATGGCCCACTATAGCCCTGAAGGCGGTCTTAGAGTGGTTGATTTTGGATCCAGAGGCATCACAGAAGGTAGCAAGACACCTCCAGAAAGTCTCTAGGCTCGTATTATCATTGTGAACGAACGCGTTCATATCATCGGCAAAAAGTCTCATGATGATTTGTCCGTGGTCGTGAGGCAGCCGGAGGCCTTTGATACTGCCAGCCTCCACATGATGTGTCACCAGTCTGCTCAGCCCCTCAGTGGCGACGGCAAAGAGAAGGGGGGCCAGAGGGCACCCTTGTCTAATAGACCTTTTAAGGTGAATTGTCTTCGAAAGTTTGCCGTTAACGTTAATTTGGGTCGTTGCGTTTCCGAGGAGGGTCGCGATCATCTTGGTGAATTTCTGACTACATCCGAGATCTAGGAGCGACTGCAGAATATAGTCCCATTCTAGCCTGTCGTAGGCTTTGTCAAAATCGATCTTGAGGAAGACGACATCTTGGTTAGACTCATTTGCAGATAAGAATTATCTTCCTTCATATTGTTTTTGGCCTCTTGATTGAAGAGTTGTCCAAGGAATTTGTTGAAATTAGAAGTTTGTACATCCATGATAAGATCATAGGTTGTAGTGAAGGATTTCCATTGCTTATTAGTCCTAAATCCACTGAGAATTTTCCTCATGATGGCCTCTTCTTCGATCAGCTATTTTTTTATGCTAGTTGAGCTACAAACTCCTTGACATTGGTGAAACATTCTGTAATAGTTTGCTTTGGTGTCTTCTTCATTTGGTTAAACTCATTTTATAGATGGTTCTTCCTAGCTTTGGTGCTAGCAAAGAACAAGCTTTCAAGTGCATCCCAAGTCTCTTGACATGTTTTGCATCCTCTTATATGTGGTATCAAGAAATTATAGATAGATTTTAAAATGTATGACCTATCTTAAGCATCTCTTGCACACCAAAGTGTGAGCTTCTCTGTTGTGTAAGTCCCCCTTTGGATGTTGGAGTAGGCATAGCTTCATCAACTACTACAATTCCATAGAGATTTATACCTTGCAAATAAGCTTCCATTTTGATTTTCCAAACAACAGAGTTGTTCTTATCAATCTTCTCAATCATTGAGGGAAAGCCATCACCATCTTGATGTAGCTCTGATACCATTGAGAATTTGGAGAAGCTTTAAAGTAGTAGAAAATTGAGGTTCCAAGTGTTGAAGTTTGGTCTAGCTAACAAGCACAAGACCAACCCTTGCACTCTTGGAGAGTCAAATAAACCTATAGGCTTATCATAAGTGAAATAAAGTCTAGTGTGTACTTTGGATCATCAATAAGAAATGACTGATGCAAAATAGATAAGTTTGCATAATGACTAGTCAAAAAAACTTTCTAGTTTAATTATGCATGCGTGCATTGAATAGTACATGTATGCATTTAATTATGTGTGTATCTATGCACATGTTCATGTACATATGCACGTTAGATATGTGTATACTCATGTATGGATGCATTTATGTATATGCATTATATGGGTATCTATGTATGCATATCTATATGTACTTGTAAGTATATATGTATGTGTGTAGATGTGTATGCATGTCTGTGTCAAAGCCAGAAGAGAGATGAGAACTTTTGTAAGCTCTTGGATGCTTATGAGAATCTCTTGAATGCTTATGGGAAGGTCATAAAGAACCATGTCTACTTAAAAAAAACTTGGAAAACAATTTCTTGAGGGCACTTAAAAAATGTTATTTTTCTTTTTGACATTTACACCATTGTCCATTCCAACAAAAAGTACTCGAAAAATCATTGAAAGACTTTTGTCAATTTAATGCTTTCGACGTTTTTCACGAGAAGTTTAATTTTGTTATGATAATATGTCCCACCGCAAGTCACCCAATCTACAATAATGAATCTCCTAAAATTCTACCAAGTCCGATGCATGGTTTAATCTTTTTTCTTGATGTGATCTTCTCCAAGCTTGTGAGGCTTTGTGGCAAGAAAGAAAAGGGTTTCTAAGTCTTCACTTTTCTTTAAGCATATCTTGCACCTTTTCAAGTATATCTTGCACCTAGCAGGGGCAAAGTGAAAGATAACAGCTTTGCTGTTCGTCCATATTCCTCTATGAAAAATATTTTGAAGGGGATAAATTTTTTGGATTCAAGAAAAGGTGCCATAAACTTTGAACATTCCCCATCTCCCATATGACAAAAAGGATGCCATAAAAGACTAACTCGTTCCCCATCTCCCATATGGCAAAAATCCTTACCATGCTAAAAAGTACATATGACATACATAATTATGAACTTCATGTTGAAGTTACGTACATCTTACCTCTTCCTTTAAGTAGCATGGTAAAGAAAAAAATTACTTTATGATTATTAAAATTATCAATTTAATATTAGTCAAATGTCAAAACATTAAAAATCAATATTATTTCTTCATATTTAGTAAATGAGAAAAAAATTGAGAGATAATATATTAGGATAAAAGTCATGAAAATTATATGTGATCTTGAACTTTTTGCAGTGGGTGAAAAAACTATTGTATTATATATATCCATGAAGATTAATTTTGAAAAAGCTAAGTGGAACTCATGGGTGGTTTGGAAGATCTTTGGCCTCTTGAGGCTGAGGTTTAGCGTTCAACACCCACACTAGATACATAATGGCTTTGTCCAGTTTAACTAGTTGTAACTTAGCCTGTTGGTTGTAACTCAGTCTAACCTCTGCTTTGTGAGATATGGGGGGTCTCATAGGTACTATGCCCATTCATCTATATAGTTGTTCAAAGTTAAAGCTGAGGGAGTAGCCACATCTCGAACCTCCTTTGAGAAAAAGAAAAGACAAACAAAAAGAGATTCATGGAAAACATTGCTCTTAGTCAACGTCGTGACTTCAAAACTTGGAGTGTAACCCTAGAAAGTGAGAATAAGGGGCTTCTAAGATGCATGAATTCTTCATTCAGTGTTAAGTGTAATGATAGAATAGGCTTTAGAAAATAAAAAGAAAACAATCCATAAGAAAGTTTCACGCTTTATTTGATCATACTTCAAAACATGTTTTCAGAAAAAGAGACCATATATATTATACAAAGCTATTTAGTAAAAGTGTAGACAAAAATGAAACAATAGCTCAATGACTCATGGCACAAGTAAATGGTTAAGACTCAATTCTGAGATTTCGAAGCTATTCAAGCATATATATATATATATATATATATATATATATATATATATATATATATATATATATATATATATATATATATATATATATATATATATATATATATATATATATACACACTACAACATACCAAAGATATATCGAGGCTTCTATCGAGGCAAATACACAGGTGCAATTTCCTTTTGACGTCGGTGTAAGGGTCGGCATAGGTGTCAATAACGAACCACCGGTATAGGTGCCGGTATAAGCATCGATATAAGCATTGGTATAAGCGTTGATATAAGCATCGGCAATATCGATGCTCATATCAGCACTTATACCGGTGTCTATACCAGTGCCAGTATTGGCGCCTATACCGATGACCTTGTTAGGTGTACCATCACACATACTAGCGACCGTGCTCGGAGTATCGATGCTCATATCGACGACCATATTTGCAAAAATTCTTTTGGGTAGAGTTTTTTGTCTCTTGCTGTAGCAACATTACCATGATGTTGTGTAGCAAAAGACAATATACTCTACCTAAAAAGAGCCAAGTACATGTGATGTGTACTCTAATGGCAACCAAAACATGACTTCATAAAGCAAAATACTGTTGGACACAAAAGAGATGAGAAAAATCATGAACCATGTACAAAAAAGTTATATATTCCACAAATGAAGCACGTACAAGAGTGTGGCAAACCATTGACATATATGAGCCGAATACAAAATGTGGCAAAGCACTGCCATATAGGAACCAAATATAAAATTCTAGTGCACCACTGCCATATATGAGAAACACAAAATTGTGGCACACCATTGCCATACACATGCCCAAAAGGATCAAAACATCTATATCAGTAGTCCTACAACAAAGAACATTCATGAAATGAGACAAATTGACATGATATTTACAAACAACAACTAAAAACACCAAGCCAAGTTTATAAGTTCATCACCTCATCGTAGATGCTCCCATGAAACGACTGCAGTGCATCCCCCCAATTCCTCTAATAGTGCAACCAATCCATGATGATATCTCTTTCATCCGTCCATAATTTTGTGGAGTCAAGTTGATGCAAACCACTCTTATCCCACCTTGCTGTTGCATTTCTTCTAGAGGTGACTACTTTGAACCATTTCACATAAAAAACTAAGTAATCAAACTTCCTAAAGGATAGCTTCAAGATATCTTGAATCACTCCACAATAATCTTGTTGGCCTTCTTGAGCATTATCATCTCTTGCCCTAGCTCCACTTTTTTGGAAAAAATTCATCATCATACCAGTATCAAAAGTAGGTCTATTTTCATCAATTTGTGTGATTTGAAAGTGTCATCCATGAGGCCATAGTGCACCGTATTTAGAATACTCCCAATCACATTCCTTTGCGAGTTCTTCTTCTTCTTCAGAGATATCTTCACCTGCTACCTTTGCTTGTGAAATTGTTGTATCTAGCCATCTACTCATTGGAAAGGGTGGAAGGGGTCGAAGACTTTCTGGAAGGGGCAAAAATCGAGTGAAACGATTCTTTTGAAACTGAGCTCTTTCCTTTGCATTTGTCTCCTTCACAAGCTCATACCTTTCTAACGACTTATACATAGACTCAGAGTTAATGATGCAAAACTTTGTTTCCTTCTCTCTGAAAGTTGCATCCATTTTTCTTTACCTTGAGGTTCATTGCCTACGAGATGAAGATCTTCATCATTGCTCCATAAGCGAGGTATTTCTAGGTCTGATATGCACGCAAACTCACTTATGACTACAAGAGACTCTTGTATGAGCCATCCCTCTACCATGTTGCTCTCTAGATGTGCTCTCTATCGAACAAACCCTTTTAATTTCTTCATGAAGTGCTCTAATAAGAACATCCATCGACTATGGACAGTTCCTGCTATTGCAACTTCATCTACCACATGAACTAGTAAATGAAGCTGAATTATGAGAATACTTGTGGGAAAGTATTTCTCTACCATACAAACAACCTCTATAGTATTGAGTTGCACTTTCTATGCTATCTCTATTTATCTCTTTAGAAGAGATCCACCATACCGAGGAACCGATTTTATAAATGGTTGTTCACGCATCCTCTGAAAGACAATCTTTTAAAGCTACAGAGAGTGCAAACTATAAAAACTTGTGTCAATCATGAGACTTGAGCCCTCCAAGATTATTGTTTTGTGTGAAGATAGTCTTTAGACACCTCATGCACCCAGTAGGTATCTGAAACTCTCAAATTATCTTCCTCACTTGTTGCTATTCCATCCTGTGAAGCACCCAAGGAGCTCTTGGTAACGACACTGTTCCATTGGGCTTAGTAATTACCCACAACTCTTGCATATGACCTTGCTCTTCCAAGTCCTCTCTTTGTGCTTTGCTTTCTTTCTTTTTTATCAAAGTCTTCGAAAGAATCTCTCCCACATTCTTGAAAATATGCATCGGGTGTACCAAATGATTGATCAATAACTCGCTCCAATAAGGGAGTTCATGAAAGATCGACAATCGTTTCATGCTAGCGACTTGTGTTTTTGAACCCCACAACTGTTTTGAATTGCTAGCTTTCATTTGGCATTGTGCTCGTCGACCAATTTGCCCTTTGTGTAAAACATGTCCATCAAGAAAATATCTATGATGTCCTTCATAGACAGTCTTCCAAAGTGCTTTTGAGTAGCGTAGTTCGAGTCATGGTCCGCATAGGGGAGAAGCATGGTAACCTGAAATCAATAAACCTGAACATTCACCATAACCATGCCAATCATGCATGGTCCGCATAAGTATGCCTTGCACTCGCACGTCTGGTCTTCTTATAGGTGTGCAGCTCTTCCACAAGTGGTGCAAGGTATACATCCATGTTTTTTACCTTATACTTACCTCGCATAATAAGAGCTAATAATAAATGGCCCTTCTTTGTGGCCAGCCATGGTGGGTTGTTATAATTGATCAAACATACATGCCATGTGCTCCATGAAGAGCTGCATAAATCAAATGGATTTACTCCATCCATAGCTAGACCTAGACGATAGTTCTGAGGCTCACTAGCAAACTCTTCCACTTATAACTTATGTGTTTCCAAGCATCAAAGTCACCAGGCAATTGCATTACACCATATATAGACTTGCTCTTTGCATGCCATGACATTAACTCAGCTATGGATTTGCATCTAAACATGCTCTTAATCCTTGGAATGATAGGAAAGTGGCAAAGAACCTTTGTGGGGATTGCTTCACCCATAAGGTCTTCTCTAAATCTATTTGCCCCACACTTTGGACATATGTGGAGATGCTCATACTCGTTCCAAAAGAGGATGCAATCATTCGGACAAGCATGAATCTTATTGTAGTCCATCTAGTGGATTGTAAAAGTTTTTTTGCATCTCTTTGTGTTGGAGGCATGTCATTGCCATCTGGCAAAAATTGATCTTTAAGAAGCATGCACTAAGCAATTAGAATGATATTAGTAAATAGATTTATTTTGATACAAAAATGAAAGTTTATTTCAAATCAACTTACCTGAGCAATTCAAAGATGCTACTATCTGACCATCTATAAATGGATTACAGATTGAACATCCCGAGTGACGCATGTAGTACAGATATCTTTGCCCCAGTGTACAGTGGTAAACGGGCTGGTCTTTGCATGTTCTCATATTTTTCATCAGCTTTTGATTGTGGAAATTCTATTGTGTCCATGAAACCCACAACATCTTCTCCACCATTGAGATCTTCGTCCATCTCATAAAATGCTTTGAGCATTTCTTCCATGTGTTCATTCTGTGTAGTAATGCTATTAGTACCTTCTACTTCTACCTCTCTTTTTGTTCTTTTCTGTCCACGAGAGGTTACCGGTGCAATGTCATTTGAGTCCACCTGCTCACAAGGGGGACCATGTGAATGGTAGCATAGGTTTTGTAATCGACCTTTATCAAAGGATCGATATTCTCTAACATGTGTAGTACAAATCCATCATTTTTGATAAATTTGATACTTGCACTGAGTGCAAGGACATGCCATTCTCTCTCATGCCATCTGATACAATATGGATATTTTAGAACATTTGATTTTTCTTATTAAACCTAAAAACCACAATCCTAAAGACCTAAACCTAAAATATGTATATGTGTCTATGCATGTGTATATATTGTATATATTTAATTTATATATTTAAATTAAAGACCTCTATATTATTTAATTAGAACACTAGCTATTCTCATATTTATTGATCTATACTAAAATCCTATTTTTTATATAGATTTAATTATATATTCTATTATTTTTTTAATTTTCTTTTCCTTATATATATTTAATTTAATTAAAAATAGGAAATCCTTATTTTTTATATATTTGATTATATGTATTTAATTATATATATCTAAGTTTATATATATATATTTATTTATCTGCACTAAAGACCTAAAATCCTAATCCTAAAGACCTAGGCCTCAAACATGTATATGTGTGTATGCATATATATATATATATATATATATATATATATATATATATATATATATATATATATATATATATATATATATATATATATATATATATATATATATATATATATATATATATATGTGTGTGTGTGTGTGTGTGTGTGTGTGTGTGTGTGTATGTATTTATATGCATTATATGTGTATATGTGTATATATGTTATGCATATGTAAAAACCCTTAACCCTAATCATAACAACCTAGACCAAAAAAATGCATATGTGTGTACGCATGTGTATATTTATGTTTATGTGTACATATATTATGTGTGTATATGTGTATATGTGTGTGTGCATGTGTAAACACCCTAAAAACCCTAATCCTATTTTTATATATTTAATTTGATACAAAACCCTAAAATTCTAATTTTATATATTTAATTATATATATTTAATTAAAACACTAGCTATTCTCATATTTACTTATCTATACTAAAATCCTATTTTTTATATATTTGAGTATATATACGTAATTATATATATATATATACTAAAGAACTATTTATATATATATATTATTTATATAATACTAAAGCCCTATTTTTTATATATTTAATTAGATATATTTATTTTTATTGTATGTATGCATGCAAAAAACCAAAAAATCCTAAAGACCTAGACCTAAAACATGTATATGTGTGTATGCATGTGTATATGTATGTATATATGTATATGTATTATATGTGTATATATGTTATGCATGTGTAAAAACCCTAAACCCTAATCGTAATGACGTAGACCAAAAAAATGTATATGTGTGTATGCATGTGTATGTGTACATTTAATTATGTGTGTATGCATATGCATATGTCTATGTATGTATGCATGTGTGTGTATGCATATGCATGTGTATGCACATGTGTATGTATGTATATGCATATGTGTGTGTATGTATATGCATATGTGTGTGTATGCATATGTGTATGTATGTATATGCATATGTGTGTGTATGTATATGCATGTGTGTGTATGCATATGCATGTGTATGCATATGTGTGTGTATGTATATGCACATGTGTATGTAATATGTATGTGAGTGTGTGTGTGTATAGGTGTGAGTGTGTATGTATATATGTGAGTGTGTGTGTGTATATGTATGTGAGTGTGTATGTATATGTGTGTGTATGTATATGCATGTGTGTATGTAATATGTATGTGAGTGTATGTATATGTGTGTATGCATGCATGCATATGCATGAATATGTGTATGTGAATATGTAATATGTATGTGTGTGTACGTGTGTGTGTGTGTGAATGTATGCATGCATATGTTTGTGTATGTATAAATGTGAGTGTGTGTATATGTATGTATGTGTGTGAATGTATGCATGCATATGTTTGTGTATGTATAAATGTGAGTGTGTGTATATGTATGTGAGTGTGTGTGAATGTATGTATGCATGTGTGTATATGTGTGTGTATGTATGCATTGTGTGTATATGTGTGTGTATGTATGCATGTGTGTATATGTGTGTATGTATGCATGTGTGTATATGTGTGTGTATGTATGCATGTCTGTATGTATGTGTGTGTATTTATCTCGTTCTCTCTCTTTATCTCTCTCTAGATCTCTCTCTCTTTCTCTTTTTCCCTCTTTCATCTCTCTCTCTCACTCTCTATCAATAGAGAATAAAACAATCACTTATAGGTATGTCTCACTTTGGATCGCTATCATCAAAGTCTAATGAACATTGTCACTCATCGAATTCCAAAGAATCGATGCCAAAAACTTCCTGCAAAAACAAAGAGAAGAGAAATTATAAAATAGAAAGCATAGAGAAAGAGAAAAGGTAAGAGTATGCACACCACTTACCAAGATGCGAGATCTAAAGTGTGTGTGTGTGTAGAGAGATGTGTGTGTGTGTGCACAACACGATGCAAGTCACAATTCAGTTCATGCATGAAAGTTCGACAGAAGAAGTCCTCAGTTCGAATGACGTGCAAAATGTCAAATTTTTGCTCTTAGGTCCCTTGTATGTTTAAAAGATGGTGCCAGTATAGTGGTCAGTATAGGCATCGATATAAGCACCAGTAATTCCAGCTAATTGTCGATGCTCATACCGATGCCCATACCGATGCTTATACTGACGCCTATACTGATCCCTATACCGATGGCCGCAACAGATACCATGATCCATTTTCAAACGATCATACCAGTGATCAAATGATTATCGGTGTACGTAACGAGATCTTTAGAGATATTTTCAGTGATCATACTGACGCCTAGGTATGCCCCTCATATGTTGTAGTGATATATATATATATATATATATATATATATACAATTAAAACTTATTAAAATTGCTGACGAAAGTCCATGCTCCATATGCATGTTGGTTGGACACTCACTTCTTGAGGTGCAGGTTGTGTGTTTAATCACTACAAGCTATTGGACATGCCTAAGCAAGTGTGGTTAGTTTATTCTTGTAATGTTTTTGAACCATTGAAACTAGATGCCTTCAAACAATCCTTGCCTTGTGATGTTTTGAGAAACTAATCCTTGCTTTGTGGGATAGAGGGGGTCCTATATGCACTTCATTTGTATAATTGTCCTTTCAATAGATTCAAGCACGGGGGCATTAAACTTCAGTGGAACTTCCTTTAAAAAACAAATCAATGACGAAATAAGAATGAAATGCATACATGAATTTACTAATATCATATTATAAACTCAAAACGTATTATAAACTCAAAACGTTTGAGCGTGTAATTCGCATCAATTTTATCTATCTTGCCTAAACTTTGGCATTCAAATATCATATTTGTGTCAATCTTAGAAAACTAAAAAAATGAGGTTCTTTCTTTCACAGAAAACCTCTAAGATATTTCATGCACATGGACTGTGATTGAACTTCATTTCATGCACATGGACCGTGATTCAACTTCTTTAACAATGATAAGTGTCATGATTAGATAGATCATAGAATCATAGCCTCTTAATGAAAAAAATCATAGCCTCTTAATGAAAAAAAGAACCTATCTAGAGAGACAAAAATGACTTCAAACTAATATAATTATATACCCCAAAGTTTTGTGATGCATCTAGCATTGAATATGATCATGTAACAATGTATATAATTCATCCACTTGTAATGTATATAATTCATCCACTTGTAACCTTTCTTCTTTATTTTAATTAAAGTCCGGGAGATTAGGCTAAGGCCGAACTTCCTTTTATTAAAAAAAAATTCATCTTACATAAAGCATGTATCAACATATATGAATCACAATTCACTGTTCAATAATAAGAAAAGCCAAATCACAAATTCTATGTAGATGCCTCATCCACTTAGTTCTATACATACTTTGGCAAAGATGGGCAACGGACATGTAGGAGAAGCTAGCAAACAGATCGGCATGAGAGGTGAGTGCTAAAAATTTGGTTGGATTACAATCTTTCATGGCCGAAGAGAGTAGATCCATGCTACTGACAAATGACATGTATGATGGATGGATATGGTCCTTGCTACCACCGAACAGAACACATGCATGATGCGAATGAAAGAGTGTAGATATCCGTCATCGTCTTCATCAGGCATGTTCTTGAGTCCTGGGTGACGCTGGGCTCGAATGCCTCTGTAATTCCACATTGAACTTCAACATGTTGGAAACTTGGGGTTTAGCTTGGACGACACAGACTCGAGCGGAGCTCTTGAACGCGCACAAGTCCACGTAGTAGAAGTACGTGAACCAGGAGGATTCAATGCGCCAGTTCATCTGCTCCGAGATTCACGTGGCTAGGATCCCGAAAGGCAGAAGTTGAATGAAGCTACAAGTATTTAGGCTTCTTGTGAAGTAAAGATGCAAACCCAAGCCCAAGGGGCAGCCCATCGGCTCGAACCCGCTTGAAACTTGAGCTTGCGCGAAGGGACGTCCAAAGGGCCATTGCTCGAGAGTAACCCGAAAACGAAGGGACTCCAAAGATAAACGCGCGGAAGCTTACAAACATAGATAGAACGGTCCGAAGGCCTACGCATGCGGAAGCGACTTAGAAATTCCCCAAGTAGTTGAGAACGGCCGCACGTAGACAAACGCGTTCTCGCGGGGCACTGTCAAACGATGAAACGCACAACCAAGTGTGGAGCGGACGTTTAGTCCTAACCCGAAACGGGGAGGCCGTCATGCTCAAGCCAACCCCAAAGGGACCTCAACCCGAAGATACGAGGTGGCCGGCCTAGGCGTGCCAACCTCACGGCTCATAACCGTCAAGGGACCCAAGACCCCCGAGACGTGACGGGGGACGCTCCCGTTACCGGGCATCTACCCACGATTCTAGAGACAACCGACGTTCTCCAAAACGGTGAGGAAGGGAAGGCTCGGCACACACGTCCATAGTGCTTCTTAGCCCGCACGTTGGAGGGCACTCCAGTCCGGTCCGCCGTGCAGAGGATGTCACGGAACCCACTCCCCTTATAGTTGCGCACAATTCGGCGCAGCAAGGAATACCACCCAAGCACCAAGATGGGCTGGATAGAAATACAGGGCCGTCACATATTCACCCCCTCTTCAACAGACTTCTCGTCCTCGAGAAGTTCACCTACAGGTGCTAACTTAATCCTGTTTACGGTGTAGTTGCAGGGGTGACATTTCGTGAAATGGCTTTTATGACTCTGCATGGTGTTCTTACTCTCAAAGGATGGAGCAGTGTCCTTATAACCATGGGTTGTCGTGCAAAAACATATCTAAGGGAAACTTACTTGTGCAAGAGGTGCGAACCTACACCGCCGGTTTGGCTCGAAGCAAAGGGACTACGAAGAAGATGACTTGCCCCACTCCGACTGCATCGGGACAAAGTCAAGCTCCACATGAGCCAAATTTTGCACTTAAGGGGACCTCGCAGTTTGGGTCAAAACGCTTTGCCTCTTTGTAGGCCGAATGCGTACTTACATCCAAGAACCTTCAAGAAGATCCTATCGTCAAGACAGATGGCCAGTCCATCGGACTCAATTCGCTTATGAACGGTTCACCTTGCCCATATATCGTCCATACGATAGATTTGGGCCTTAGCACTTGGAAAATCCAAGACCACTCTTATCGTGAAGAGGGTGATCAATCCCCTAGAGTCAAGTCGCAATCCGGACGTTCAACTTGCCCCTTTATCGCCCTGCGATAAGTATGGGCCTTTTCTTTCCATAAAGCATGAAGCTTGACGCATCAAGACTTCAAGCCGATGTCCGAAGACATTGCCCTTTGTTGCCGTGCAACAGGATGGGCCTTTCCAAACCGAAGATTAAAACTTAGTGCCAAACGACACTAAGTCGTTCTCAAAGAGAACAAGAATGCCCCTTCCCGGGCTGATATGCAAAAGAGGGTCAAACCCAAACATTGTGGTGGACGAGGCCTCGTTGCCACTCCACACACACATCCCGTTGTTTCCAATCCAACATCCGAAATCACCAAGGCACGGCGCCCATACACCGGCCAAGGCGAATCCCACCAAAAGAGAGGCCTATCGGCGGCCCTCAAGCTTTACATAACAAAGGCATAGACATGCGGCGAACGCGCGACTTACAACATGCTAGCCGAGTTCCTGAAAATCACCTCATGTGATGGACACGGCCGTCTCGAACCGTTCCACACACCCGCCATATTTTCAGCCTTGCAAAACCAATCACCAAGAGGCGACGGATCCCATTACATCCGCCTAGCACACGCCCATCATGCGCTCCTTGGCAATTCCCACCTCAACCAAAACGAGCCTATCGTCGGCCCACAAGCTTTATGTACCAAAGGCACGATCGCACTGCGCATAGCGGCTTACTCTTGCATCGGCCAACCTTTTCTGAAACGATAACTCAGGCCCTGAAGGCACACCACGAGCTACCCTTGCACATAAGCCTCGGCCTCTACCGGGACCCGCAAGCATCTCCTACGAAAAGGCACGGACGAGGGGACCCCAATTGCACTCGCCGGCCACACCCACACCCTTGTCTCGGTCTCGACAGAACCCACGGACTCAACAACACAAAGGCACAGAACGAGGGGGACCTATCATTGTCACTGCCCGTCTGCCCTAACCTACACACTTGCTCCGGTCCCGAAGATCCCGCGAGCGACTTGCCGACCTAGTGAATCGAACGAGGGGGACCTTAACGTCACTGCCCGTCGACCACGCTACCTTATCCCGGTCTCGAAGGAACCCGCGGACTCGCTTTTCCCTTTCCTACTACCCAACCGTGCGAGGGGGACCTAAACATCACTGCCCGCCGGTGGGTTGCCTTATTCCCTTTTCCAACTTTGCCTCGGTCTCGGAGGAACCCGCAGGCGCGGACCGCACGAGGGGGACCTACACGTCACTGCCCGTCGGCCGCTCACACTTACCTTTGCCAAACTTGCTAGCCGCGCGAGGGGGACCTCAACGTCACTGCCCGCCGGCATAGCCTTTCCCTTTTTTCCAAACTTGCCTCGGCCTCTAATGGGAACCCGCGGGCACGCAAACCTCAAGATGCACAATCGGGAGAAAACTAAGTCCAATCCGATGGCCAAGCCCACACACGGGCGCTCACCCACAACGGCACGAACGGGGAGGAACCCAAGACCAAGCCCGCCGGCCAACCAACACACAACTTTGCCCCGGCCTTACGAGGACCCGCGGGCGCTAACCTCGAACCGACACGAACGGGGAGGAACCCAAGTCCAAGCCCACCGGTCAACCAACACACAAGCCCCGGCCTTGAGAGGACCTGCGGGCGCGACGCACCGAAACGGCCATAAACTTGCCCCGGCCTTAGAAGGACCCGCGAGCATGGCCAAACCCAAAGACGGCCCGAAAGGGAGAACCATGTTCAACCCGACGGCCCACACAACTAGCCCCGGCTTCGTGGAGACCCGCAGGCGCGATACCAAGACACGGCCCGCAGGGGAGGACCATGTCCAACCCACCGGCCCGCACAACCTTTTCCAACCGAAAACACACTCCTACAGTCGGAGCACACAAGCTAACCGACGGTTCGGCTTCCATAGCCTCACCAAAGATCGCGGAACACCCAACATAAGGGTCACGACTTTTCTAGCACAAAGTGGAATCGGGGCGGCATACTTTCTTGTTCCCAACTGTTATAACCGAATCTGCCCGAAACTTCGCGAGCTCCGAGGCTTATTAAGCGCCTCTCCAAATTCTATCAAACTTGACATGGTACATCCTTAGGTTAGGTAGAATGAGGGGGCAAAAGTTTCAAAGATGAGCGATCCATTTTACTCCCCCAAATCCCACTTGCAATACTCAAAAAAACTGTTATAAAACTTGTACCGGCAGCCCACAAAATGAGAGGGAGGGAACCAACTTGCCCACACACCCAAAAATTGAAGTTTACTTGCACAAGAGCCGGCCCGAGCCCTCGCAAGGAGAGGCCCGTCGGCATCGCCTAGTGTCACTCCCGTGGAGATGTGCTACACGCGGACGGTAGAAGCCCTTCCCAGTGGTTCACGACTTACGGCGCAGGGCGACTTACCGCGTTACTCCTACCCGGCTTCACACGGCAACCTTGCCAGTCAATGGCGGATATACCTCCCTCCTCGAAGGGGGAAAACGGAGTCGTAGCCACACGGGTCCAGCCTAAGAGGGATACGATCGGGAGAGGGAGGCCCGAAGGCCGAGCCCACAAACACATAACTGGGCGAATAGAAGTGCCTTTCACTTAGGATCCAAAAATGGTGAGACGGCTGCCACTCCGCCCCATGACCCGTTGCCACCCGGGCCTTAAGAACCGATCCGCTGCCAAGAACCATGCCTTTGCCGACGGCCCGAAGCAGAACGGCTCACTTGAAGCACAAACGTCACAAGAAAAATTTTCTGAAATTTTGCCAAACGGCCGACGTCCCACGTGAGGCCCGTCTCCGTCGGCATGCACCGTTTTTCCAAAACTGAAATTTCTGCCCATTGTCGACGGCCCGTCCATGGCACCGCCGACGGCTCACACGCACCCGAGCCATAGAGCCGAAGCTCTGATACCAAATGTGAAGTAAAGATGCAAACCCAAGCCCAAGGGGCAGCCCATCAGCTCGAACCCGCTTGAAACTTGAGCTTGCGCGAAGGGACGTCCAAAGGGCCATTGCCCGAGAGTAACCCGAAAACGAAGGGACTCCAAAGATAAACGCGCGGAAGCTTACAAACATAGATAGAACGGCCCGAAGGCCTACGCATGCGGAAGCGACTTAGAAATTCCCCAAGTAGTTGAGAACGGCCGCACGTAGACAAACGCGTTCTCGCGGGGCACCGTCAAACGATGAAACGCACAACCAAGTGCGGAGCGGACGTTTAGTCCTAACCCGAAACGGGGAGGCCGTCATGCTCAAGCCAACCCCAAAGGGACCTCAACCCGAAGATACGAGGTGGCCGGCCTAGGCGTGCCAACCTCACGGCTCATAACCGTCAAGGGACCCAAGACCCACGAGACGTGACGGGGGACGCTCCCGTTACCGGGCATCTACCCACGATTTTAGAGACAACCGACGTTCTCCAAAACGGTGAGGAAGGGAAGGCTCGGCACACAAGTCCATAGTGCTTCTTAGCCTGCACGTTGGAGGGCACTCCAGTCCGGTCCGCCGTGCAGAGGATGTCACGGAACCCACTCCCCTTATAGTTGCACACAATTCGGCGCAGCAGGGAATACCACCCAAGCACCAAGATGAGCTGTATAGAAATACAAGGCCATCACACTGCTCAGCAAATCAGCTATGGCGAATCGCGATGATACCATGAGCTACATAGATCTGCTGAATTCGTCCCTTAAGACGCAGCGTTATTATTGTTCACGGAAGACGACCGTGCGATGGAAGGCGACCGCCATCTCCACGTGTTAGCAGTGCCGCTTCCGCTGCAAGGCCATCTCAATCCTCTTATGCGTTTCTGTAAGCTTCTGCTCAAACACTGTAGAAACCATAGTCGCTTACGAGTAACCTTCGTTGATTTCTACCCCGCCAAAGACTCTGCAACGCCTACATTCTCTTTCGATTTCGACCATAGCCGCCTGCTTCGACGTGTTCAGTTTCCGCTCCCTTGCCTCTGCGTACCGATTATTTCCTGTCGGTCCTTCTTTGACAGCCTTAGGTCTGTTGCTCCTGGTCTAGAGCAGTTTATCTTTTCCCTAAACCGCCATGGTCCTCCTGTTACCTTACCTGCCTCCTTTCCGACTTCAACATGACGTTCCCTACGCAAGACGTTGCTGACAAGCTTGGCATTCCACGAATCGTTCTTTTCCCTTGCTGCGCTGCTCGCCTTCTCTTCATCCATTACGTAGCCCGGAAAGATCCCTTCACCATTGAAACAGGTACCGTTCCCTATGAGCAGATTTCAACCTCGCTAGGTAATGGCTCTCTTTGCATAATTTAACGCCGTACTGGAGTTGAATTCGGAAAATTGGCGCACTCGACTGCTATATTACACTACCCCCTAACAAATTATTGCATTCTAAGACCTCCTGCAAACTCCAAAGTTCCTCAAGCTTGCTTTGTTTTCTGTTGCAGTGATTGACGCCATTACCTCGAAAGAAAGAAGGGAAGAGGTATTTTGCGATGGCATTCCAGGTCTTCCAAGGCTATTAGGCAAAGACCTTCCTCATTTCAAGCACACTATAGATGAGACACATAGTCTGTGGGAGTTCCAAATTGAGTCATGGAAAGCTTGCAACTCGCGTGCATATGCGATCGTAATGAACACGTTCAAAGAGCTAGAGCCTTCGACATGCAGTCTACTATCTGAAGTCTGTGACGTTCCTGTTTATGATGTGGGCTTCTGGATAGACCTCTTGCACGGCGAGAGCTCAACTAGCATTTGGAAAGAAGATGACCGGTGCATGGAATGGTTAGACCAACAGCCAGCTTCATCAGTTCTATATATCTCCTTCGGGAGCACCACCATCCTCTCCAAGCCTCAGTTCGAAGCCCTTCTGCACGGCGTCATTGCTAGCCAACACCGCTTTCTCTGGGTTCTGCGTCCTGGTATCGTAGCCTTCGACCAGAATGGATCATCGTTGTTGAAACTCATCGCCTTGATCGATGGTATGCAGTGAAGCATACAGCATAAAATGTGATATAATACAATGGAATGGGTGGTATGTGCAAGCCTCAAGTGCATGGACTTATGCATCTAGAGGCTTTCTTTGTGCTGTTTGTTGCTTGAAGAAGTTTCTATCTTCTCAAATGATATTTCAAGGATCTAGAAAGGATTCTATCATTGGTTCACCCAAAGGATCTAGAAAGGATTCTATCATTGGTTCACCCAAAGGTTAAGGCTCAATTCTAGATTGGAGAATCCATTTTTGTGTGCTCCTAGTCTTCTTAATGATTGAAGTTTTCTTTGGATACCATTGGGTATGCATAAGTTGACTTTTCTGGTGTCTTAGGAGCTTTACCTATTTAATTTGAACTTTTTTTTTGGTCTCCAAATGGGCTTTTCCATTTTGTTTTATCTTTCCATTCTATGAGGTTTGGATTTAGGCTTTTGTACATGGTTTGGTTGTATCCTAGGGTTTTCTATGGAGTTGGACTTGAGGGGCGAAATCACACATTCCTTAGTACATGATGCATTCTTAGGGATCTACATTTGTGATTTAGCAGCTAAGCTTAAATACGAGCCTCAAGAACACACTAGACTTGCGAATTTTGGGCTTTGATGAAGAGAATGGTCAAGCCTTATGTTTCTTCAATTTCTTCTTTGGAGGAGGAGTGGTTGCAACATCCTTTTTCTCTTCCTTGGTGGAGACCTTTAAGATCTCTATAGAACCTTGTTGCATCTTGATAGGTCTCTCTTAAGTAATTGAGATTGGCCCTTTTTCTCTTAGTTAGAATGTCCCCAATCGTTTTTGGGATAATGGGCTTAGAGGAATGCAAGCCTTGAGGGGTGGTGAAGCATTGGGATATGGACATGAATCAACGTGGATCAAAAAATGAAAATGTTCCTCGCATGTTTCCATTGTCCACCATCTCACATCCTAAGGAGTATTGAAAAATCGCAGAATGCTTGTGCAACCAATATCATCCTTCAATTAATTGCTCTTCCAAAATTTCCTCATCAATTAAAAAAAAATGCTCTAAAGAGAATAGCCCTTCGACATTTAAGGGAATTTTCATCTCTCGGAGGTATGCTAGATCTTTTCCTTTTACACCAGCTATAACAATATTAGTTTGATAAATCAATTCTTACATAGCCCAAGTTAATTCAGTGCTCATAATGCTCTTTGATGCACTTGAGTCTATGTGTGTCATTGTTCTCATTATAAAATGTTGATCCTAGCCGTGCATGTCGCAATGGATTCTCTTCCATTGGTACATCGTTTATAACTCTCATTGTGAAGACTTGCACTAATCAAGCAAATGAAATAGGATACCCCCCCCCCTTGCATCGATTGCCTATGATAAAGGATCCTTTGTCAAGCTTGCTCTTGTGTGTCATCTCTATGTTTTTTTCTCTTTGGCCATTAATCCACCACTATATGCACTTATGGAGCGATTGAGGTATAGTCTTAATTGACACAAGTCCCTAAGGACTTATGACTTAGGTACACATGCGTTTGGCATCATTTCCGGGGAACTAGTCCAATCAAAGTGCCTTCGTGATGGAGATAGCTATGGAGTGAAAGAATCATGTGAGTGGAGGTAGTTTCAGTTAGTGGCAAGTCACAAAATATTTCAGCACTTGTTACTTCACACTTTAGGAGTGTGTGTAATGAGTTTGTAGAGTTAGGAGAGAGAGAGAGAGAGAGTAAGGGTTTAGGAAAGAGAGAGGGGGAGGATTAGGGCAGGTAGGTTACCATCAAAAAATCAAAAAATATTTATGAAAAAGGGAGGAGAAAAAATCAATTCCTTTCAATTCAGGTCCTTGGTCACCCAAGGCCATCCAACCCAAAGTCACTTGAGTTCCCAGTCACTTGTTCTGAAGCAAGTATCGTGAGAGAACAACGTGCAGTATTGTGGGCTTGGGATCATAGAGAACTTTGAGTTTAGCAGTTGGTGGAGTGTAAGCACTTGAAGATCTATTCTTTAAGGTGAGTGTTTACATTGTGCAACCCTTTGAAAATCAAGAAAACACTCACAAATGTGACATGACATTGTATTGGTATCGTAGGGTAGCAAAAAAGGGGGTTTGGAGTGAGATTTCTCATCCACAATGGAGCAAACGAGATGAGGAGAGTGTGAGGCACAATCTACACAAAATTTTTAAAATTTAGATCACTTTTGGCTGGAGTATCACAGTCGGTTGAGTTTTGGTATCGTGATACCAAAACTCTCTGGTATCGTGATACTTGTCAGGTATCGTGTATCATGTATGGCCTCCTTGAGGTATCGCGATAATGGCAAAGTATCATGTATCCTCACGTCGAGTTATCACATATCATGAGTCACGAGGTATCATATCGTGCATAGTAGTATTGTGTATCACCTACATATGGTATTGTGTATCGACTGAAGACAGGTATCATATTGCTACAAGACTAGTATCGTATTGTCATCGTGAAGAGAACCAAGTGTCGTATCATCCTAAGTGACATTGTATTGCCGAATGTGGCATCGTTATCGTGCACCAAGCTGTATCATATCGGCTAGGGCAGTATCGTGTATCGTGACGCAAGTGATACCGCATATCACAGTACGATGGCATCATCACTACAAGGTATTGTGTATCGTTTAATCCAAAGGTATCATATCATCCTATGATAGTATCGTGTATCATGTAGAGACCAGTATTGTATCGTCCATGTCAATATCGTGTACCATGTGGATGTAGTATCGTCTTGAGCAGTATTGTGTATTGTGGGGAACCAAACTAACTTGAAAGTGGAAAATGAGAGAAAAACAAAAGGTGGGAGAAGCCAAGAAAGCCAATAGATCCTAGAGAAGACCTAGCATCTAGGTGGTGAATGAACTTGAGATCTCGATGAGTGTTAGGCAGTCGAAGAAGTTTCGTATCTTATGTAGGAAGTGCGGTCCAACCAAGCCATCACTCTATCTACTCTAACACATCCAATGACTTAGAGGAAGAAATACCCATGGCCTCGGAAGACATGCACAACTCAGTACCAAGGGAACGATTTATGTCGATTGTAGAGGGGGAGTATTGGACTTTCCTATAGCATGTGTCTACTAACCTACAAGGAGTACCCATTCATATCGATGGTCTAAATAGGACAGTAGCAAGAATGGTAAACACTATGGAATCTGAGATAGTCCCCAGACCAGCAGTTAAGTATGAAGGTGGTGTTTACATGGAAACAATTGGCAACATATACATAGTAATTGAAAAGCTTGACCAAATTAACGATAGAGGAGAGTTAGAGGTACAAGGAACTCCTGGGGGAACCAATCATGGAGCCACTATGACTACCCCAAGGGAAAAATCGGTAGTGACTCAAGTAGTAAAAGGGGATCTAATACCTCAAGATGACTATTTGATGGATGTATATTTGATCCAAGGATCAGACCTACTCCTACAAACTAGTTCATCGACACAAGGAGAGGGCAACAATCCAATCACTATACACGAGCTGAGAGATCCACAAGATTCGTCTAGAGTCACTTATCTAGACCAAAATCAAAGGAGGTATTGGCCAGTAGATGAAGTGGATAGGTCATGGCTAAAGTATATGGGGTTGCCTATATTCCCTCCTTGAGAGCAGGCAACTACCTCGCAAAACCCCTTTGGAACCCATCAAGGGATGAAAAATGTGACTTCAAGCCAAACTAGCCAACAATAATGTTCCCATCAAACTTCATGTGCAATTTGCTATGCCAAGAATGAATCCCCATAGCCAAACTAGTCCAAGGATAGGAAATATGAATAGGCCAACCTTGAGAGCAAGACCACAAGCAGGTGTAGGACCAGGAATATACCCATTAAGGCTAGCAGTTCCAATAGTAATCATACCCCCAGAGCCAAGGAGAAGACTAAGACCAATCTAAGTAGCCAAATGCATGCGGAATCATTACGATGGAGCAGGAGAACCTTATGACCACATAGTAGAATTCAAGCAAGTACTGCGAGCAGAGCAAGTGGATGACTTTTTTGTGCAATATGAATGCTTCAAGCTAACCCTCATGGGAATATCCTTGACTTGGTTCTAGCCCTTGGATCCAAATTGCTTTGGCAATATCAAACAATTCTTCCAAGAATTCATTGGGGAATTCACCAAGTGAGGGATTAAGCACAATTCATCATCCTTAGTTCATAGTTTCAAACAAGTTCCCAATGAAACAGTGAAAAATGTAGCAAGAAGATCTAATCAATATGTTGATCTATGTCCAGTGATGGAGAGACCTTGCCAACAAAAAATGATATCCTTATTTCTAGATAGACTGACTAATGGAACGTTGAGAACAATAGTATACATAAAATGATTGCAAACATTGAGTGAGTGTCTCCAATTAGAAAGAGCTATAGTACCAACAACACCCTTGACCAGTGCAAAAACAACTAATTATCGATTTGACTAGACCCAAGGAGAGTATTACTCTTATGATGCAAGCCTAATAGAATATGACCAGGCTTATGATCAACAATACTATGGATACGAGGGATATGAAAATTCCTATGGGTTAGAGTATGCAAATCTCATGTATGAAGCACCGAAGGCCCAAGCTCCAATGAGACCACCCACTAGACCACCTGCCCCTAGGGGACCATGCTATAGGTATGGAGGATATCGCTTCATAAGAGAATGCACCATGCCATATAACTCACCACCCCCCCTCGAGTGTGGGAAGGCTATTGTTATGATTGCGGCAAGGAACATCTGTTTAGAGATTGCCCTAAGAACCCCAACAAGGGTCCCACCACAGTAGTTCCAAGATCACACAAGGCTACTATGGAGAATGAGGTATGTTTTCCTTCTCCCCCCCACCAATAATTCACATGTGCATATGGGAATGGAAGCACCTAGTGCTGATCAAGATACACAGCCTATCGCAGGCATGAGCCGAAACGAGCAGGCACTACTAGTGCCCAACTCACAAAACAATTTGAAGACTAGCTAGCGAAAGTCATGAAAGAAGCAAAGATCAAAAATAAAAATCTAGAACAAATTATGAAGCCCTTCAATGTACCATATGGACTACTAAAAGAAGAAACAAGGCATTACATCAAAAGAACGATGCAAAAAAAACTTGACGAGACTTACAATTCAGAGTAGATACTTTCTCATATACACAAGAAGAGTTTGACAAAGTTGATCCAATAAAGAGACGTAAATTTTCAGAAAAGAATCCTACTCTACAGGTGCATTGAGAATCTACACCATATGTATTACAAGTAAATCCATCTTTTTGTCGGTGCCATGAAGAAGAACATGGACACAATTTTGGGAATAATAATGTCATGGCACCATAAATCATCAGTGGCTGAACTATCCACTATTATCGAGTCCACCTCATAACTATTTGCCTATATGGGCTTTCAAGATATGCAATTGTTCTAAATCTAGCAATGACGAATAAAATGTTGAGCATGCTACTAACAGTTTTGAAAGTTCTCAAACATGCTCAATACACATTTTTTAACTTCATTGGCATTAATCAAGGCACAAATGCCTTAATTTTTTATCTCTCTGTAATGTCTAACAAACTTATGATAATGGCCATATAGTCGCAATTAATGTTTCTACCGTGTCCTTATATGCAGACCGTCAAAGAAGCATTTTTCATAGGATTTTTTGAAATGGAATCCGAGATTTTTGTAAAATTATCCTCCAATCTAAATTCTCACTTGGTGACCGATGAGTTTAGTTTCTTTGCAGATCATAGGCAGACACCAAATGATGGCGTAAAGTCAGCACAATGGAAGGAACTAATGATATGTGAGGCAAATCTGCTAAATCAAAGAGAGCAAATGGCCATTCAAACATACTCCCGTCACCATGGAAAGCCTCTCAAAGACAACAGAGTTCAGGAGGAGGGATGTGTGGAGGGAGAATCAAGCAAGAAACAAAGAAGAAGAAAACCAAAAGGAAAAATTGTCCAATCAAGGTAAGTCAACCTCTGCCCAAAGCCTTGCAAAGGCATGCATTAGGCTACAATGCGAAAGAAGGAGGTCCCAAAGTGTGTAAAAAAAGATTAAACATAGGACCTTTGAAGCATCAACCAGATAGAAATAGATGTAATATTTACGAGTTGGTGCAAGAATGTCAACCCAAATCAATACAACAACCCTGATGTGTGAATGTAAGGAATACCAAGGGGATGATGGGAGCATAGAACTGAGGCTCTAACAAGATAATAGATTGTTTGAAAGTTTTGAAGGCTTCCTAGATTGCTGGGTGCATGTGATGGAAAGGAATAAACAGGCTAAAGAGAATGCATCACGTTCAAAAGGATGTAAAAGAAGATTTAAGAACAGTACCTTTGAAACTAATGCATGACCACAAGAGATGCAATATCTACCGATGGGTGCTGGTGGTGGTCAACTACAAAGACGCTATGAACAAAGGACCAGACCCAGTCTAAACACAAAGCTGCAGACAATAAGCAAAGCCTTCCAAGGGATGACAGAGACAAAGAGGAGGAGAGTGTTGCAGTCGAAAGAAGCACGGAAAAGCAAGCCCCAAAATTTTCAAATTATGGGCACAACTTTTCTTCAAACTCTTATGAAATACCTTATGAGCCATGTAAATGCACTAGAGGAGTCCTCTAGATGCATATATCCCCAAATATTGTAACATAATCCTTGTAACATAGTAAGTATGTAGCAATTGTCAATAAAAGTTCCGATCTCTTGTGTGAAAGGACCATTTTTAGGGCACATGTATATAAGTCACTTGATGACTCGTTGTAAGGACTTTTTGCCATTCTAAGGAATCAAGCTCAACTTTTGAATTCACCTCTTCTCTGTTGAATATCTTCTTCTCCAAGAGCTTGTGTGTGTGTGTTTCATGCTTGAAATGTGTGTCCAACAGTGTTGTCTACCCCCTTCCCTCTTGTTTTCATGGTTGTAATGCATGTGTGAAGCTTAGTGATTCATTGAGCTGAAATAGGGTTTCCCACATATCACTATTTTACTCATAACTTGAAGCATGTTTGTCAGATTCAACTAAAGTAGTACCATTCAATGCGTCTCCTCGAGAGCTTCGAAATGAACCTACTATTGAAGATATTCGAAGTTTGGGGTTGAGAGAAAAGTTTGACTTTGTGCTTAATACTATTGCAAGCATCATGGCATGCATTTTCAGAGGATTAATGAGTAGAAGAGGTAGCTCAACTGAGTTCCATGCATTATAGCATTGTCACTTGACTTACCATCATGTGTGCACATGTCTTCATATGCTTGATATGTCTAATTTCATGGATTGATAATTAAGTGTGTATTAATCCACCACTATATGCACTTGTGGGGCGATTGAGGTATAGTCTCAGTTGACACAAGTCTCTAAGGCCTTAAGACTTAAGTACACATTGCTCAAGCACTAATACATGCTAGATAACCAAAAATACATAGATGAGAAATAAATGACTTGCAACCATGCCAAGCTACACATGGAGTGATATATGGCTATAATTTGGTGGGATGCCTGCTAAGTACATATCATACTCACATAATAGTCTCAAGCTAAAAGCTATGTGGTAAAACTTGAATTTTGACTATACACCTTGCCATTTCCATGATAGAAATGTTCTTCCTCTTAGAAATTTCATTTTTTTGAGGTGCATATGCCAATATACATTGATGTTTTATCCCACAATCAATAAAAAATGCACTAAACTTAGAAGACATACTCCCACTCTCAATTAGAATAGAGGGTGCCCATTTTACATGCTAAAAAATTCTCAGAAATGACCAAGAAGTGTGTAAAGTATATAAATATTTTAGAATTAGTCTTCAATTGATGAACCCATGCATGCCTAGAAAATTCATCAATGAAGGTCACAAAATATAGGTAAATCCCAAATGAAGGTGTTTTCATAGGACCCAATACATCACTATGAACAAGTTGTATTTTATGTGAAACTCTAATCGAACCATCTTTGGGGAAGGAAGAATGTTGCATTTTACATAGAATACAACCCTTCTAGACATGCTTAAAAGGTGCCTTAAGTTTGGTTAGAAAAGATACCATTTCATATTTCCACAAGAAAAGAAAACTAGCAAAATTCAAATGACCAAAGCATGCATGAAAAAGCTTTGCATTTGAAATATCTTGAGAATCATGAACTACACATGTTGAATCATTCACAATTTTTTTCATAATCTATGAGATTATTTAGACCATGACATAAAATGTTAGAACCAATGATAACATCACCATTTGAGAAATCATGAATTGTACATATATCATCAATGCATTTAACAACCAAGACAATATTGGCTAGTGCTAAAACTAATAATAAGTTATAACTTTTTTTATTCCTCTCACATATAAGGCATTTGACAATGTGAAAGAACTACCTTCAATGGTAGTCAGAATGATCTTTCCAAATCCCATGATAGCATGAGTATTTGTTAGCATATGTGATAGTTTTCCCTATAGGAGAAAGCTCAAGTGAAGTGAAGAAATTGTGTTGTGAGGTAATATGTTTGGTTGCACCACTATCAAAGTACCAAACATTGAAGTCTACTAAAGACATACACTGATCATGAGAAGATGGTCCATAGCTACATTGAGTAGTAAATGCCCATTCTTCATTCTAAACAAGGTTAGCAAACTATTTAAGATGTACAAGTCTCTGGAACAACCATTCCAGCCTCTTTCTTCTTTACCTCTTTTGCAACCAATTTAGGACAACTCTTAATGATGTGATCATTTTCCTTAGAATAGTTGCAAAATTGTCTCTACCTTTTTGTTTTCTTTTCATCTTTGTGTTCCTTCATTGATTGTGCAGCATTAGAAGATTTTTTCTTACTAGTAGATGAGCTCCCTACCTTTTCCCTTTTGACTAGCTAAGAATGCTTGATCTACAAGACACATAATTAAAATGTTTTACCTAGGATGATCTTCCTACAAGACACAGACTAACTTCTCAAAGGTTAGGGCATTTGGATTGCCTTTTGTCATGAAGCAAAGAGTAGAAGCAAAACTCTGATAATGATATGGAAGACCGTTAAGAACAAGTTGCACAAGTGAATATACTAGAAAGATTTCATCAACAGAAATCAACTAGTCTTTCACATCCTTGATCTTTGTAAAAAATGTGTCCATTGAATCTCCTTCATTCATATTCTCACTCTCCAACCCGTTTCAGAGGTGCTACCTACTATATTGTTGTAAGATTATTCCAAGTGCCTTTTGTTATTGTGCAAGAACAAATGTGATATATAATGGCACATTTGATAGACAAGGCTATCAATGCATCTTCCTGTGTGTCTCTACCATCCCAACAACGTTCTTCTAAAGAAGGTGCATCAAAAACCACGAGCGCCAAAAAATTCAAGATCTTCATCTTCAACACCACTTGCAATCACTATATTTGTTTGTGTCAAAGAATGCTTTCGATTAAACACAATGCAAAATATTCCACAAGACTTTTGCTACCAATGCCTGATGCATCATATATGACCACAATGGGTAATTGGAACCATCCACTTATCCTTAATAGCCAATATATGGAATGCATCATTTCTTTCCACCACGGTGAGTGACTAGATACCCTCATGCAAAAAAATAAGTGTATCTCAAAAAATTTAAACAAAAATACCTAATTGAACTCTGCTAGACTTGTAGCAAACTTTGAGGCACTTGTATTAGTGAAGCAAAAATTCTACATCTCATTGGCACAAAATGACAAAATTGTGCACATAATCACTTTCATAATACATTCAAAGGCCGAAACAAGCTCAATTGAGATTTCAATATCGAATATGCTCATAATTTTATTCCAAGGCTATGATTGGAAAGGTGTCGATGATGATTGAGATAAATCCACAACTTGCTCTAATACTAATTATTGGAATCCGTGGAGTTCAGAAGCACATGAACAGCAAAAGGAAGAAGAAGAAGCTTGAAGAACAACACAGTATTGGCTGTATTACCAAGTGAATGTACAAAAATAAGTGACCCACTTGGGTTATGATCATTTATACAAGTAGGGGGACAAAAACCTCCTAAAGAGGGAAAAAAATGCCCTAATGGTCCTAAGTGTGTTACTACACATCACTACCAAAATATATCGACTTGCAGAGGGCAATAGGTAGAAAGACAATCAACACTAGCCCGCTCACCCGTGAAGGAGGGAGCCTTAGCTCTTCTCCTCTCCCCTTTCTCAAGGATGAAGACAACAAAAAACTAGCCTCCTTCTTATAGGTAGAAAAAGTCTCCTCCAAAGCTGCATGATCCTTCTGCATGTGTGAGAATTTCCTTGGCATCTTCAAACAAGGAGGTAAAGTTTGGAAATCTATTCGAAATGTTTGGAGATTTTAGGATCCAAAAAATTAGTGAATCATCAACCTTGGGCACAAAGCAATTATACACGAATGTGCTATGGGACACCCATGATGGGTTGGGCTGAAAAAATTAGAGGAAAGACCTTATGAAAGATTTTGGATCTTGCAAAGTAGCCCCTTCATCAAAATTTCCATTTCACTTTTCCACTGCGACATGGAAAAATTCCTCGAGCCCTATCTTGGCACTCCAAGATCTAACTTTTTTTTTGCATCAATGGATGCTTGATTTGGAGAAGTTTTCATAGGTCAAACTATCTTTGTAGTGCTTCAGCAAGAACTTGTTGACCACTCCTCGACCTCCTTTTCCACCATTTGGCATCCAAATCCACTTTTGTCACTTGGATTGGCATAATAGCTTTGATATATACATGCTCCACCACTTTCACTTGATTGGCAATGGCTTGGAAGGATCAAAAGTTGATCATTGTTTCTCATTCTTGGTGTTTTGGGCTATTGTCACTTGCTTTTCGGATCATTTCATTGGTTTTTGGTGATAAGACCCTCCTTGGACCAATCAGACATTTCAAATTTTTGTCTGGGCCTAGAGAGGAGTGCAAATCAAAGCCTTGAAACTTGCAAGATCACTTCCAAATCGCTTCAAAAATCTAGTATTGTATTAGGGAAGTGTTCAAGTGTCATTTTCTCTCTTTCTTGCTTTAAAAAGTTTAGTTCCATCTATTATAAACACTTTAGTTACTTAATTGGGGGGATTTAAACATGGAAGCCAAAGGAAAAGAACCTTTAAAACATACTTCTCCACCTAGGAAACAAAATCTTGAGGATCTACACCATAGAATGGAAGAGGTTGAGTGAGAGTAAGAGATTGTGCGAGAGGAGGAATATTCCTATATGGAGCTTCATGATGATTTTGTATCGCACAAACAATTCAATGAACTCAAAGAACAAACCCTCAAGTTAGAGATGGTCAGAGAAACTTAAGACTTAGATGGACTCTTTAGAAACTCAAGTTACCTCCTTCCTAGCTAGAAAGGAAAGAGAGATTCAAAAGGAAAGAGAGATTCCTACTCTTCCTAAATTTGAGACAGCTAGGAAGGATATCCTCCAACCTAGAAAACACAAAGGAGAGAACTTTAGGGAGACTCCCCTCTTGAAAGAACTCAAACCACCAACTTTACAAAGGATGACTGTGAGAGGAATAAGGATGCGGTCTAAACTTTCTTGCAAAAATGGAATGAGCTACATTAGTTGAAGGGCACCCCACCTTAGTACCATGTGATAGAAGTGAGTCTCTCTCTTGACCCTCCTGCTTATAAGTGGTGGATGAGTCTCAAGGAGATGAATTCCATCCCTACTGACTAGACTTTGTTTGAAACTCTTTTCTTGAAAGTAGTTCTTCTTGAGATTGAGGAAGAGAGGAATTGGGGTGAGTGGAATATGATTATACAGAGAGGTAGAATTTTGTTGGTCTACATATCCCATGATAAAAAATTAATATTGAAGCTTAAGGAGTTAGATGACTTTTAGAAGACTAGGGGGCTTTTTAGAGGCTTAGATAAGGCCATTAAGAAAGAAGTGAGAAAAAACACACCAAAACCTTTGAGGAGGCGATCAAATGTGCACGTCTATGAGCATCATAATCGACCTCAATACACTCCTATGAAGATGGATGAACCCCTCAAACCTGTTACTACCACTAAATTGAAGAAGAAAATAGTTATGGGAAAAAACAAAATGTTCATAAAAAAACAAAGATCACAAGGGCCCAAGTTATTCATTGATCAGTATGAGAGGTCCAAGAGGGAAACCATGTGCTTTAGGTGCCTCTCTCCTAACCATGCACAATAGAAGTGCCCACCATAAGGGTGAAGAAAATAAAGTAGAACTAGGGAATAGTAAGGCCCTTGACAAGGGCAAAAATGTGCTCCACCTAGTTTTAGACACTTCCAATACATGGCAACTCTAGCTGCAAGGAGATGGAAGTGATACATGAGGATATAGAGCACACCTGTTGTTTGAGTCAATCATTTTGGTCACCTCAATTTGGACCATATGAATTAGTTATGCTTCATGGTAGTGTTTGCAAGGCTAGGATGAGAGTCATCAGAGATGAATTCACCACACATAACTAAATAAACTATGCTCTAGTCTATTGTGCAAGGGGGAGATAAAAGTATATGGGATACTATGGTATCCAATTTGGAATTCTAGATGCAAGGATACTATGACCTTGTAGACTTCCAAATAATGAATATGGAGAGGATAGACCTTGTGTTAGGTAGAGAATGGTTATGGGGGTTAAGTGACACACTTATCAAAACAAAACTCTTGAATTCATGAAAAATGGAAGTATATATATATATATATATATATATATATATATGTACCTAGTGAACCTCTCATCTCATCCTTAGAGTCATATAGTATGTCTCGTTCTAAGCATGTATAGGAGATCTTTTTATTGTATAATCTTATATAGACTTGTAGTAGGCTCTCCAAAGTACGTCATATATGGGATAATTCCCCTTGAAGAAGAATGAATACACAGGTTAAAGCAAATGGCAAGGTACCCAAATACAAAAAGATATAATATAAAATGGAAATAAACTAGAAATTGAGTGTCTCCTAGATACAAAAGGGAGATGCATGATGTGTGTCGATAGGACCATGAAAGCCCCCTCTAAACTGAGAGGATGGATTAGAAATGGATCCAGTTGAGTGATGTATCAAAGTAGATGCAAGAGTACCTTGTGGAGAATGGAGAGATGGGGGACTCCATGAATGGAACATTATATGCTCAGAATGCTATTATATATGAGGTAAGTGGACTATCAAAGATGCAAAATGAGGAGTCACTAATCCTAGAGTAAAGGCCAACTAAAGCTGAGGGAAAATGTAAACCTTTGACAGTATGATGGGAGGTGTATCCATCTCACGTGTAAGTTGAGACTATACCTTTGGGTCCTCATGTTCCAAAACTATACCACGATCTAGAAAGTCATGTACAAAGAGAGCATGCTCCATGTAGTGTGACTGTCTGATAGTGGAACGATCCCCCTCTATAGAGGAAATGGAAGGATTGGGATCCTGAGAAGAATCCAAAAGGGATGAACACTTAGATTATTCATCAAAATTGCAGTCTCTAATAACTATAACTGAGTGACTCTTAGGGTCATAGAGTTTATATACCTTCTAATGGTCACTGTAATCGATCAAAATATATTGCTTAGATCTATCATCATCAAGCCCTTGTGCATATACATCACTACCAAAGACTCTAAAATAGCTCACACTTGGCTTCTTACAAAAGTAGGCCTCAAATAAGTTTTGGTTCTTTAGAATATGTGAGATCCCTCTATAAAGAATGTGTACTACTATGTGGATGGCTTCACCCCAAAAATTTAGTGGAAGTTGCTTTTGATGAAGCATTTTCTTGGCCATTTAGATCACAGTTCAAATCTTCCCAAGTGTTTCTTGACCTCTGTTGTAAAGAGCGTTCACAAACCTTTCATTGGATCATGGAAGCTTGTTAAGGAATCTAATGACCATGTCTTCACTTGAGATATATTGTCCACAAAGTGCTAACTTTCTTTAATAGTCTTCAAATTGTGCAATCACCTTTGTGATGGTATCTTGAGGATGAATAGTAAGATTATGAAACTTGATCTCTAGACAAAAGATGGCACTTAGTGCCTTGAGTTCCCCACAAGTGAGGATGTGGTACCCTTAGGAAAGAAACCCTTTGGAAAATACAAAGCATCCTCTTATACTATGATCACTTCTGCTTGGGGTGCTAAAGACAACGTTATAGTGAGATTGCTTGCGTACAAGGTGGATGCAATGAAGTTTCCAACTAGTGCAAAAATGAGTGTCAATGCCTATGTGAGCCACATCAATTTCCTTTGTGTTCATCTAAGTCCTTGTGAAGTGTCCATAGGTGAACCATATTTTAATGTTGAGTGTGTGGATCAAATAAGATCACCCAATTGCCCCATAAGGAATGTTTAGAAATATCGATATGCAAAAATCGCTTGATGTATCAAGTGCAATATAATATATTCTTGTGAAAACAAGCAAAGGCATAAGGAGAACAGGTGGTGTGGCCATCCAGATCAGTTCACATGGTCATCCATATCAGTTCACCTAGGGGAAGAGAGAGAATGACATCACTTAAAATAGAAAATAGCTTAAAAATGACATCGACTAGTTGAATCAAAAGACAAGAAACATAATAGGTCAACAAATATATGTTGCAGACATCATCTATGATGTCATTGTCACCAATTTCTATGGCTAAAATAGAGGATCATCAATAGTGGTGTTGCTATGATTGGGCCTCATCTGTTGACCACAATTATCACCAAGCCTGTCTCAAGCCGGTTGTCCTAATGGTTGGGCCTCTCGCCTCTTGAGGGCGGGCGAGGGTTCAACCCCCATCGGCACCATGTAAGGGACATGTTTAGCATAAAAGTTGTATCTTGTGGCTGATGTGCCACTATTTGTCTTGCCCGACAGTAATTGTGACTGCAGTTTAACCCAGCTATGTAAACTCCTATTCTTGTGGGATAAGGGGGATCCTATGGGTACTATGCCCTTCCTTGTATAGTTTCAATTCCAAAGTTAAAGCTTGGAGAAGTAGGCCTCGTCTGAACCTCCAGTTTAAAAAAAAGTTATCACCAATCCTTGCTACTAACCCCACCATGGAGATAACTGAGCTAAAGTGTATCACTCGGCTTGGCAGAATGTTCTCTTGAGGATTTCTTGAAGATGCACCCTACGACCTGTTTAGGTGTTGCCTCCAAAGGTCCAGCCACTTCACTTTCCTGCTTATCTCCATATAAAGCAGAGGTTGCCATAGTTATCCTGCTACAAGTGAATTCCTATGTGAGGTGTCTTTTTGAGATGGCACAACAAATTTTGGCAAATACATGAAGCTCAAGTTCTATGTGGATTGTTTTCTTTCTTTCTCGCTCCGTTCTTCACAAGAATGGTGCTCTTTCTCTCTTGCTACTTTCTAGCATCGATCATTCATTGTCCTTTTCTTTCTCTAAAGAATGTGGCATAGAGTTTTTTTGGTTACTCCCAAAGTCGGTGAGTTTGAGGGTCTATATTTGATCAAACTCTGCAAGTCCCATGTGTCATGCATGAAGGAGGGAGAGGATAAATGCATGCACAAAAAAAGAGATTAAGATGGGTTCATTTCTCACTGAAGATGTTGGAGAGATACTGGGTGTTGATGTTGGAGAGATGGAGAAATGCATAACTTCCTTAGTAGTATTTCAGTTGCAACTATTATGCGACCTCTGAGTTCGTGATATTGGGAAACTTCTGCTATTGTGTAAAACCTATACGGGTTTCGCTTAACCCTTCAGGCACAATGAAGCTTTTACTATTTATCAGCGAGCTTAACCTTTACGTTAAAAGGTAGGAGGGAAGACCATTAGGTATTGGTTTGCGAGCTTCGAAGATTCGGCAAGGTGACAGGGCACACAACAATAAAGGACATATGAAGTTATGCCATAGCACACTCCCTTTGTTCGCACACTCATCCATCTCCCTGGATTACTCTACAGGTGTCCTGAGCTTCTGCATGTTGTGCAAGGGGATCCTTACAAGTAACCTATAGAGCATAGACGCAAAAGGGAAACTACAATTCTCAACAAGCACTCCTCTGCGCTTGAAAAAAATGGAAACCCTTGGGGGGGAGGGGGGCTTAGAGTAGCCCTACACTTGTTGATGAGAGAGACATCTTGTGGGGGCTTAGAGTAGCCTCCCAAAGCACATACAAAAGAGTCTATTCTTATATTTTTAAGTTATAAAATATGTGGCACTTTGTATCAAATGGTGTGGCAAAGTTGGCGTGTGGTACCCTAAAAATAAACCCCTTGGAGAATACAAAGTGAGCTTACTACTTAAGTACTTGGAATACCAAATGATATGCCCAAAAGGGAGGGTTGTTATCCTAGGAAAAACAGAAAGTGGCCCATATTGGGGTACCAAATTTAATGATATAAGGAGGGTACATGACCCTTGAATAAGACAATCCTTGAAAGTAAAATGTAATCTTTAGCAAATGGAAAGTATGGAAAATACAAGAATAAATACCCTTGAGTAATTCATTGATCCTCCACTAGACTTCTCAAAATTGGAATAAAAAGTTACTTATGGGGCCTTTCATTCCAAAGATTGGCAGGTATGTGGTTTGCTCACGAGCTTGGGTTCCATTCAACAATGCACCTACTACATTCAATGATCATTTATTTGGGGTAACCACCAAGATCTTGAACCAAGGCAAAATCAAAAAAGGTGTAGTGACCTCATATGTGATTTGAGACTCAAAGGAATGGCTTTTTCCAATAGTCTAACGTGCCAATAATAAAATCTTCGATCCAGTGGGCGTGGCCTAATGGTTCACACCCTAAACTCTATGGGAGGAAGTCCTTGGTCCAATTCTCATGGTTGAACGTATATACTAGAATCCCCAAGCTAACAGATGCCTCTACCTTATGAGGTTGGGTGTGTGCATTATTTCCTATTCATTGTATCATCAAATTATATATATATATATATATATACAAGAGATGTGGTTTAAGTTTAGCTTGCAGTATGGAAGAGCAATGTGAGTTTCCATGTGAGTTTGCAGTACCAACTTGCACTACAAACGGTTGGGATGATACAGGAAATTGGCAATGAGGGATTTCATCATTTTGAATGAATCGTGTGAAAATAGCATATGCAAAGGAAACGGTTGGGATGATACAGGAAATCGGCAATGAGGGATTTGATCATTTTGCAGTAGATTCAAAGTGGAGAGTCCAATGATGGGCTTTTAGAGGTCTTCCTCTCCTTCGAGAGAATAACAGATAAGAGGGTGGGAAAGAGATTTCTCATAGTCAATCTCCACTCTTTGTGGCAAAACAAAGGAAGACTATTGTTATTCTATTGAATGGTACTCCTTCGCCAACATCAGAATCCTTTCGTCACTTTTTGCTAGGTGAAAGACAGCATATAACTATCCAGGCTAGTTCTTGATGCTACTCACCATCCTTTTTTAGACGCAAACATAAAGGATTATAGCAATCGAGAAAGAAAGTGAACACCACTAAGGCTTTCATCAAGAAGAGACAAATCCAAAAGGATTATGAAGCATGTCACGAGAGTGGTTATACCCACTTGAAACACAAAGATGCTTCACAAATTCTTCATCAATGGTTATAAAAGATCATAAAACGCATCCAAAGACATTCAAAGACTGCCAAAAGCAAGGGTGGAAGGTAGGGTGAATTGGGGTAAATGGTGTACAAAATGATGAAGAAGAAGGGAGGGAGGGTGGAAAAATGGGCAAAATGAGGCCTGAGAGTATAAAAATTGATGGCAAAAGGCTTCTCTCTATGAGGAGAAAAGAAACCACCAAAACTCCACCACCACCAAAATGATCACCAAACGCACCATCAAGACCTCTAGCTAATGCTCTAATACCATGTAGAGAGTACATGCATGGAAGAAAAATGAAAACAAAAAGAGTACTCAAAAAATGACTCAAAGTGAGTAGACCATGAAATGGGAAAACTCACATGGAATAGAGTGAGCTGGCCAAGAGCATGGAGTAGGCTCCTAAAGTTTCTAACCAAGTACAAAGTGGGGGAGAGGCCCTCCTTATATAGATTTGGAGAGGGCTCTCCAAAGTACATCATATGTGGGATACTTCACCTTGAAGGAGAATGAATACACTAGTAGAAGCAAATGGCAAGGTACTTCTCAATGGATTAGATTTGAGGACATTGATCCAGCCAAAAGAGTAGAATATGAAGAAAGGCATCTATTGGAGAGGAGATTCAACTTGGGAACGCTCGAGGACTCGTCTTCTCATTGGTCAAGACTCTTCTCACCCTGAGGGTCTAAGATGATACAATGGCAATAGATTTGAGAAAATTCCGAGATTGAAGCATGTCATGCTCAATAGGAAGTAGTGCATGGATTGGTTAAGCTGGAGGTGGGACTTTAAGTTCCAATCCCTTTGACATCCCCTCATCGAGATAAAAAAGTTTGTGCTTATGCGACAAATACTACACCGTGGAATCTAGACCAATGTAAAATCAAACAAAATTCATAGGGTACCCCCGTGCTGCAAGGGATGCCTTCGTGGCATCGAGGACTTGGGACACCTCTTCTATTTGTGCCCCAAATCAATGTCAGTTTGGCATGCCCTTGAGAGAATCATGTTGTTACAAGAACAAATCAACTGGAAGCAAGCTTTCCTCAGTGAAGTCCTTCGTGGCATCGAGGACTTGGGACACCTCTTCTATTTGTGCCCCAAATCAATGTCAGTTTGGCATGCCCTTGAGAGAATCATGTTGTTACAAGAACAAATCAACTGGAAGCAAGCTTTCCTCAGCATTGTGGAATGCTATAAGAGGGGAGAGTCTATGGAAAATTTTGAAAGATAGGTGTGCGATCAACTTTGGAGACCCTCTTAAAGAATGGTCAATCGAAAAATCTCTTTTCCTTTTGGGCAAAAGAATTTCCAATCATAAGAAGCCCCCGCCCTTTAAACATCATAAAGTGTTCTTCCTAGATAGCAACAAGATCAAAACCAAGTGGGCCCCAAATGAGGGGGGCAAGAGGGTTATCAACCTTCTTTGTAAAATTCTCTAGTAATCGATAACCATCCCCTCCTTTGTGGCATATGGGGGGTCCCATGGGTGCTAAGCCCATTCACTTGTATAGCTGGTATTTCTATTAATTAAAGCTTGGAAGAGTAGGTTCTACCAAAATTCCTTTATAAAAGGTACCCAAATACAATGAGATACAATATAAAAAGGAAATGAAATGGAAATGTATACAAAATGGAGATGCACTCTCATATTCTCAACAACTAGTATCTGGTTGTGAATCATATAGCCATGTTCCAAAGCATTAGTAGATACACCTATAAATATTGTGATAACAAACGATGCATATGATATTGAAGATGTGATCTTCATGTTCCTGGTCTTGTTTTCATTACCTTTAATGTTCATCTTTGTTGGGATAGAAAAGATGCATAGGCACATGCCATTTAATAGCTTTGTCTATCAAAAGTGTCATTATCGCTCACATATGCTCATGTAGAATAGCCAAAGATGTTTGGGATACTCTTGCCACACTATACTAGGAAACAAATGAGGCTCGTGTTTCTTACCTTCAAAAAGTATTAGAGATTGTGAGCATATGAATGAATGAGATTTAATGGATACTTTTCTTAAAAGACCAAGGATTTAAAAGAGTAGTTGGTTTCTGTAGATGAAATCTTGCCAAATAGCTTACTTGTGCTAACTGTTTTTAATGGTCTTCCAAAATCATATTGCATATGAATGAATGAGATTTAATGGATACTTTTCTTAAAAGATCAAGGATTTAAAAGAGTAGTTGTTTTTTGTAGATGAAATCTTGCCAAATAGCTCACTTGTGCTACCTGTTTTTAATGGTCTTCCAACATCATATCAAAGTTTTTCTTCTACTCTTCATTTGATGATGAAAGGAAATCTAAATGCCTTGAGGAGTTACTCTATGTTTTCTTGCAAGTCTATCCATCTAGAAAAAACAAGTCAATTATGTGTGTTGACCATGAGGCTTTCTAAGATATTCAAAAGGAAAAAGGTGAATCGATCTCCCCAATTAGTAAGCAAAGATTTTCTAATGTTGTATAGGAAAAGGAGAATATAAAGACGATAAGAAAACAAAAATGCAAGAAAATTTTTAAAAGTAATTTAAGGTAAATGATCATGCCATTAAGAGTTGTCCTAAACTGATAGAAAAAGACACAAAGAAGAAAGAGGGTAGAATGGTTATTGCAAAGGCCTCTACTCCTAAAAATGGGTCTGCTAATCTTGCTCAGAATCAATAATGAGCATTTACCACTCATTGCACTTATGATCCTCTATGCAATTAGAATAGGATGCTAATATGAAGAATGGTACTTGTCTTTATGTGATTTGCTCCTTGGCAGAAGACCATTGGCACTAGATGGGTCTACAATTGAAACCGAAGCCTAATGTATTAATGATTGCTATAATGTTAGACTTGTAGCTAGAGGTTATGCTCAAGAGAAGGGCATTTATTTGATGAGACCTTTGCATATCGTATGACAACCATTCGTAGCATTTGTCCACGTGAAGCTCATAATGGACGGAATGTATATCAACTAGATATTAGAACTATCTTTCGAACTAGTGATTTGCATGAATTCTATGCACCTTAGCCTCATGTTTTTGTATGGATTCAAGCAAGAACCACATGCTTGGTATGAGAAGATACATGCCTACTTATCAGCACATGGACTTCATAATAGTCCAACTAAAATGACCTTATATGTAAAGCATGTAGATAATGTAATTCTTATTAGATTGTATGCTACGATCGATATTAATGAGATGCAAATTCAAAATTTAAGGTTGACTTTAATGCCTTTTTTGAAATGTCATATTTGGGATATCTACATCATTGTTTGGGCATCACGTTCATGAAAGTTGATGGAAACATTGCCTTTCTCAAAGTGAACACTTTGACACTTTATTGTAGTGTTTTATCCTTAAAGATTGTAAATCTATTGCCAGTCCCATAGAAATAGGTTTATGATTGAGTCTTCATGATGCTGGAGATGCATTTGATGTTGGTCTTTTTCAACCACTTGTTGAATGTCTCATTTAGCAATATATTTTGTTTGTTTTCTCTCCTATGAGAAAAGGTATGTATACTCTAACGTGTAGCTTTTTTTACTTATGTGTTACCCATCAACTTGAGTTCTTTATCCTAAGAGAGGAATAAGACTGCTAGGTTTACATGTTGTTTCCCACTCACATTGAGCTAATTGTTATGGCCCTCGTCTATCCACCAATGTTTTTTTCATGTTTGGTAGCTCATGCATATCTTGCTTGAGAAAGAAGCAACCTACTAAAGCTACTTTTGGCTAAAAGGTTGAGTATAGGGTAGTTTTCATAAATATTACTCAATGTGTGGCTCAACAACATTATGAATGACTCAGGTCCAGGTCAACCTTCTTCCACCACCATATTTACTCATAGTCAAAGTGCATTGTTAGTTATGCATAACCTAGTGTTCCATGCTCCCATTACACACAGTGAGGTGCACTTTCATTATGTTAGAGAGAAAATCTCTACTAGAGATATGTTTGTCATATGTTTCAAACCTTTCTCCAAAGTCTCTGCCTTGTGAGAAGTTTGAAGATTCACAAAGATCTAGGCTTACTCCCATTTTTAGATTGACCTTAGTCCCATATTCGTTAACACTTGATTATACATGAGTGTTAGTCCTTGTTCGTTGCATCAGTCCCAGCAAGGATTTTTTGTATATTTCGGTAGTGATGTGTATGAACACATTTAAGATTGCCAGAGTACTTTTTCCATCTTCAAGAAGTTTTTCGCTTGCTTCTATATACACCTATAACCCTAACAAGATACTTTCCTTATGTAGTTTCACTTAGAAATATGCTCATTGTTGTGCTCCAAAATTCTTCTTCTGCTTCTTCCTTGTGATGTTTGCATATTTGTGTATTCCGCCAACTCCAACACAAAGAACTTGAGACAAAATTTGAACTACAAATCCACAAAGTGCTTTTTTTTTATATGGTAGAGTTGGCCACTTTGGATATTTCTTATTGGATCCTAAAGCATAGTCAATGATTAAAAGTAATGATGTCATTTTCAATGCATCCAAGATGTATATGCAACCTATAAACAAGATTGAGGAGAGCGTCATATTTGAGGATGTGAGTCCTTTGTCTATATGCAAAAAAATCTCACAGAAAAGGTTTTTCAGGAAACTATTCAAAATCAACTTGTTAGTGCTCTTGATGAGCAAACATTGAAACAATCTTCACATGTCTCACATCCACCTAATAAATTTTCTAGGATTGGATTTTGTTATGCTGATAGATGATGGTGAATCTTCTTGTTCATTACAATGTGGACATCTCCTAAGATCTTGCAGTCTTTGACCATCAGGTGCATTGCATTGTTTTTTTATTGTTCCATTTGAAGCTTCTTTATTACCAGGTTAGCAATTTCTTAAATTGAACATTTCATTATCCTAAGGAGGCAAAAACTTTATTCTTAGTGTCAAAAGGTGAAAATTTCAATTCAGAAACTAGATTGTCCTCCAGGTCCACACACTCCCAGATACATCCATTTAAGGCTATACTAATGAGAATAATTTCCTATTTGTTACTCCCTATAAGAATAGAGAGATTAATCTCCTCTCTGGTGGACTTTCACCCGATAGACATCGCTCTATGCATTGCTTAAATCATCTACCCCATACCCATACTAATTCATGACTTGCTTGCTTCAAATTATAAATCAAAGATGTTGAATCATGCTTAACTCCTTGTTTGGAAAACCCACTCATGAAATCTTCTACAAGAACTTCCACAAAGAAATTATGCCAGTATATGATCATGTCAATTTGCAAGCATGCCATGAAGAATAAAATCGATTCTATTCATGAGAATAGTACTTGGAAACTAGTGCCTTTGCCAAAGGGTATGAAATCCTTACCATGAAAATGGGTATATAAGTTCAAATTCACATCAAATAATGCTTCTCCAAAGTATAGAGCAAGGCTGGTTGCACAAGAATGTAAGCAACAATAAGGAGTTGATTTTGAGGAAATGGTCTCATGAGTGGTCAAGATGACTACATTATTCCTATTGCTTGGATTAGTTTCAAAAGAGGACATAAAGTTAGTCCAGATATATATGAAGACAGTTTGTTTGCACGAGATCTTAAAAACGGGATCTATGTGGAACAAATAGAGAATTATGGGATTCCTTCTTGGAAAAGAGATTCTAGCATGTAAGCACAAGAAAGGCATGTATAGACTTAAGTACTAGCCTAGACAATGACATCAAAAATTTCATGCATTTAAGAAGTCCCAATGCTATTAGAGAAGCAATGAGAATCAATATTTCTACACTAAGAGATGTTTAGATGGAAGCTTGACATGCCTGATACTCTATGTTGATGATATGATCATTGTCAAGAAGTCCTCAAAAGACTCTCCTCTCTTGAAGAAAAATTTTATTCATACTTTTCCCATGAAAGATTTCAAGATGCTATACATATATTTCATATAGGATTCCTCATAGAGTAAGATATGCATATACTTGTCTCAAAATGAGTACATAACCAAAGAAATTCACATGCTCAATATTCATGTTACCAAGGCATTGACTACACCATCGCCTACATATGCGAAGTTGAGAAAGGATGATTGTCTCATATATAATGAGGAGGAATTCATTAACAAAATTCCTTATCAAATTATTTTTGGTGATTTCAGATATGTTATTGTATTTACTAAACCAAACATTGCATTTGCAATGGGAGTTGTCAACAAATATATGTCGAATTCTGGCAAGCATTGGGATGTTGTCAAAATGATATTGAGATATGTAACTCCACTAAGGATATGTGTTTATGATTGGATGGAGGTGATACATCCATTGTTGGATATAGAAACTCTTAGAGGTCAAGAATGTACAGATGTTTCCACTACGAAAGCATAGTATGTTATAGCCATTGATCCATGTAAGGAAGCATTATGGCTTTCTAGATTTCCACATCACATAAGCATACCTCAACATGTACATGTCATGGACACAAAGGGAACCATCATGAACCTTAGATTCTATGTGAATTTATATATCTCATGATTGGTTCAAAATCATGAGAATCTGATCCTTCCATCCCGTTCGGAATGTGTTGAAACCCTAAGATCAGCTATCTATTTGCTTGATTGTAACACCGAGAGGTCTTTTTTCAAATTGATGATATCATCGATGACATCACCAATTTGTAACTGCCATTGACGAACCGCCCTTGAAAACCTATATAAGGAGGGGTTGGCCACATATATTCTTAGTCTTGTGGATGCTAGTCTTGGGAGCTCAAGGAGTCACGATCTCCAAGTAATTACTTTCCAAGTTCCAGTTCGAGTACTATTCTTGTTCTTTGTTCTAATATTTTTTAGCCTAGTATCTTGGAAATCCTACCTTGTCTTATTGTAATCTCATAGTATGATATCTTGTACAGTTATTTCTTGTATCTAGTTCATCTCCTTGAAGGGAGTTCTTGTAATCCAGATATCTTGCTTCGTACATATGACCCCAGGTTATGGGATCTCCTGTATCATCTATAGTTGATTTATTCAAACCTATCAATCCCAGGTTGTGGGACTTCTTGTATCAGACACATATTCTTGTATTACTTTTCCTAAGAGGGTGATCTTGTAACTAGAAGTGTAATTCCAAAATCTTGTCTAGTCTAATCAGAACGCACAACCTAGTGCTACCCGGACATGTTGGCAAGACTATCCACATCAAGGCCATGTCAAGAATAGAATCCATATCCATACTCAAAAATATCAAATTTACTTTGAATGATACATATAAAAAACTCCAAGATTTTGAAAGGAGGCTACAACAAGGTGATCGCTCAATTGCAAAATTTGCATCAGAATTCGGAAATTTATTTCAAGGATCCACATATCAAGAAGACTATCTAGTAATTCAATTTCAAAGTGATCTCAGAGATGAAATAAAGGACCATTTACTCTCTATAGCTCAGGTAAATACTTTAGATGAGGCTACCAAGTAGGTAGTTCAATGTGAAAAACAAGTATTCGAGGATAACCAAGTTCAAGATGAAGATGTGTCAAACAATGAAGATAATCTTGCCCAAGTTTCTCAACCATCGATCTTTGAGCAGAGACCAAGTGCAATCATTGATGTGAAGAATATACATGAGGTTTACATAATCAATAAATTTTGAGAAGGCTTACGTGACAATGTGAAGGACCTCATATTAACCATGCCCAAGGTAAATACTTTGAATGAATTCATGAACCAAGAAATTGAATGTGATAATAGATTGCTTGAGAGAAAGCAAGAGTAGAATTCTAATTAAGATCGAGAATGGAAATTTACCTCAGTCCCTCAACAATATACGTTGGAAGAATCTCAACTGGAACCCATGCAATTGGATAACATCAAGGTCAAGCAACTTATACCACACGAAAGAAAAGATCAAAATGACAATTGATTATGCTTCAAATATGGAGATCATGACCATATGGTATTCAAATGTACTAGGAAAAGAAGCAAGTTGGAATTAGGACTTCCACAATCACCATCCTATATCAAAGGAATCATCGTCAGAGTCATAAGATGAATACATCCCATCACAAGAATCATCTTCTCGACTTTGTACCTAGATATACTATAGATCCTTCCTAGTTTCATCATGGATATCCATCATCATCATGTTCGAGTACCACATATCAAGAAGTCTACAAAGACCAAGAGCTGTGAAGATCCAAGTCTTAGAAGGTCTCATAGTTACATAACCGCTCCTCATGGAACTCGTCGCTTGAGGAGGAGATGATATCATGGACACGAAGCAAATCATCTTGAACCTTAGATTATATGTGAATTTATATATCTCATGATTGGTTCAAAAATTGAAGAATGTAATGCTTCCATCATGTCCAGAATGTGCCAAACCCCTAAGATCGACTATCTATTTGCCTGATTCTAACATCGAGAGGTCTTTTTTTGAATTAATGACATCATCAATATGTTACTACCCTTCAAAAAATATATAAGGAGGGGTTAGCCACATATATTCTCAGTCTTGTGGATGCCAGTCTTGGGAGCTCAAGAATTCGTGATCTCCACATAATTACTTTCCAAGTTCCTGTTCTACTACTATTCTTGTTTTTTGTTCTAGTATTGTCTAGTCTAGTATCTTGGACATCCTACCTTGTCCTACTGTAATCTCATAGTATGAAATCTTGTACAATTATTTCTTGTATCTACTTCATCTCCTTGAAGGGAGTTCTTGTAATCCAGATATCTTGCTTCATACCTACAATCTCGGGTTGTGGTATCTCCTGTATCATCTATAGTGGAGTTATCCATACCTATCAATCCCGAGTTGTGGGACTCCTTGTATCAATCACATATTCTTGTATTACTTTTCCTAAGTGGGTGATCTTGTAATCAGAAGTGTAATTCCAAAATCTTGTCTAGTCTAGTCAGAGGGCACAATCTAGTGCTCCCCTTATAGTATCTCCATCCTCATTGTCAGAGTGTTATTGCATTGGCTAAGAATCTATTCTATCATGCAAAGACCAAGCACATTGTCATGCGATATGATTTTATTCATGATGGCATAGCCACTGAGTGCATTTTACATGAGGACGTTCAAACTCAATAAAATGCATCAGATGCTTTGACAAACTATCTACCACAAGATAACTTCCGACATTATTGTCACTTGATGCAGATTGTTTGATCTAGTTTGTCACAATCCCTTGTACATTGTGTAACGTGCCCATCAAGTGGGAGGTATAGCTCACATAAACACTCAAATATTCTCCAACATTCTTTATTTTTTTCTCCCATGGCCGTATCGATCATATTGGCCTTTAGTGGGAGATTATTAGGAATTGTTACCATTACTGTGTACATGTCATATACTCGAACTCAGATATTCTCTATCATTTATTACTTACTCTTCCATGAATATATGACCTATATTGGCCTTTGGTGGGAGATTGTTACTAGTTATTATTGTTAATATCTATGTGACATGCCAAATACCCAGCAGATTCCCTTGTAGATGTATGTTCTAATAAATCATATAATAATCTAGTAAACCATGTGCTAGATTGAAACCACTCATTTGGGAGACCTGCATAATGAAGTATGGGCATGTTACACAGTATACAAGTGACTTTGTAAGATCATGAATCAAGTAACCCCCATCAAGTAACAAAAGTATCGAAAGTTATCCTGTGGTAGAGCTTTAGTAAAATCATCTACAACATTATCTCGAGTGTGAACCTTCTCAAGAATAATGTGCTCAATGGCTAAGCAATCTCTAATGAAGTGATACCTCACCTCAATGTGCTTGGTCTCTATCGTCGGGATATTCTCGAATCTAGGACATGCTCGCCTTTAAATTCTACATGATCATCAATCTCGATAGTTGCTGAAGGATTGGGTCTCTCCCCTCTAAATGGTGAAATTTGATATGGTTCCAACATGGATATGTGGAAAATTGGATGTATTCTCATGGTACTTGGTAATCGGAGCTTGAAGGTGATTGGATTAATCTTAGCCAAGATGGTAAATGGACCAAATCTTTGATGTTCTAACTTTGCACAAGGCTTGGAAGTTTGCAAATTATTTTTGAGTAACCACACTTTATTCCCGATTTGATAGGATGGATTTTGAACATGATGTTGATCCGCATAGTACTTATATTGCTCTTGAGCTTTATGGATCTCTTCCTTGAGTTCTTTGTGAATGTCCATGAGGTACTGGGCCTTATCTTTGGTGGCTGGGTTCTTCCCATGATTTGAGAGTTGTATATCCATCCTTGGATGATGTCCATAATTTGCAAAGAAGGGAGTCCGCTTGATAGATGTATGAACACTATTATTATAGGAAAATTTTGCAAAGGATAAAAGCTCGAACTAATCATTTTGATGATAGTTTATGGTGCAACAGAGATACTGTTCTAGGACTTGATTCACCCGTTTTGTTTGTCCATCAATCTTGGATGATTGATTGTAGAAAATTTAACTTAGACACCAAGGAGCTTGCATAGATTGTTCCAAAAGCTGGATATGAACTGTGAACCTCAATCACCGATAATTTCATGAAGCAATCCATGAATCCTAAATATGTATCTGAGAAAAAGTCTCGTAGTGGTTGCACCTGTGATTGTCTTGGTAGTTGGAATGAAGTGTGCCATCTCTGTAAATCTATCCACTATAACAAGAATGGCATAATATTTATCTGACCTTGGTAGATCTATGATGAAGTCCATAGATAATGAAGACCGTGCCCTTTCTGGAATAAGTAAAGAATGCAAAAGGCCATGAGGTTTATGTCGCAGTACCTTAGATCTAATGCAAGTGTCACAGATTCGGATATATTCTTTGACTTCCTTCCATATTTGAGGCCACCAAAAATCTCTAGATATGAGTTCTATTGTTTTATCCATTCCAAAATGTCATGCTGAAAGGTTATCATGATGTTGCTGAAGTCCTTAGATCCTCTGCTTTCCTGGAGGGATGTACAATAGATTCTTATAGAATAGTAACCCATTATTTTCTTGGAACTCGTTAACTTCATGAAGTCTCCCTCCTTGAATTTTTTGGCTGACATAACAAAACAATTTATCATGTGGAAAAGTCTCACGAATGAACTGGATCAAGGTTGAATCTTCTTGATGGTTTGAAGAGATAGCTACTAGTTGGAGATATTCAAGCTTGAGTAAAACACTCTCTTGTTGATCAAAAGTCTCTTCACCTCTGTTTGGTGCAAGATAAGATCTTCTCGACAAGGCATCTAAATGACAGATAGGATCGCCCCGAGGCGAAGTCTGATGCATCTGTCTCTAAGAAAAAAGGCTTGGTAGAGTCAGTGTGAACTCGAATTGGAGCACTAGTGAATGATGATTTCAAGGTCTGAAAGGCTTTCTATCCATCTTCAATCCATGAGAATTTTGTGTTCCCTGTAAGCTTAATAAGGGGTGTCACTATTTTGGAGTAATCTCTAATGAATATTTTGTAAAAATTGGCAAACCCTAGAAAACATTGTACATCTCAAACACTCGCAAGTGGTTGCCAGTGAAGGATTGTCTATCTTCTTAGGGTCCATAACTGATACAATGTACCCTAAAAATCCCACTTCTGTGTTATGGAAAGAGCACTTCTCCAATTTGGCATATAGTCCTTTTTCTCTTAGTTTCTCCAAGACTATCTTTACATGACATTCATGATCCTCTAGATTTTTAGAGAATATCTAGATATCGTCAAGCTATATTACAAAAGATCATCTAAATACTCTCTAAAGATATCATTCATAATATGTTGGAATTTTTGAGACCGAATGGCATAACTACATATTCAAAATGGCCATACCTTGTTCAAAAGATTTTCTTCCATTCGTCTCCTTTGATCCTAACAAGATTATAAGCTCCTCGAAGGTCAATCTTCGTGAAGGATTTTGCTTTTCCAAGGCATTCCAAGAGCTCTAATATGAGTGGTAGAGGATATCTGTTATTTAGAGCGACTTTATTCAATCCACGATAGTCTACACACATCCGAAGAGTCCCATCGTTCTTCTTTACAAATAAAATAGGAGCTCGAACTAGAGATTTTGAGTGTTTGATAAACTCCTTTGCTAGATTCTCATCAATGTTCTTGCGTAGTTCTGTAAGTTCCTTTGGGGATAGTCTATAAATTCGTCCAAAGGGCAGTTCTACTCCCTCTTGAAGATCTATGGCACATCAAAAGATCTATGCTCTAGGAGGATATATGCGTTCTTCTTTTCAAAAACATTTTCAAAGCCTTTGTACTGATTGGGATCATCTTTCCCGGATTCTTGAGCTCATATGGCATAGATCATATATATCAGTTCCTTCCTTACTGCATGTATGTTTTGGCTCCATATGTCGAGTTCATCTAGATATCTCGACGGGTGATTTTATTCTTTTCCCAATTAATGTTTGGATTATGCTTCTTTAACTAAGGCATTCCAATGATAACTAGATGTATTGGGCTCAATATTACATTGAAACATATGTGGTATTCATGGTCACCAGGGTGTATTCTTAATGGTGTGGTTTCCATGGTTCTATTCCCAGATGCTAGAGGTCGTCCATCTACGACTTCAGCTACTACTGGTTTGTCCTTCCGAAGTACAGGAATTCCATGTTTCTTAACCAATCCTTCATCGATGAAACATGAAGAGGCTCCTAAATCTACTAGGGCTATAAGGGAAAGGATCTTCTTGGGCATGATTAACTTGACAAGTGCAATACATATTTCTAGGGGTGTAGCTGGAAATGAGACCCTTTCTTATATCATGGTCCGGATATATGGTCTCTTTTACAGCTAGACTTCCTCGTTTCCTACTCTATAAGGGTGGTTGCGACTTTGGAGTTTGTTCTCTTGTTCGAACAATTAACTGCAATATGTCCAAAGTTTCAACAATAGAGGCATAACTTGTTCTCTCTCCTTCTTTGTTTCTCTTGTGGTGTTAGAGGTTGGAACCTAGTTACATCTATTTGCATAGGTTCAAGCATAGACTCTAGGAGTGGGTTGGAAGGGTTTCCATTGGCGAGGTCTTCCTTCTACTTGTTTTTCTTGTTTCCTTTCAAAAATTCAGTTATTGCATTGAATAGCTTGCATGATGTATTCATTCAATGTTTTAACCTACGGCATCGTAAGAAGAAGGTCCTTCACATCATCTCTTAAACCCCATCTACATTGGGTTATGAAATAATCTTCATGCCAACTGAGATCACATATCAACTGCCCAAATTCTGATGCATAGGTAGAGGCAGAGCAGTTACCTTGACGTAACTTCCAAAGTTTTGTTTTTGCCACTCGACTTGTGTCTGCATCTCCAAATGTGGCAGTGATCTCTCGAAGAAACCCCTCATAGTCTTGAATTACTGCCATGTTCTTCTCCAAGATTGGGGCAAACCATGATAATGCTTGTCCACAGAGCAAGGTTCCAATAAACCCGACCTTGGATGCCTCGTAAATGTATCTATCAGGTTGCATATGGATGTACAATTTAACTTGCTAGAGAAATCCACGAGACTTTGTGCGATCCCCATTGAACTTTTTTGGCATGCAAATCTTGGGTTCCTTCATAAAGGATATACTAGGCCGTTGATTCACTTCCCTTGATTTGCTTGAAGGCTCCCAATTCATTATTGTAATTCTTGGAGGAGTGCACCTACATGCACAGCATATCCCATCTCAACTTGTGTATGTCGATGAGTTAGGTCCTCGACTTGTTGTTTGAGACTCTAAAGTGATGCTACAATCTGTTCATAAGCGTTCTCCATGATGCCTGGTCTTGGATAGAAGCTACTCTTACCAAAATGTCAGGAGAGCACTAGATTATGCTCTTACTACAATAGACGAGATTCTAAAAATACAGTTCTAATTACAAGAACACCCACGTAGGGGAAATGATACACGAATACATAATTGATACAAGGTGTCCCAAAACCTGGGATCGATAGGTATGAATAGTTGGACCTCAGATGATACAAGACGTCCCACAACCCAGGACTGATAGGTTTGAAGCAAGATCTCTGAGGTATGAGAACTCCCTTCAAGGAGATGATCTAGATACAAGAAATAACTAGACAAGATCTCTTACTACGAGATTACAAGAGGACAAGGCTAGATGTCCAAGAACTAGACTAGACAGGACTAGAACAAGGAACAAGACAAGAACTAGAACTGGAACTTGGAGAGTACTTACTTGGCGGTCACGACTCCTTGAGCTCCCAAGACTAGTTATTGGCAAGATTGAGAATGAATGTGGCTAACCCCTCCTCATATAGGTTTTCCAAGGGTGGTTCAAGGGTGGTTACAAATTGATGATGTCATCGATGATATCATCAATTCGAAGCATGATCTCTAGATGTCAGAATCAAGCAAGAAGACAATCGATCTTAGGGTTTTGGCACATTCCAAACACAATATAAGCATTCGTTTTCCCAAATTCTGAACGAATCATGAGATATCGGAGTCACATGGAATATGAGATTCAGAAGATCTCCTTCATGCATGACAGATGATACAAACGATAGCCTTTGCTTTCAAACTTGTACCCAACAAAAATGCATTTCACTCCTTTATCATCCAATTTCCTGAGTTGTTGTTCACACACTAATGCATATGTCAGACAACCAAAGATATGAAAGTGAGCAACAGATGGCTTGCAAACATGACAAGCCTCCATATGGAGTGATAGACTACAACGCTTTAGTGAGATACCTATTAAGTATATATGTTGCACACGTAATAACCTCTAGCCAGAAACTGTGGTAAATCCTTACTCTTGACCATATACCTCGCCATCTCCATGAGTGACATGTTCTTTTCAGCAACTCCATTCTGTTGAGGTATATAGTGCACTATATACTAATGTTTTATCCCACATTAAGCCTGAAATGCATTAAAATTAGAAGACCTATTCCCCCCCTTAAAACGAGGGACGCCCATTTTACATGCTATTTTCAATGAAAATCAGAAAATGTTTGAAGCACGTAAACACTTTAGACTTTTCTTTCAATGGATATACCCATGCATGCTTGGAAAAATCATCAATGAAAATCACGAAGTAAAGATAGTTCCCAAAAGGTGTTTGCATGGGATCATAAACATCACTATGAACAAGCTACAACTTCTGAGTAGCTTATATTGAACCATATTTTGGGAAGGAGGAATGCTATATTTTGCCCAAAAGATAGCCTTCACAAACATGTTTACCAAAGTGCCTCAAGTTTGGGAAGAGAGAACACCATTTCATATTTCTGTAGGCATAGCAAACTAGCTAAATTCATATGACCAAAATGTGCATATCATAGCTTTGCATCTGACATGGCCTAAGAATATTGAACTACACATGCTGAATCATTCACGCATTTTACATAATCTATGCGCTTATATAGCCCAAGGCATAAAATGTCAGAAGCAATAATGATGTCTCGATTTTGACAGATCATGAATTGTGTGTCTGCCATCAATAAATTTACAGCCATGCCGATCTTGGCCAATGTTGAAACTGATAACAATTTTTTCTTGATCCCTAGCACAAATAAAGCATCCGACAATATAAAAGAACTACCATCAATAGTAGTTAGAATGATCTTACCAACTCCCATGACAAGATAAGAGGAGGAGTTGGTGCATATGACAGTATTTCGGGTCGAGGCAAACTCAAGTGAAGTGAAGAAACTATAATGCAAGGTAATATGTTTGGTTTCCCCACTATTTAAGTACCAAACATTTGAGTCTACTACAAACATGCACTGTTCATGAGAAGATGGGTCATAACTGTAAATAGTAGTAATCACCCATTCTTCATTCTACACAAGATTTGTAGACTCTGATTTGGATGTATTGGCTTCTACAACAACCATTCAAGCCTCTCTTTTCTTTGCCTCTTTTGCAACCAATTTTGGACAACTCTTTATGACATGATCATTTCCTTTACAATATTTGCAAAACAATTTTTGCTTTTCTGTTTTCTTCCATCTCTATCATCCTTCTTTGATTGTGCAATATTAGCAGATTTTTGCTTACTAGTAGATGAGCTCCATTTACCTTTGCCCTCTTGACTAGCCAAGAAAGGTTGACATGCAGCAAACATAATGGACATGTTCTGCCTAGATTGATCTTCCTGCGACAGAACAAAGACTAACTCCTAAAATTTTAAGGCATTTGGATTGCCTTTCATCATCAATCGAAGAGAAGAAGCAAAACTTTGATATGAATTTGGAAGACCATTCAAAACAATATGCACAAATGAACTGTCAGGTAATACTTCACTAGAAAAATCAACTACTCCTTTATTCATGTGCTCACTCTCCAACTGTTTTTGAAGGTAAGCTACACGAGCCTCATTCCTTGCTTGGTATAAAGTGCCAAGTGTATCTCAAGCATCCTTTACTATTTTGCAAGATCGAATGTGAGGAATAATGGCCAATTAATAGACAAGGCTATCAATGCAAGTCTTGAGCATCTCTACCATCCCAACAAAGTTGCATTATAGTAGGTGCAGCAAGAACTGAAGCACAAACAGGAACTTGAAGAATATCACCATCTTCAATACCATCTGCATCACCTTTAGCAGCTGTATTTGGAGGTATAATAGGATGCTTTTCAACACCCTACATAATATTCTGCAAACCTTTCACAACCAATAAATGATGCATCATATAAGCCCATAACAGGTAATTGGTACCATCCAACTCATCCTCAACAACCAACATATGGAATACATCACTGCTTTCAACCAATAGAATGCACAAAGATAAGTGATCCGTTAAGGTTATAGGTGTATATACAAGCTGAAAAAAAAAACCTCCTAAAGAGGGAAAAAAATCGACATCCTAGTGTGTTGACACACATCAATACCTAAATATATCAACATCATTCCCAATCCACATTTGGAGTTGGTGTCATCTTTTAGATACCTCCCAATTCCCAATTAACAATATTCACTCATCTATGTGAATTTCCACAAAATATATGTGTGATTCTTATTAGAATCGAAGACTCCACCAAAATTTTGCAGGTGTTCCTCTAAGCCAGCCAATTTATTCCTCAATACCTTTTCATCTTCCAATATAACTTAGTACAAATCATATTCTCTACCAAAGGCTTTCAATAACAATCTACTAAACCTTTGATTTGATAAAAAGCTATGTTTATAAAACAAGCTAATGAAGAAAGCCAAAATGATTTCTCACATGCCTCATTGATTGTGGCATACTCTATTTTTGTTGTTTAATTAATTTTATACCGTAAAGATAATAACTTCAAGATATAGCACCTTCAATAAAGTGGAAACTGTACCCTAACATGAGATCCTCTATGCCTATAAAACCAACATAACCAAACTCTCTTTACCTAACCATACATTATCTATACCTAAGAATATCCACTTATTCTTCATCCAAATGCCTATTAAAAAATGCAACATCTATTCTAGCAATTACAATACCATTTATATTTTCATAACTCATATATATAAGTAATGATGTATTCAAGCCTTCCCACCATACATGTGAAGTAATTGGGATATCTATTTACTCAACAAGTATATATTTCTATCAGTCATATATAGTTAGTAATCCCCACGTTTATAATCCCTAATGTTTCATATCAAAAGGTTGGACTTTATTTCAAGAGCAATAAGCCTCCTAGGGAATTTTCAACATTCGATATTATGATTAACATAGTATCAAAAATACCAAGCTAATCAAGCTACCATCTACCTTTTGCAACATGATTATGTACTTTCAACCATGTACATGGTGACCCTAATGTGGTGATGTCCTTGTTCAAAACTCTTGTACCATTTGCAAATCTTGAATCATACTAGCTGATAAGGTAATCGATAGGATGTCATTAACACAACTTCTACCTAAAAACCTTGCATAAGACTGCATGGGAAAGCATAGAGACTACTCTATAAAATAATCTTGTTCATCATTTTTTTCTGATCAATTGTGTTGGAAAATAAGCAGCTGTATATAAACTTGAATGTCTCTAGGTTGACGAAAAAATTTTCAGCACATTAAAAATTAAAATGTAAAACTAAACACGTATTTAGTTTCATGGTTTTCTTCATCTCCTTAAATTTTATTTTTTTTTTTAAATCCTACTGACGACATAAAATACAGTGTAATGACTAGTGAGCATGAGTTCCTTTCTATAGGAATCAAGAATAATGGTTCAGTGGAAGAGTCAATGTAGGCTGTATACACATTCTTAGTTTGTCTCTCTCATTGGAATGCTCACAAATCTAAAATTCAAAAGAAGAGAATATTACCAAGCAAATTTTTTTTTTCAAAAAAAACTTTACATTTCACTACATTGTATATCATTTCACTACGATAATAATCCTTCACGAATAAGATCCAATTGTGTAACCAACAAGAACAATGATAACGTCAATGACAAAGATAACAGAAATGATGGCTACCACAACAAAAATAGGTTATCACCACCCCCCACATTTACATGCAAAAAATTAAAAGGATAATGTGCTCTTGTACACACAGCCCCAGCTTCAACAACCTACAGAATCGGTCAAAAAACATGCAAACCATGCACAAAAAAAAATGTTTGAAAAATGCAAACACAAGTTTCACAATGGACGCTCTCAAATGTGGTTTGTCACTACCTCAACAAGTTACATGGCGGCCTACACAAATCTGCTAAACCTTACACAAAACAAAGCAAAGTTTAACGTACATAGATATATGAATTCACAACAACTTATCTAACCAATAATTTTCTATTATATAAGCCAAAGGGACCTACATCAGAGATATGGCATGAGAGAAAAGAACTTCCTATCATCCAATTCAACAGAAAAAAACATAATCAAGAATAGTTACATCCTAAATACTGAATTCTCCTATTTCAGGCACAAAAGATTGGTGCAATGACTAACCTAGAACCATTACATGTGATGTAATATTGAACAGATTTAAAATGGTTATATAACAGTCTCATTACAATTGCTCCAGCCTGGATATCACAAGAAAAAGGAAAGTATAGTGGATAGACCACGGAGAGACATTCAGCTCCAAAGTAAATGTTGAAAAGAGTCAGCACAGACTCTGGTAATCAGTGGATGCAGAAGCCCGTATACCCTGTAAGATTTTGTTACACACACCTGTCAAATGTACCTTTTGATGGATAAAAGGCATACCAGTTAGAGTGACACTGGACATTTGAAACCAGAATGCCACTGCTAGACAGCATCAAAGGTAGCATCAACTAGTACACCCTTCCATTATCCACCACTGAAATTCCAATCTGCCCATACATTCATTCCACTTAGCAGCTTGACAAGAAGTTATATTTTTATCCTGCACTTATCGTTACCCCTTTTGAAGGCCAGGGACATGCACATACACACACAATCATAAACAGAAGTTGAATTCTATTTAGTACTAACCTTTGATGAATGGAGGCATGTCTATGACCTTTCAATGGGGTGTCCTCCTCAAGGATGAGAAAAAACCCTTTCTATCTTTTTTCTCATCCTCTGAACTGACCTGAAAGGAGGGGGGACAAACTGTGAGTAAAATCATGAAACACATAGAACCTTAACAAAAAATGGAATATATTATGCAAACACTGGCAAACCTCCTTGTATAGGTTCTGAAGGATGCTGGTGATTTCAGAGAACTCTGGACGCAAGTTTGAGTCTTGCTGCCAGCAACTTTCCAGGAGCTCAGCAAGTTTGTGATGTGTGTTCTTTGGAATTGTTGGACGTAAACCCTGCAGAGGGGTATGTTTCTCTAGTTGTTCTTACAAGAACAAGAAAAGAGAGCTATACATCAACTGAAAGAAATTATAGCATACCTTCTGAACAACACCTACAGCAGCTTGCAATGGTGTAAGATAATCATATGGAAGCTGTATAGACATGGGACACTACATTTAGTACATATTTTTCCACTAAAGAACTGTGAGAGTCAGGGAATTCATTAATTTTTGCCATAACATGTAAATAAGTTACACAAGAATCTGACATATTTAAGATGCTTCGAGATGATAAAGTCAGCTTAGTATAAGTACCATGTTCTGTGTTGAATGATCTACAGCAAATGTTATGCATCAATATCAACAGACAATAACAAACAATGAAACATAAAAAAATATTTACGTATAAGAGTATCATTGGAACATGACCATTTCATTCATAGGAGCATGTCAATCGGTCTGTAAAATGCTCCACCAGTGCATCAAAACAAACATATAATCATATGCTATGCTTCATTTGCATTCATATGCCAACACAGCCTAGGGAAGCAACTATGATACAATAACTCTAGTCTAAAAACTGTTAGCATCTGGATTCTGGACTTGCCTTTCCAGTAAGAAGCTCCCATAGCACAATGCCAAAGCTAAAGACATCTGCTTTTCGATCATAAGGCTTGTGTTCGATTACCTACACATAAGGAAGAGCATCATAAAAAGCACCCACAGAATGAGTCTTGTACAAGTGTCCACACAGACATGCAAGCATGCGCAGATGAAAAAAGGAAGGGGAAGGGAAGGAGGAGGGAGGGAGAGAAAAAAAGAAAAAAGGGAAGGGGGAGGGCGAGGGAGGGGAAAAGAAAAAAGGGGGAGGGGGGATTGAGGGGAAAGAAGAAGAGGAGAGGGAAGGGGGAAGAGGGGGGAAAGGGGGGGGGGGGGAGTAGAGGGAGAGGAGGGGAGGGGGGGGGGAGAGAGAGAGAGAGAGAGAGAGAGAGAGAGAGAGAGAGAGAGAGAGAGAGATAGTCATATTAATGTCTTCTGGAGGCCAAACTTGGCCTATGAGACAAAAACCATGTACAAGTGTAGTAACCCTGTGTAGAAGATGAATGAAATAAAAAGTATATCGCTACACAAAGCAATATAGGGCTGGAAAAGGCTGGGGAGACGTGGCTCTGACTCAGCAGATAGTGGCCACCTAATACATGAGGGATCCATAATGTGAGTAAACACCTTAGCTACTGGTGATGGGTGGAGGTGGGTGTAGTATGTGGTACATCGGTGGTGGTATGAGTGCCTCCTGAAGGAAGACAACCCAGGGGGTGGTGGTACGCCTATGCTCCATCATGTGGTCGTAGGCTGTCCTGATGCGTGAGATATCCTCCTGATATAGTCGTGGTCGAGAGAGAGAGAGAGAGAGAGAGAGAGAGAGAGAGAGAGAGAGAGAGAGAGAGAGAGAGAGAGAGTTTTTTGAAAGATTTGAAGGTGCTTAAGCTGACAGAGAAGTGGCTGGAGGAATCAAGCAAACAAAAGTTAAACTGCAAGCTACCTAAAAGTGAAGGCAAGCATATACACACGAGCCTATCTTTTGGAGATCTGAAGTTCTAAAAATATAACCACTTCAATTCCGTATCATATACAGTTCGAGGATCAAGGACCAGAGTTAACAAAGCTTGCGTAAGTAGAGTAATGACAAAAGATAGCCCACAACTTCAGAACTAGGAAAGGGAAATTATCAACCTTGGAGGTTTAGAATCTCTAGCTTTCTTATCAGTAAAAATCTCTGGGAGCTTATTATATGGATCTGAGCATAAGCAGAGTCTTAGGGACAACCAAACCACTGATCAGTTGAGGGATCAAAGGGAGAGGGAATAGAGAGATAAGCAAGTAGTATTCATACTTTCCCAACAAATTAGTACAAAATGATTGGTCATAGACAAAACCTAGATTCTTCTAGGAAGATTTGAAAAGCCTTGGAAAGAGACTACTCTATATCAACTAAAGAGAGGATAATCCAACTCAAAAATGAGTTGAACTACTTGAGAGAGACCCTCACAGCAATATCAATTATAACATTTTTGAAAGTGAAAGAATTAGCTGATGCTTTGGATGCCTCAATGGTCTCAAGGATGATGATGAATGGAAGCCCTTCATAACCTCAGACTACGTGAGAAATAATTTACTGGAGGTTTGAACAATCAACGTTTCGGAGACTAAGAAGATGAACCTCACTGATAGTCAATTAAAGGGCGATCAGGCAGAAGCGTTTTGTGTAGGCAATCAAAATGGCAAAGCCACAAAAGGAAATGCACAAAGCATTGGTAAAGGAAAGTACAATCAAAAGTCCAATCAGCAAAAACAACCAAGATAGCACTTCTTTATTAAGGCATAGGCGAAGAGGAGAGTACAAAGGAAGAAGAAGAAAGAGCCAAGAAAACGTCAGCAAGATTGCCACAACTGTGATGAGTGTGGAGACTATGCAAGGAAATGCTACCAAAGGGACAGCCATGGGCAACAGTTCAAAGTGCGACTGCCCTAATTAAAGCTATAATGGTAATGTAATTATGCTAGCACACCAAAAAATGACAGTCTCTTAGCAATGATGCACAAGCATGAAGGTCATGACAATTTTCATAATAAGTCGTATATTGATAGTGGATGTACCATTCACATGAGCTGTAACAGGGATTACTTATATATATATATATATATATATATATATATATATATATATATATATATATATATATATATATATATATATATATATATATATATATATATATATATATATATATATATACACACACACACACACACACACACACACACACACACACACACACGTGCGTGATGCGCACAATGCACATATATACACACAGGTGGGCAAGCACATATATAAACATATATAGACAGATGCATATATTGATAGTGGTATATTGATATTGGATGTACCATTCACACGAGTTGTAACAAGCATTACTGATGTATCTATACACACAGACACGTGTGTGTACACACAAAAACACACATACATACATACATACAAAATACATACACATGCACACACACGCACACACACACGTATATACACACACGTGTGCCTGCACATACATAAACATTTATAGACATACATATATTGGCATACATATATATGCACATGCATACGCATACATAATTACATAGACACACATACATACACATATACATACGTACACGCATACATATATGATATATATATGACTTGCCATCCTTCTGAAATACAACGGGTCTCCCTCCATCAGACTTGCCTCCGAAAGGAGATCTAACAGAAGCATGAATCCAGAATCTTCCATCCTTTTGGAGTACAATTGGATGCCTTAATCAATGGAATCTAACCTTTGTCGATGTCCAGCTCTGACAACCAAGAGAGGCCTGCCCATTCTTTTCTTATGAACTCCAGTCCCATGCAACAGTCTCTCTTCATTCCGGATCCACATGAGTCGTCGGAGAAGGTACTTTCATCCATGCCTTTAGAGCTATTCAAACATCTTTCCACAGGACCTCATCCTGCCGTGAAGTTATGCATAGCGGCCTTGCAGTTTTCTCAAGCTCTAATGTCACAACATGTTTTATAAGGCCCTCGACACTTATATCCGCCGTTTCATGAACCCACCAAGGGCTGGGGTTGACAGGGGCACTGGGAAGCCTAAACGCTTTGGTGAAAGCTTCTGCTTCACTTCAACTCTGGCACCCTGAGTACCACTACTCTCTGTTACACGATATTGAACGCAGGGTTCGCAAAAGATCCCACCAGTAGAGCCTCTAGGAAGTCCCACAAAACTATGCGCAGATCTTTATTTTCTCGTCCTCGAAGCATTTTGTCAACATATGGCTACACCACATCCTTAGAATGGTAGGGGATCTTTTTGGAACCTGATATACCATGATCCCAATAGTTCCACCCATGCACCTCCCCGTGCATGCCCTGTTGATGGAGGGGAGACTATTATGGGACTTGTTGACTCATGCTCTATCTAGAGCTGCACCAACTTCAATCTTTACATCACCCAACTTGTGGAGGAGAATTCTAAAAATGACAAGTTCATTTTAGGTGCCTTCCACTTAGGGATTTGTTATAGTTGAGATGAGAAAGGGAGAAAATTTTGGGAAGGGGAAAACCGAGATTCCTATTGCTGGTCGAGGAAATAGCATTTCATTCCCAGCAGCTTTTAAATTCATGCACCACTTGTTTGAAACACAAAGATAAGCACTAATCTAAAAAACCGATGTGCTAATGGATAGTACTTTCTCTCATCATCTTTGTTAGCATCGCCGATGTCCATTGATAGAGTCCCACACCTTGAGACTAATAAATATGGATAATTAGACTACACAAGATAGAGGGATCCCACACCGGGAACAATAGGTATAAAATGTGATACAAGATGTCCCTTCATGGAGATGAACTTGATACAAGAAAGAACCAAACAAGATCCTGTACTAAAAGATGACAAGACTAGATGTCTAGAAACTAGACCAGACAAGACTAAAACAAGAGAAGACAAGAACAAAACTAGAACTTGCAAACTACTTATTGAAGACTTTAACTCCTTGAGCTCCCAAGACAGGTATTGGCAAGACTAAGGATCTATCTAGCCAAAACCCTCTTCACATAGGTGCTCGCATGCTGCGGACTTGAGGTGGTTACGAATTCGATGATGGCAACAATGATGTCAACGTGTCGAGACAAGGTCTTTGGATGTTAAAACGAGGCAAGTGGACAATCACTCTTAAGGTTTTTGCTCACTCCAAATGCGATAGTGATGTTAGATTTTCCAAATCGTCCCCAAATCAGAGATATGGAAAAATTCAATGGAATGTACAATGAATTCGAGATGGTTTTCTTCGTGTCCATGGCATCATCTCCCACTCTGGCAACAAGTTCCATGAGGAGCGGTTTTGTTTTCTAACTTGGGCTTCATTGAGTTCTTTCTAAAGATAAATCCTTTGAAGTTTTAGTGGGACATTGTGGTGTTTAAAGATCTTTGATGGAGAGACTTAAGTAAGCACACTTCCTTGATTGAACATGAACTTCTCCTTGTCCTTAAGCTTCATGTTATCTTCGAAATGTGTATGTTCCAAATCATTTGTCGTGAATTGTTCGGCTTCAATGATTGTTGGTTTGGATTCTTGTGGAGCTCCTACAACATGCTACACTTTCTGCCCCATGGGTAGGAGGGTAAATTGGTCGCATGCCCAGTATGTAGGATTTGGCCTTGTGTGTTTAGAACTTAACTACTATACGTGACCTTATAGCCACCCGGCTAGACATACATGTAATTCTGAAACTCATATAGGCTACTAAAGAGTAAGAAAAATAATCTTTATTAGATCGATTTATCTTACGCTAATCGTGAGAGAGTATGTAATAGCAATCACGCTGAGTATAAATAAAAGGAGTGAAAATCAAGTGTTGCTCTCAAAAACATGGGTTAAAAAAATCTTATGAAACCATAGGTTCCTAACTTTGAAAGAAATCCTACCAAAATTATAGATCAAGCTCTAAGTACCTCTACATAAGCTTCAAATAACCAAATGTAAACCGATACCAAAGACACTTTTACAAAGAATGGAGTAAGAAGAGAGCCATGGTGAGATTTAGTGCCATTCACTACACTTTGTGGTTAATGGTATTATATGCAAATTGAAAGTTCTCTCCCGAAAAAGAAAAAAAGAAAAAAAGAAAAAAAGAAAAAAAGAAAAAAAGAAAAAAAGAAAAAAAGAAAAAAAGAAAAAAAGAAAAAAAGAAAAAAAGAAAAAAAGAAAAAAAGAAAAAAAGAAAAAAAGAAAAAAAAAGAAAAAAAAGAGAAAAAGAAAAAAAGAAAAAAAAGAAAAAAAGAAAAAAAGAAAAAAGAAAAAAAATAATAATAATAATGAGATAGCTAAAACATAAAGACACATCCAAGGAGGTATGTGAGAGAAACCAATGTGTCGCTTGTATTTTTCTCTCTAAAGCCCGAGACCCCTATTGTAACAAGAGAGAGTCAAGGACACGTCCCCTCCCCTCCACCCCCCCTTTCTCCCGTTTTGGCCCAAAGAATGACTTTAGTCAATAAAGGGAGCATACATGATCCTTCCCCAAGAAACCGTATGTGATACTCCTCCTCTCAAGGGAGCACTAGATTGTGCCCTTTAGATAGACTAGATAAGATTTTGAAACTATACTTTTGATTACAAAATCACCTACACAGGGGATGGAAACCAAGAACCTCAAACTTGCGATGAAGTTGGATTCTGACCTAGCTATATCGGTGATGAATCAAATAGTTATCGCAATCGAAACCACCTCAATCGTAGTCAATGCAACTTCCTGTAGTAAGGAAAACAACTATGCCGACCCGTAGGTCGGAAACCCGACAGGGAATCACAATATCTAAAATTAACAAACAATCCAAAATTTTGACAACCTCATGTCATGAACAAGGCTCCACCCTAATGTTTATGCCGGTGAACGCAATGCAGTCGTGGTTGGTTGGTTGGGTCAAGGGGTATACACACAAGGGTGGTTGTTGGACATGCAAACACTCTCCTGGTCTTGTGCCAACCTACCTTCACCGCCCTTTCAATTTAATACCCGGTGCCAGCACCACTTGGCTTTACTGAAGGGGATTTCGACTTCTAACCACTTGGTTCAAAACCAAGGACTATCTCATTGAGTTATCGGTACCACTTAAGTGACATTTTCAAATTTTTATGGCGAAAGACAATATTTAACAGATTTATAGCATTTCCTTAGTTTCTAGGAAGCTATGTGGTCTGAGTCAAAGGAATAACATGAATAGTGAGGATAGAGAGTTGCACACTGATGTGTTAAGAAATGGTATAAGCTCTCTCTCTCTCTCTCTCTCTCTCTCTCTCTCTCTCTCTCTCTCTCTCTCTCTCTCTCTCTCTCTCTCTCTCTCTCTCTCTCTCTCTCTCTCTCTCTCTCTCTCTCTCTCTCTCTCTCTCTCTCTCTCTCTCTCTCTCTCTCTCTCTCTCTCTCTCTCTCTCTCTCTCTCTCTCTCTCTCTCTCTCTCTCTCTCTCTCTCTCTCTCTCTCTCTCTCTCTCCCCCCCCCCCCTTTTCCACAAACATCCATGAAAACAAATGCATATGCATGCACTACTGCTTGCATTTATGTTGATTTGTGTCTTCAGTTGACTACATGGTATACCTCAGGAGCCATCCATCTGTATGTGCCTGTCTCAGCAGTCATTACCCCAGTTTGAGCTTGGACTCGTGCCACTCCAAAATCTGCAACTTTGACAACCTGCATTGGATGAATCTAAGATAAAATAAACCACATGTACCGGTGGAAAAGCAGATGAAGCCAGATTTACCTCATGCTCATCCATTAAAAGATTCGCAGCTTTTAAGTCTCTATGAATTATATTGTTCTGGTGCAGGTAATCCATTCCTTTTGAGACATCAATAGCTACTCGCAAAAGCACTGGTAACTTGAAGCTGCCCCTCTGGCTATGAAGGTAGTCATAGACACTTCCACCTGACATGAACTCTGAAGTCGCTCACAAAAATGAGCTCTCTGGATCCTAACGTGATCAGTAAAACATAAATGGACTTTTCATAGAAGCCAGAAAGTACCAGTAACAATGCAAAGATTCGGAGGACGGGTGCAGGCACCAA